>JAVGWX010000016.1:29160047-29527547 GCA_036924085.1 Ariolimax columbianus | reverse complement strand
TCAATCCATCTTTTGCGGGATCGGCCTCTAGCACTGGGACCGCTTTAGTGCCCATCTGTTTCCTGATCTCATCGTTTCTAATTATGTTCCATCTTGTCACATTTAGCATTCGCCTCAGTCATTTCATTTCTATTGTTTCTATGTTTCTCTTATATGTTTCTGTCAGTGTCCAAGTCTGACACTGGTAGCGTAGTATAGGCATGGAAATTGTGTTGAACAAGGATTATCTTGTGCCAAACTTTACAGGCTTGTTCTTCAGTATTGTTGACATCTGGCCAATGATTTGGTTTGCTTTGGTCCATCTGTGATCAATATCTTTTTGTATTCTTCCATTATATGATACTATGCTTCCTAAATATTTGAAATCCTTTAATTGCTGCTGTTATGTGTAGAAAAGATAAAAATAATAATATGGTTTGCGTATGTGCCTGGGGTCCGTTTCGTCGGTCGACAACATCCATGACCCCCTGCTGCGGCATGGTTCCAGACCTCGTCCGAAGCTGATGTCAAGTTTGCTATCTGCGGAAGGCATACTGTGCGTAGACGGCCTGTTCTGCGCCTCCAGCCGGTCGTGAGTTAATTATTTTCTGCTGATGATCGACCAATTGAGTATCTTATGAACCGGTGTTTCCTGGTTCAGCCGTACGACATGACTAAACAAAGATACTCGGCGCCTGTCAAGTGTTTCTGAGATTGGGTGGATGCCTGTTTTATCAGAAATCCAGACATCCACGTTGCGGATGCAGTCATGCCATCGGAATCACAGGATACGCAGCTGGTTGCATGTGGAATGTCTCCAGTCTCAACATGTCAGGTTTCAGCTATGTTCAGGTTTCGGAGCCGTAAAGCAGGACTGGGGCCATGCAATACTGGTAGGTACGGATTTTTGTTTCAAGGCGGATTTAGCCGTTGCTCCACACACATCGGATGTCGGGCATAGAAAGCGTACCTAGTCCGAGATGCCTTGACATATCGGTACCGCTGCCACCATCGGATGATAAGCTGCGGAAGTAGATAATTTTGTGTAGTCCTTCGCTGTGTGGCATTGCATCTCAACAACCTGGGGTGCTGTGTCGGAAATGAGGTTCTGAAGTTTTAGTTTTGGAGAGATAGGGAAATAGAACATGCGTCGGATTGTAAACAACAGAGAAAAATACAGGGGATTAGATACATCTGGTGATGAACAGTGCAAAAAGAAACCAGTTAATTTGGGGGTCTTGTGAGCGAAACTCAAGAGGACGGTTCATAATCCGAACAGATGGAGAGCGTCTGATGTAGCCCAATATTTCAAGAGGAACAAGTCAGATAAACGATGACAGTTATGATGTCTGCTACTGTTCCCATTGCTGGAGTCCTCTTGGGGAGAAGGCGGTGCAGGCTATAGGGCGCAGTAATATAACGAACTGGCTCATGTAGTCACAAAACAGTGTGCAGGCAAAATTTTTATTTTACAATGATAGAATAATAAATATGCCCTACCTGAGTTTTACACCCGTGTTCTCTTTGTCAAGAGAGCGATACCCAAATCGCTCAATAACTCCCTCAGCAATCAATAAATTAAGCAGAGGCTTCTAGGCCTTGTCGCGCTGGAGCCAATCCAGAAATAAACCGAAACATGAACGTGTTATAATATGACTCGGGAAACTATAGCCAAAAATAAAATGTTAGTATTTGTGTTAAAGGATATTAATCCGTTCCTACCCCACGACTTTAAAGTAGACATGGACAAGCTAACTGATCTTATCATGAAGAGTAAACTGTTCTCAAAGTCAAGAATTAATAAAACAATGTAAAGGCAACACATACTGAAATAAAAATATAACAAAAGCAGATTCAATAGCACGGATTAAAGACAAAACACTCTTCGCACAAAACTTCTACAGTTTAGGACTTTGGGGAAAAAACAGAACTATGCTGTTTCATTTTGGACACACCGGAAATCTCCCGGAAAAGACGGGATAACAAACGAAATGCTAATGGGGCTGGGCCAAACAGCGAAGAAGAAACTACTATCAGTCCTGAACCAAAGCTGGAAAAGGGGTATTGTACCCCAGGCATGGAAAGATGCAATACTGGTACCAGTACCAAAAACAGGGAAGGACAAAACAGATCCAAATGGATACAGGCCCATAAGCCTACTGAGCTGTGTTGGCAAGCTGATGGAACGGATGATAAACACCAGACTGATGTGGCATCTGGAAGAAAAACGAATACTAATTCCACAGCAAGCCGGCTTTAGACAGCACAGATCCACTGAGGACCAGGTCATCCTCATAGCCCAGGAGATAGAAGATGCCTACCAGGCACAGAAACACACAGTAGCTGTTTGGGTGGATCTGGAAAAGGCATTTGACAAAGTCTGGAAGGATGGACTTAGAGTCAAGCTAAGAAGAAGTGATGTCTGTGGGAAGATGTACAAGTGGATCAACCACTACCTCAAACAAAGAACGGCCAGAGTCCAAGTACAAGGGCAGATGAGCAAAAAGGTGACACTCGAGCAGGGAGTACCCCAAGGGGGAGTATTGTCACCCACACTCTTCCTGGTATATATAAACGATATTACAGAGAATATACCAAGAAGAGTCCATAGCTCAATGTTTGCAGACGATCTGGCTATGTGGACCTCTGAAAAGAATCTCACCATAGCAAGAAATCGGATGCAGACGGCCCTAACATCGCTGGAAGAATGGGCGAACTCATGGCTGGTCAAAATAAACAAGGAGAAAACCACGTGCACAATATTCTCGCTCTCATTAAAACCCCAAAGTACCAAATTAAGGCTAAATGGCAAAATCCTGCAGCCAAACGACAACCCAACCTATCTGGGAGTCACATTTGATCGGCGCATGACATGGAAAAGTCAGATTGAGAGAAACCGAATGAAAGCCAGAGAAAGAATGGCGATCATGAGGAAACTTGCTGGCACAAGCTGGGGAGCAGACGAAGGCATACTAAAGAAACTGTACACTGGAAGAGTGAGACCAGTTCTCGAGTATGGCATTGCGGCATGGACAACCGCAGCGAAGGCGAACTTCGATAAAGTTAACAAACTTCAAAACCAAGCCATGAGAATTATAACAGGTGGCATGAAGTCAACGCCAATTGTAGAACTTGAAAAGATTACAAAACTGCAATCCATGACCGATAGAAGAGACTGCAGAGCCCAGCTGCAGTCAGAGAAACTCAGAAGACTGACGGACCATCCAATGTACCAGAGACTAAACAATTTGGGAAATGGGAAACTAAAGCGGAGAAACTTTGCAGAAATAGCCAAAGCAAAGATGCACGAAGATCCCATAAACGCACTAACAACACCAAAACCCATCACTACTGTACGAAAACCTACTTGGAGGCAGGATATATTTCCAGAGGTGGTAGAAAATATACCAGGTATTGCAAACAAAAACTGCCAGAGTGAAAAAGAAAGGAGAGACACTACCCTAAGCTTCATAACGAAAAGCTACCCAAGCATGGACTGGACCCATGCATACACCGACGGTTCTGTAACAAACACTACACAGAACGGAGGGGCAGGAGCATTCCTGAACCTACCAAATGGCAGAAAAATAACACTGTCATTCGCTACTGGTAAGTACACAAGCAATTTCAGAGCAGAGGCAGAGGCACTGAGGGCGGCAGTGGAAGAAATGGTAACACACAGTGAAAATGAGAGCCATATAGTCCTGCTGACAGATGCTCTCGAAGTAGTCACAGCGCTAAAAAGCCAGAAAAACACTGAGCTTAATGACTTAAGAGCAGCACTCTGCAAACTGTGCCAGCAGTCCGCACCAAAAAGGGCAGTGGTACAGTGGGTTCCGTCACACTGCAACATCCAAGGCAACGAGGAGGCAGACAGACTGGCAAAAGAAGGTGCAAGGCTACCACAAACAGATACCAGTATGACGTACGAAGAGTCAAAACGGCTTATCAAAGCCAGATACATGACCAAATGGGAAACCGAACATACTGGTTACACCAAAAACGATGCCTATTACCAGTTGAACCGAAGAGAGCAGGTCGTTGTCTTCAGACTTCGCACTGGCCACAACAGACTGAGGTACCACCTATTCAACAAATTGAAGATAGGGTGTACCGACGAATGCCCGTGCGGTACTGGTAAAATGACCACTGAACATCTGCTGCAGAACTGCCCGACATACGAGGATCAGAGAGAGCAGATGTGGCCATTGCCAGTGGAACTGCAAGACAAGCTCTATGGTAGTGGCGAGAGTCTCAGGATGACCGCCGCTTTTTTCGAGAAAATAATGGTTACTGTCTGACTGTGTACGCAGAAGAAGAAGGACACACCAACATTCACATCGGTGCTTGTTGATGTCAGAGCGACCCGGATACAGTTGTGGAGACCCAAACGGTTTCTGTACTTTGTTTTTTAATTCAATTGAGTGAAAAATCCTAATTCACAAAAGCAGGTTGATGTAAAATATATGAGATTATTGTTTACCTATTACACGTGCACAATTTTAAACGCCTTTGCAATTTTTAAAATTACAACAAAGATAAGACATCTGTCTTGCTCGGGCACTCAATGTTTATTTCACTGTTGGAGATACGTTCAAGATGTGTCTCTATCAACCCCTCAGGAACATCGGCAAATTGATTGTTGAAAAACTGACAGTATGTTGTTGTTGTTGCTAATACCACCCGTAATTGAGTTAGGTACTCTTGTTTAGTTTCTTTGGTTGTGGGTTACAGTGGCTCTCCTCACATTTGACAATTTGGACTAGGGTCGTGCTAGCTATATTGCAGCTAGACTCCTCAATAACCTCACGACTATGAGGTTGATAGTATAGATTCCCACCTCGTTAGCCAGACTGACATGAAGCAGCCTGTTTGCAGAGAGAACCGCTTTTCAAGTGAGGTGGGATCTTGGTTAATACGTTTCAGCTAACACCGACTAACATAGTCTAATCAGTATGTTTCATCAGACCCTGACTAACATAGTCTAATCAGTATGTTTCACTTGATCCTAACTAACATAGTCGGGTCAGTATGTTTCTCCTGACCCTAACTAACATAGTCTGATCAGTATATCTCACCTTACCCTGAGTAACATATTCTGATCAGTATATTTCACCTGGTTATGACTTACATAATCTGATCAGTATGTTTCTCCTGAACCTAACATATTCTGATCAGTATATTTCACCTGACATGACGTTAGTCTCTTCTTCCCTATAGTATGTGAATCAAGCTCCGGAAAGTAATAAGAAAACAGCTTTTCTAGTTTGATGAAATACTTTGTAACTAACCCGTTGACGTGATAAAAACTTGAAAGAACAGCTTCTCCGGTTTCATCAGATTCCTTGTAACTATCACTTTGACGTTAGAAAGACTAAGATCCCAACAATCTTCCCAATGCTCACTAGCTTTGCAAGGACGGTCATTGTGTTTTGTTCTTCTAAGATGTTCCAGTACAGAAAATTTGATCGAAATAATTTTATTTTTGGTTTGTTAAATTCTATTGATATTTTTCACTTGAAATTCCTTGTTTTATGAATTCACATGGGGACATATGAAAGGAAAACAAGCGAGATGTGGAAGTCAAAATGAAATTTCACGTACTTCCTTCAAGGGCGTTCACCAACAAGATTTTTAGTTCAGTTCTGAGAGAACACAATCAATTCACATTTTCACGTGAAAAACGAGGCCTGAATATTTGACCTCGCTATCTGAACATAAATCAGGGAACAGCCACGTGTTTTAGTGCATGCCATTGGCAGCATTGACAATCTTGATTGAATTATTCACAACAGCTAACAGTTCAAGCTCCGACTGCATCACAAGCAAACGCCTGGCGATTGGTGATAGAGTGGGTTACTGCAGTTGTTGGATTCTGATTTTCATCAAAAACCGAAATGCCATTAAGGTGACCCAGAATGGCTGCCATTCTATCAAACAGACAAATGCAGTTTTCTCACTTTAAATCAACACTTATTGTATTACAATTTACATAAACCTATCTTGAAGACAATAGAGCAAGTCAAGGTTTGTCACATACAAGTTGGACTACTGTCGGGGAATGAAGTTTTTAGAGACTTTAGTATACTAAGTCAAGGTTTGTACCATACTAGTTTCACTACTGTCGGGGAATGAAGTTGTTAGAGACATGAATATACGAAGTCAAGGTTTGTCCCATAGTAGTTTGACTACTAAATTGACTGTAAATTGTTAGAGTCAATAATCAATGAAAACATTGCAATGCATTTAGACAAATTCAATCTAATTAGAAATAGTCAGCATGGGTTTACTAGAGGGAGATCATGCTTAACAAATCTATTAGAATTCATGGAGGAGGTTACTAAAATCATAGATAAAGGGGAGCCAGTGGATGTTATTTATCTAGACTTTGCAAAGGCCTTTGATAGAGTACCTCAACAAAGATTATTTCGAAAGTTAAAATCACATGGAATAGGTGGGGAAGTTGCCAAATGGATTGAAAATTGGTTAACGGGAAGAAGGCAGAGGGTGGGCATAAATAAGGAGTACTCTGCGTGGTGTGAAGTGAAAAGTGGTGTGCCACAGGGCTCGGTTTTGGGACCAATTTTGTTCTTGATATATATAAATGATTTGGACATTGATATGGGATCCATGATTGCAAAATTTGCTGATGACACAAAACTATGCAGTAGTGTCTCATCTAAAGCGCAAGTGGATATATTGATGTCGGATTTATATAAAATTCGAGAATGGTCTGTAAGCTGGCAAATGGAGTTTAATGTAGATAAATGTACAGTTATCCACATGGGTAGATCCAATATGGAATATAATTACAGAATGGGAGAAAACAATATTAGAAAGATAGATAAGGAAAGGAACCTAGGGGTTATAATAGATCATACAGGTAAGGTGAGGGAGCAAGTTAAGGTAGCAGTGAAAAAGGCAAATGCAATGTTAGGTATGATAAAAAGAAATATTAAACATAGGAACAAGGAAGTGATCGTCAAACTGTATAAAGCTTTAGTTAGACCTAGATTGGAGTACTGTGTACAGGTGTGGAGTCCTTATCATAGAGGGGACATAAACATGCTAGAAAGAATACAAAAAAGAGCGACAAAGATGATAGTGGGATTCCAGAATTACAGTTATGAGGAACGACTCAGAAAAACCGGCCTACAGTGTCTCGAAGAGAGAAGAATTCGTGGTGACTTAATTCATGTTTATAAGATGATCAGAGGAATGGATAAATTAGACTATAACAAGTTTTTTAAAATACAGCCACCTATAATAACACGAGGGCATAGCTACAAGCTGACTAAAGAGAGGTTCAGGTTAGATATTAGGAAATATTTTTTTAGTCAGAGAGTGGTGTCTGCTTGGAATGCACTGCCAGGGGAGGTAGTGGAGGCAGGGACAGTTAATGCATTTAAGAATAAACTGGATGCGCATAGCCTTTAGAGCAAGGTGATGTAAATGTAACTGGTTGTATACAGACTCTGCAGGTTCTTCTAAACCATTATAATGACGTTAAGTTAAGTTACTGTCGGGGAATAAGCTGTTAGAGACTTTAGGATACGAAGTTAAGGTTTGTCCCATAGTAGTTTGACTACTGTCTGGGAATAAGTTGTTAGAGACTTTAGTATACGAAGTTAAGGTTTGTCCCATAGTAGTTTGATTACTGTCGGGGAATGACGTTGATAGAGACTTTAGTATACAAAACCACAGCGTGTACGAGGTAGGGTAAACAATTCCTTCCATCCTTGCCTTTTAATTCTCTATTGGAATGCCCGATATCTATTTACAGCTTGGTCGACTGAAGAGTTACGATATCGGGTTTCGTACCTTGTACCTTTGCGACGAGAAGCGAGTGTTCTACCCTACGCTAATCGCACGCCCTAAATAATTAAAGCTTCCGTACTGTAACATTCTAGAAAAAACAAACGAAATTCCTGCCTTTGGAAAACTTGCAGAATGTTTAGACGATTATGAAGATTTCGGTGATTGTGATATCATTGAAGTAATAATAGCAACATCAGACAAATAATTGCAGGACCATATCAACAATCTAAATGAGGTCTATACGGATTGCATTATGAAAATCAATATAGAGAATACCGAAGTTATGACGATTTCAAGAACAGAAATATAAACAACAATATTCATGCAAAGCCAACATGTAAAGCAGATGTACAATTTCATGTACCTGGGTAACATAATTTCAGCAGATGGCAAATGCGACACTGAAATCCAAAACATATGTCATAGAGCAAGTGAATTCATTGGGCAAATGTACCAGATATTTACTATGCAAGCACGTAACAATATATACAGAAAGAACGCTATGCAACACAATATTCCTACCCACATTGTGCTATCAGTGGTAGGATCGGACATTAACAAACAAAAATAAAAGAAACACCGTATTACAGAGATGAAAATCCTAAGCAGAATGTTTGAAGCAACACGATTGGGTAGAATCAAAACCAATATGTTAGAAGACAAGTATGTGCAACACCAGTGCTAGATCTCATCAAAAGATAGCAAACCAAATGGTTTGACCACGTGACACACCAAACACCAGATAGTATCCCTCAAAAACAATGACATACTTATACAATAGGGCCGACCATGCAAAAGATGGACAATAGAAATAATAGAATCAGTGAATCTCTCCATAGACGACGCATATACTATAGGACCCTGTCAAAAAACTCTTCATAACCTGACACTGGTAGGCTAAAGCAGGAAAAACAATGGAAAGAAATAAGAAGATATATTCCATCAACAGTGAACTTGCATATGGAAGACAGTATATTATTTCAACTCAGCATCAGTTTCCAATTGCTACTAATAGTCTCATAATGTTCAATGATAAAATGTATGCTCTATTTGATTGAAGAAATCGTGTGTTCTTTCCCTTAAGCAAACACCAAAGGGAACAGTTTATGTATTTTCTGGCATCGCAACACCAGAAATCAGGAGATGTGTTGGTTCAGAAGTCGAAAGGAAAAAGCAGTCCTGTGATCAGAGACACCCGCTTTTTGGATATTCTCCAGGAGCGGAACGACTGAATTCAAGGAACAGTTTCTTTCGTTGCAGTTAACAGACCAGAAACATGCGGAAAACAGCACAGAACAATTGTGTCAAAGATATAGTGAGGAATGGATAGAAATCAATGAAGAACTTGCGTCAGCGCATAATTTACCATACCCTGAACAGATTAAGAAGTGTCCAGGTGTAGATCGAACTTGAAAATATGGGGATATGCGGAGGACGATGTATGTGAATATGGAGCCATCCAAGACATCGACCATCTGAATGACTGACTAAGAATGCAAGAACCATGTACTTTGGCGGATCTCATGGCTGCAACTGAAAAAGCTTCCAGGACAGTTTATTTCTGCTACAATTCTTTGTGAGGTTGCCGGAAATGGAAAGTAAGTAAATGTTTCTTCTACTTTTCGCACAATTCAATTGACATACACATTTATAGATGAATCTGGTTGTTCAGCCTTCATTTTATTTATCTATTAATGTTCTTCGAGAGCCAAATACGGCGCATAAGGCAGATACACATGATCTCCAGTTGGAACGGTGTGACGCCATTGTTTTTCGATCTTGTAGGAGGCCCAAAGTTGAGCCCTCTCGGATGATTGTTGTTCTGAGCTTTTCCCGTAGTTCTCCCTCTTTCCGAACGCCGCTCGGTGTCCATTTGAGTGCTTGCAATGGAAGACGGTTGTTGTTTATTCTAAGGACATGCCTGATATTTGCCCATCTTTTTTTCCTGATGAAACTTACTTACTTTCCGTGTCCAGGCACCATTTTATATATCTTGCATCCAGCATTCAGCGACATGGATTGCCTCGCCATTTGCATCCAACATGTCGCGCCTATTGCATGTTTCCTGGAGGTTGGGGCAGGTTTCCTGATGATAGTCGACACGTATAGTTGGTCTGTCTCTGTTTTCATCGAGTCATTAGTTAAGAACTGGTCCAGCGTATATTCAAGTTTTCTTTGTCGTTTATTTTCAGACATTTAGTTTGTTTTTCGGCGCCTTTGTTGTATTCCAGCTTTCACATACATATGTCAGGACTGATATTACGATTCAGTTGAACAACCCAACCTTGGTATGTTTTGGTCAGTGTCGTTGATTTCCATATGTTTGTGAGCTCAAATATTCGTTGTTAATACCGTTTTGAAAATGTATCCGTTTCTCTATCCACGTAATAAGTCTAAGAAAGACAAGAGAACTAAACCGATGTCTTACACTTGAGCAAAAGCGAGACCCAATATATTTAAGTGAAAAACCGAAACCAGAAGAACCCTGTAACGATAACGCAGCGCAAAGCCAAGACAGAACATCTAGAACTTACACATGTATGTGAATATTTTACGTGATTCCACATTTTTCGTCTCTTACGAGAACTGAGAGACGAGGAGAATAAACCGCTCAGCTGTTGTTTACGGATCTGGCAGTCCTGCTCTCACTGGGCGAATTTAACACTGGGCGTTCGTGCCGGCAATATTCAACATTCCAATTGCGCGTGTGTGTACACCAGTGGATATGATTGCTTCTGTGAATGTGGAAAGTGCGGGCGATAACTTTGGTGGTCATTATTGTCATCTGACGTGATATTTTAATATCATCCTCAGTGTTTTACAATCTTGCAATTTAGTTTTCTATGAAGGCTTCACATGTTTGAATTGGATGTTTTGTCGTTTTTCAATCGCCAGCCCGTAAGTACACAGATAGAAAACTCCACAGCAGACACTGCCATCTGAGAGGAAGTGGTATATGCTAATATAATTTGTCATAGAGGTAGAGTAACGAGTTTCCTTTTTACACGGTTCTGTTTAACTTGAGACCTTTGTTCGTGTGCGGGGACCTATTTACATGACAGCTGACCTTGTGCGAGGACCTCTTGACATGACAGTGGACATTGTGCTGGGACCTCCTGAAGTGACCGTTGTCAAGTGCGTGGATCTCTTGACATGGCCGTTGTCAAGTGCGTGACTGTCTTGGCGTGGCCGTTGTCAAGTGCGTGGATCTCCTGACGTGACCGTTGTCAAGTGCTTGGATCTCCTGACGTCACCGTTGTCAAGTGCCTGGATTTCTTGACGTGACTGTTGTACAAGTGCGTAGGCTTCTTGACGTGACCGTTGTTCTTGTTCGTGGGTCTCTGACGTGACCGTGTTCCTTGTTCGGGGGCCTCTTGGCGTGACTTTTGTCTTTTCGTAGAGTTCTTTTTCTGCTACTTTCACCAACGTGCCAATAGCCTAGAGAGCTGAAATTGTGTACACAGCTTCCACCTGTCTGATCTATCAAACATTTACTTATCCTAGACAAGTCATTGACAAGCTGCTACCCAGAAATATAGTTTATTTAAATGTACTTCTACTGAAACTAAGGCCACCTTTTTCAAACATATGTGCTTAATATGTGACGGTTATCTTTCTTGAACCCGATAAAAATAGCCGTTACCAGAAACGGCAGCCTGCATGGAAGCCAAAAGGAGTCATCCCCTCCATCACGCAAAGATACAGCAGGTCAACCACTTAATTGTCTACCGACCAGATTATAAGTCAACAAAGGAAGAACTAACAGCCTGCACCGAAAATCGTATTATTTTTCTCTTTATTTTTTCTTCTTTCTGTTTTGTCTTCATTATTTATAGGAAAGGTGTCCATTTACAGCCGGAAAAGCTGGAACCAAACCGGAGAACGAACCTTATCTATTTGCCGCTTGTGACAAATACTCTACAATTGTTGTGAATATCTCCTGCCGAAGACAGATGTGTCAGATTGAAAGGTGCAAATGTCGCAGTCAAGCTGTTAACTAGCGAGACAACGCATCCTGTTCTCCACACTACATTTTGCTACTTGCAAAGCCCTGTTCAGGGCTTGATAGCGGGAGATTGAGAACGAACGTGGAAGAAGATGGTGAAGAAAAAACAGACGAAGAAGAACAAGAAACAGACAAAGAAGAAGAACAAGAAGAAGAAGAAGAACAAGAATAAGCAAAAGAAGAGGAAAGAGACAAAGAATAATGATATAATAATAAAAATAATAAGAAGAAGAAGACGAAGAAGAAGAAGGCGAAGAAGAAGAGAACAAAGAACAAGAGGAAGAACAAGAATAAGCAAAAGTGGAAGAAACAAAGAAGAAGAAGAAGAAGAAGAACAAGATGAAGAAGAAGAAGAAGAAGAAGAAGAAGAAGAAAATGAAGAAAAATAAGAAGAACAAGAAGAATAGGAAGAGGAAGAAACAGACGAAGACGAAGAACAAGAACAAGAAGAAGAAGAAAAACAAGAAAATCAAGAACAAGAATAAGAAGAATAAGAGCAAAAAGAAGAAGAAGAAGAAGAAGAAGAAGAAGAAGTGAAAATCTAAAATCCAATTGGTACCCTTACGTTACAGACAGCCTTTGCAACAGTGTTTTATCCAAATTATTGACATGCTCCAGCCAATCCAGCCGTCAAATTGGTATTAGCTTATGTTGTAAATGGAATAACAGCCAGGAGAGTGACACATAACCACCCCATATTATTAAACATTGGAAGCATTGTACAGTTTTATGTCAAACAGGTCATCTCCTGTGTGGTGTCTGCCATTACCTTTACCTAGTATCTAAGCCTGTCAGCGATAGGATGTACATTACATTCTAAATGTTACATAATCTTATCCAAGAAACAATTTTTACAAATTCATCTAAAGTGAATGTCTTCTTCTTCTTTTTTTTAAAATTTTTTAATTGTTGGTGCTGTTAGTGTTGTTGATGTTGTTGTTGCTGGTGGTGTTGTTGTTGTTGTTGTTCTTCTTCTTCTATTCTTCTTCTTCGTCTCTCTCTCTCTCGGTTTCTACTTCTTCTTCTTTTTTTTTCTTCTTTTTCTTTTTCTTATTTTTTCTTCTTCATCTTTTTGTTCTTCTTCATCATCTTCTCCTTCCTCCTCTTGTTCCTTTTCTTTCTCTTTCTCTCCTTTTTTATTCTTCCTCTTTCATTTCATCTTCTCTTTCTTCTGCTTCCTATTCTTCCTGGACATTCGTCCTGAAAAGGACGTTGTAACTTAGCGTCGTAGTTTACATCGTGGCTACGATATCTGATCCTTTCGGACCAACACACCTGATTTCAGTTGGCTTTTTAAAGTACTTTTTTGCCTTCCCAGTGCGACCCATATACCTTGGTCAGACTATACTAGTGTCTAGTGCAGCAAGCTACCAGCGCCACCACGTGTAGACGGAAAAGGTTTTTGACTGACTATGGTTAGCTAATGCAACCAACCAGATAAGAGTGTCTGATTGTTGTCAGCTCATTTCCTGATTAATGTTGCCCCCCCCCCCCCGTGTCTTAGATACGTTGGCACATGCTGCAGAGATACCAGATCCGCTCGTGGTCTCGGGAAGCTCAAGTCTACCCAACTGTAAGTACTTGCCTGCCTTATAGTTAGTAATGGCACTGTAGCACACAATATACTTGCTACCCTGCGCCAGAAAAATAATTAGGTGCCGTGTTCAATAACGTTTCTATCTCTTCATCGCAGACGGAGGTGGCTTCAATGGGACTACCTTTTAAATATTACCAAAATAATAATATCATCGGTATTATTCAACACAGCTTTCAATGATGTCGTGGAAGCTATTAAAATATATTATCTGATCGGTAATCAGACTTCTCCAACTAGTAACAGCAGTCATTGTCTTGGTCTTAGTCGACCTGTATTTCTACAGGGGGGAGGGGGAGGGGGGCAGATGCCCCTTTGCAGATCCCAGCTCTGATGTGAGCTGGGTGTACCAAGGAGGGGGAATTCCTGCTTAGTGGGCTATGCTCGAGCAGCTTAGTACTCCGCTGCGTTGGAATACATACTGTGGAGGGTGGTTAGCCGATGTGGTCAGATCATCTTAATAGACTCAAACAATAGAGCAAAATAGACTCGCAGCCTGTTACACGCCATCTATGCTGCTCTTAACAAACCACCTAACCATGGTCAGTGTTATGCCATGTCACAAAGTTAGTCACCTCTTACGACATGCTCTCTTGTTGGACAGTTGTGCTATTCTTGTTTTTGTCATACACAAAGACCCCGGCGAACCACTCGGGTGAATAATAGGTATATTAGGGAATTATTTTTGTCAGAAGCAAGCTTCATCTCTTAATTATGAGAAATTATGTCAATTTGTTTTACCTTCGAGTGGCAGAGTGGTTTGAAAGCTTGAATCTAACCTGCAAAAATGAGCTGATTGCAAAATCTAATCAGGTGGTAACGATTCAGAACACTCATCTGCGAATGTGCTTCTGAATGTGGTAAAAGTGTAAAGTAAAGTGACCCATAGCATTACCGCCGTAGGGGTGTGAGGTGTTAGCGATCTCACAAATCAAACGCTCGGCTATTTGAGGGCGGTAGCCATCTCCTCTCCCTCGCCACTTTTACTTCCCGGACTGAACCGGTACCGATTTAAAGCTGGGTCCACCCGGGTGCCGTTACGGTCTGAAAAAACATTACCACCTCAACTGGGGAATGAACCCAGGACCATTTAGATGCGAAGCCAGCGCTCTAACCACTGCACTATGTAGGAGACTTAATTCAAAGCGACATGAAAACTATGCACACAATTGTGAGCCTTCGGTGAATGACGTGCAAAAGACTTTATCATTATATCTCAGGTACTCTCCACATGTACCCTAGGTTAGACAGTCTTCTGCTCTATATGAGGTATATCTACATACAAGCCCACCATCCAAAGCATGGAGAGCCTTCTTCTTAACATGGCGTCTCTCCACTTCTCTGGTAGAATGTTATTATCCTGGAACACTGACACACTGGACTGCCTCCCTTCGGGAATGCAGGAAAGATCAGTCCATATCGCCTCCTTGGAGATTATGATGCCTTCTACCACAATAGACTTTTTACGAGTTCCAACTGAGAAAAACGTGTTCTTTTTTTCTGTATATATTAGGCTGTCAAATGCTAGAAGTATACTGTAAAGGGATTGCACCGCCATCATAAACATCTTCATCATAATTTTCTTCATCGCCATAAACATCATCAACATCACCATAACCATCATCATTTTCATCACCATCCTCTTCATCATTTTCAATATCGTTCTCATCTTCTTCATCACCACCATCACAACAATCATCGTTTCCATCATCATCACGTTTCACCATCACCAACACCATCACCACCATCACCATCACCAAAACAACCACATCGTCACCATCTACAGTATCATACTATTTCATCTCAGTAATCACACCTTGAATTACATTGACGTGTTTTAACAGTTCACTGATTTGCATTTTCTCAACAATGAGTCCTAAATGGAAGGATTAGAAAATATCGCTAAAAACCCTAATCAAGTAACACAATGCCCTGATTCTTTAAGTACATCTTTATGTGTGTGAAACATGGACATTACGTGTTGGCGTCAAATGAAAAATATAGGTAATGGATGTTATTTTATTTTTTTCCGTTCGCATTATTTCTCTATTTCACAAGACGGTGTACGCGCATTATGTTTTTATTTTGCACCTGTCGGCCCAGTGCATCCGACGTCGACATACATTTTATGTAAGTGTCTGCTTCCTCCTGCATTTCCTAAGGGTTTGATTCCCAGGGATAACGGACAGTGGTGTGATTGGTGGGGGTAGGGGGTAAGGGAGGGGGGGGGGGGGTCGCGAACCCAACACCTTTGGGTTGTGAGCCGTGTTACTTAACCACTAGCTCATGCCATCACCACGGTGATGGATTTTGGATGTCTGAAACATTTTCTATGAATTACGTCCAATAATTATAATTGCCAGCAAACAAAATGTAATTAACCAGAATGGCGGACGATATAAAGACATAATAGCTGTCCATCGTTGTCGATGAGGACCGCCGACATCATCCTTTTCACAGATTTCCCTGTTGGGTGTGGGTGCGCATGTGGCTGAACAGGCAATGCGAGCACGAAAAAATCTGCTACATATGGGGCACACGAGATTTGTAGAAGGGGATGGTGTTCCCGCTGCTCGGGATTTCCGCGTCTCGCGTCTGTTCTGGGCTTTGACAACACGGTCATCTTCACCGGCAGCTACACCCGATTTGACTGCGCTTCTCCAGTCAGATCTGTTTTGCGCAAGACATTCCCAGGTATCGATGTCTATCTGGCAACTTTTTAGTGAGTCCTTCAGACCGTTTTTAAAACGTTTCTTTGGGCGCCCTCTCTCGCGCCATCCCTCTCTCAGCTCGCCGTAGAGAAGCTTCTTTGGGAGCCGCTCGCCTGACATACTGACGAGGTGTCCGGACCATCCTACTCGTGCTTTTTCTAGCAGTGCATGGATGCTGGGCATGTTAGCCCTCGAGAGGACCTCGATGTCAGTGACATGATCTTGCCATCGGATGTGGAATATTCGCCTCAGGCTACCTGTGTGGAAGTGGTTTAACCTCCTTGCATGTCCAGAGTATACAGTCCAGCTTTCGCAAGCGTATAGTAGGGTTGGAATGATGGTTGCACGGTAGACTTTGAGTTTGGTCCTGACGCTGATGCCACGACGTGCCCAGACCATCGATCGCATTCTACCAAAGGCTGTGCTCGCCTTTGCTATTCTGCTTGCCACCTCATCGCCTAGGCTGACAGATCTCGACAGCGTGCTGCCCAGATATGTGAATTTGTCTACGGCATTCAACGTCTTCCCGCTGACTGTAGTCTCTGGTTTTGTGTACGGCATGCCTGGTGCAGGTTGGTACATGACCTCTGTTTTTTTGGCATTTATGGTCAGGCCAAAATTTTCGCATGCGGCAGAGAACTGGTCCATTCCAACCTGCATGTTCAGTTCTGAGTTGTTCATTAGAGCGCTGTCGTCAGCAAAAACAAGTTCCCTGATTATGTTGCCAGCCACTTTGGTTTTGGCCTTCATTTTTCTGGAATTGAGTAACTTGCCATCTGTGCGGTACTTTATGGGTATTCCAAGCTCCAATGATCTGAAGGCGTCTGTCATCGTGGCCGCGAACATCATGCTGCACAAAGTCGGAGCGAGTACACATCCTTGTTTTACTCCGTTTGATACTGGAAACGTTTTAGAGATTGCACTGCTGTCCAGTACACGAGCACACATGCCTTCGTGTAGCTGTTTCACAATTGTTATGAACTTGTTGGGGCAGCCAAACTTAGACATTATCATCCACAGCCCTCCTCTGTTTACTGTATCAAATGCCTTTGTCAAATCAATAAATGTGGTGTACAAGGCCTGATTTTGTTCTCGACACTTCTCTTGTACTTGGCGAGCGGCAAAAATCATGTCCACTTCCTCTTCCGGCTCTGAATCCACATTGGCTTTCTGGGAGGTGGTGGCTTTGTTCAAGGTGTTTGTTTAGCCTGTTTAGCAGTAAGCGCTCTAGGATCGTGCCTGCTACGGAGAGCAGCGATATTCCACGATGATTGTCGCATTTCTGACGGTTGCCTTTTCTTTTGTACAGGTAAACGATTGAGGCGTCATTTAGCTCCTGCGGAATTTTACCTTCAGCCCACATGTGACAGAAGAGTTCAGTGATCCTTCTGGTGAGGGATGGGCCAGCTGTCTTATATACCTCTGCTGGTATTGCATCAGCTCCTGGAGCTTTTCCTATAGATAGTGAACTGATTGCCCTGTCGACTTCCTCCTCAGTAATGACTTCATCCAACGCCAGGTTAAGTTCCACCTGCGGCATTCGCCGGATGGCCTCTTCATTTATGGACGATGGGTGGTTTAGTATTTTGCAGAAGTGGTCTGCCCATCTGTCTAGAATCTGAACCTTATATGTTAGCAGTACCTCATCCGCACTGCGAACTGGAGTATTACTAGAGGACTGCGGGCCGTAGAGAGCTTTCAGTGCCTCGTAAAACCGTTTGGTGTCATGACGCTCGGCGAACATCTCAATTTCGTCAGCTCTTTTGCTGAGCCAGGAGTCTTGCATCTCTCTAAGCCTGGTCTGGACAGCTTTGCGAGCAGTATTGAAGGCAGCTTTTGCTGCCGGAGATGGTGTGTCCCTCTGGTATTCCCTGTGCGCTTCATGTTTTGCATCGAGAAGGCCCTGTATTTCTAGATCGTTCTCATCAAACCAGTCCTTATGCTTGCGCGTGAGTGGGCCAATGTGTTTAACAGCTGTATCGTAGAGTGTGTTTCTCAATGATGCCCAGTTCTCTTCGATGTCGTTCTTTTCAAAACGAAGCTCAGACAGTCTACCCTCAAGCTCTTCCTGGAAGCCTCCTCTCGTGGGTTCGTATTTCAGCTGAGAGACAGCCTCCTCGGTGGTTTCTTTCCCTGGGGGCGCATTTTGGACTGTATCTTGAAGTTAAGCTTGGCAACGACAAGTCGATGGTCGGTCCAACACTCTGCCCCACACATGCTCTTCGTAACCATAGCATCCGCTCGATCCCTACGTCTGATGATAATGTAGTCAATGAGGTGCCAGTGGCGGGACCTTGGGTGCATCCATGTGGTTCTATTTCGGACAAGTAGTCTGAAAGCTGTGTTTGTAATGAGTAGTTCATTTGCGGCACACGTCCTCAGAAGGAGCAGTCCGTTACTATTGCATTTTCCGATACCATCTCTGCCAATGGCCCCCTCCCAGGCTGTATGGTCTGTGCCAACCCTAGCGTTAAAATCACCGAGGATGACCAGTTTGTCAGATTTGGGGACTGCAGCGATGAGCGCCTCAAGGTCCTCATAAAACTTATCTTTTGTTTCCTGAGGATTTGTCACTGTGGGTGCGTATGCACTGATGAGTGTTGCATGGCGCCCTCCTATTAGGAGGAGACGCAGTGTAATCAGGCGGTCATTAATTCTTCTGGGCATGCTTGTGAGCTTGTCGACCATGTTGGTCTTGATGACAAAGCCAACTCCAGCTTCACGGCGTTCTTCTTTGCTGCGGCCGCTCCAGAAGAAAGAATAACCAGCGCCTTCTTCTGTGATCTGCCCTTCCTCTGCCAGTCGTGTCTCGCTCAGGGCAGCTATGCAGATGTTGTATCTAGCCAGTTCCCTCGCGATCAGTGCTGTCCGTCGTTCGGGTCTGTTTGCTTTGGTGTTGTCCAGTAGCGTGCGGACATTCCATGTTGCAAGCGTGAGGGGTAGTTTTCGTGATCGTTTTCTGCCTGTTTCGCCGCTGCAGTTTGGGGGCCCTGCCAGTTGCGAGCTGTTAGTCAGGGTGTGATCTGTAGGGTGATGTCGTGAGTTGCGCAATGTGTTTACAGTGAGGGAGATGTGCGCAGGATCTTCCTCACTCTCTCGTCCGGACTCAACATGTTCTAGAGGCAAGACATTGTCAAGACTTCTAGTGAAGGGTTCGGATGCAGACAGTATGGTGTCAGCGTGTGCCTCATTATCTCGGTAGCCCTTCCCTTCTCTTTTATCGCTGGGGTGGAGCTTTGAGGTACCTGTTTCTGAGTGCATTTGTTTGTGTATTCTTCTTCCACCTCTCGTTCCTCTGGTCTTCCGCTTTGATTGTTTACTTGTGAGTTCCGATGCCTCCTCGGTTAAGTGTATTTCCAGCACACGCAACAGATGTAGGTCTGAGTTTGAAGGGACGTAGTGTGCTGAACGAAGCGCGATGAGCTCCTTTCTGAAGTACCGTATGTTTGACGGGGTCAGGATGACCTCCTTCGTTTCAGTATTCATGCTGTTCATAAAGACATATATACCGTTAACTAATCAAGAACACTTGAATGGTATGAAAACGTGACAAGGTAAAACAGGAGAACCAATAGTATCCTCATGGGAATGTCCCTGGGAATAACTGAGAGAGTTAGTCCAAGACACACTCTACAGAATATGTTCATTAATTGCCAAGAGACTTTAAAGTGACAGCAACTCTTTAAACAAATAGGCAGAGGAAAAGAGTAGGCTTAACGGCCGATGCTCTGTCAAAATTCAAAATTCAAGTTAAAAATCTACCCAAATTATTGGAATATTCCCAAGTCTCAGTAAGCCGCAGGACGTTTTAAGAAGTATAACCGAAGTCTTGAGCTACCTGTCAACAGACAATACATGCCTGTTTAAGTATTCCAAGTATTCCAAGTTTGAAATGTTACCGTGACTCCAATAATATTTACGCCTCCCCCCCCCCCCCCCCCCCCACCCCCACATAGTTTGAGAAGCCCTCTTATAACTCATTGACGATACAGGAACTGTAAACGGTTGTGGTTTATCCAGTACATTCTATTACACGATACTTACTTCCCCTGTCCAAGAACCACGTCATACAGCATGCATCCAGTATTCAGCGACATGGATTGACCTATCATTTGCCTCCTGCATGTCACACTTATTGCATGTTTCCTGAAGGTTTGTGCAGGTCATCAGGTGGTCCGAGTCATGTATTGCGCCAGTTACATGTGTCATCATCTGTGTAACCCCATTTTACACGATGGCATTTCAGAATCAAGCAGATCCATCTTTGTTACCCTTACGAGTATACTAGCGTGATTTGATATATTTGTCGTCGTTAAATTGGCAAGACAGGATTCTCGTTTTCTTCGCTATTTCTTCTTTTCGTTGGAAATAAAATACATGGCAGGATAATGAAATTAGGTGTCCCTCGGAAGAGTTTATGATAACATCATAAGGATATATATATTTATATTTATGTATGCAATCAACTAAGTGCTTAGGCTGTGATTTGCGCTGTAAATAGATTTCGGCAAGGACATTTTGCACACTCTCTAATCCTGAGTTACATCGGTCCAGTGACATTACATGTAAATGGAGGTGACTAAAGATAGGACCAATCAATCATTCAAAGTCAGTGTTATTCTCAGTACATTGACAACATCCAGCCAGCACGCAGGGTCATTGACTGCTCTTTCTGCCTCTCTCCCGGTGTAATAGTTTAATCTTAGTTCCTTCTCACAATCTCTTTTCGATAAATGTTCGGGGCTACCACTTACTCTTTCCTTGATGATTATTCCATGTTAGAGCCTGCCTGGCTATGTTGGACAGTGCATTTCGTAGCGTATGTGCTATCCAGAGCAACGTTTGTCGCGTAATTTGTTGTTCCTTTGGATGCTGTTGACTTCCTTTCCATATTTCTTCATTCCTCACCAAATCCCACCAATTTATGGTCATTATCCGTCGTAGGCTACTATTAACAAAGGATTGGAGTCTTTGTTGTATGATCTTGCTCGTTCTCCATGTCTCCCCTCCATACAACAGCACTGGCTTGACACTGGCGTCGAATATTCTAACTTTGGTGTTAACCTTGATTGCTCTTGATCTCCATATGCTGTTTAGCGTCAGGAATGCCCCTTTTCCCTTTTCAATTCTGATCCTAACAGCTGCATATGTATCTCCTAATGTGTCTATTGTGCTGTCTAAGAGATAAAGGTGTTCACTTATTCCAACAGATTTACCTCCAGCAGAATTGGTTTTTTGATGATTGTGTTGAGTTTAATGAGCTTCGTGTTCTTCATGTTGATATTCAGTCCACATTTGTTCTTTCCCTCTATCAAGTTTCTCCTGTATTTAGCTATGACTCATCGTGTGCACGTGATGTAGTTTTTTTATCTGTATAACGTTTTTGAAAGAATGATCCTGAACCGTATCGCCCCCTTCATAGACAAGAAACTCATCAAGGCACAAGCAGGCTTCAGGCCTGGAAGATCATGCTACTGCAAGATTCTTAACCTGGCACCACTAATCGAGGACAGGTACGAACTCAAACAGATCACAGGAGTAACTTTTATTGACTTAAGCGCAGCATATGACACCATTAACCACCAGAAGTTGTTTGTTAAGCTATATTCTATGACAAAGGATTATCGTCTCGCAAATCTCATTAAACGATTCTACGTTACTTTGAGGTGGTAAAAAAAAGGTTATGGCGAAACCCAAAATATGGATTGGCACAAGGTAGTGTCCTGGCACCTATGCTGTATAATATATACACCAAGGATCAGCCTATAGATACATATGTAAATTCATATAACCGATGATACAGTAGTAGGTGCCCAGGGAAATGGTTTCGAAGAAGTCAAAAAGAAACTGACAAACGCCCTTCATGCCCTTGCTCCATATTAGCATTACAATCTCCTCAAACTAAACCCCAGCAAAATTCAAGAGTGCGCCTACCGTCTCAGAAGCAGACAGGCGAACAGAAAGTTACAGACCAAATGACAAGTACAGGATCTGGAACACAGCACGCCCCTAAATACTTGGGAGTAAAGTTGGACCGCACGCTGTCCTGTGCCGCACATTGACAGAAGACAAAATAGACAATATTTGTATCATACGAAAACTGACTGGCACATCATAGGGAGCAAAGCCAGATGTCCTCAGAACATCAGCTCTCTCTCTCTCTCTCTGTGTTTCTCTGCAGCTGAGTATGCCGCACCAGTCTGGAAGAACTCGTGCACATGCCAAACATATAGATACAGCAATAAATGAGACACATCGTATAGTTACTGGATGCCTAAAACCTACACTAACTGAAAAAATAGATCCAATAATCGGCATAGCGCTACCAGAGATGCGAAGAACTGTCGTGTCAAATAGAAAGAGAGAAACAGGTAAATGACCCAAGACAACTGTGTTCGGACATCAGGTGCAGTGCGCAAGACTAAAGTCAAGACAAAGTTTCTTACAGTCAATCCATTCCTTACAGACTAGTTCAGGAAAAGGACATATCGAAAGTTGGAAACAGCTGACACAGGTACCCTTGATCGAGTTTGAAAGGAACCGGTGCCTGGGCTCTACGCAAGATGGAAGTCACTAAATAGATTTCGAATTGGTGTATCACGATGCAGGAAAAACCTGAAAAGATGGGGATACAGGAATGATGAAACATGCGAGTGAAGAGTAACACAAGACCAGGACCATCTGAGGATGTGCCCAAACCTCCCGGAGACTTGAAGCATGGATGACCTGCTGAGTGCCAGTACTAACGGCAATCCACGTGACTGAATACTGCAAGAATGATATGTGACGTAGTGCCTAGGACACGGAAAGTAAGTATCAGATGTAGCCATTTTCAGAGGTCTCTGGAATAAACACCATTTTCGATGATCAGATGTAGCCATTCAAGTGGTAGCCGGAATAAACATCGTCCTCGCAGATCAGAAGTAGCCGCTACAGGGGTAGCCGGAACAAACAAAACGGAACCTATATTTCTTTTCAGAAATGTCGTGTGAACGTGTGAGACAACTGAAGTGGGGTATGAATGGATCTGACAAACTGAACAAGTCTTCTTTTTCTTCTGGTTTATTTTTATTACGGCTGCACATGCATACACATGCTATAGACAAAGGTTGTTGTGATGGAGAGTTCTTCAAGGCTTCCAAACAGTTTTGTGAGGACGTTCGTCATCATTGGCCAGTGCTCAGCATGCAATTGATTAAGCATATAACATTCTTGCAGGATATGTACGACTGTCCATGCTGCGTACCCGCCCATTCACATGAGTGATACGATCATTTTCAATCTGTGTAAGTGGATATTCATTCTGTTATGTGCTGTTCTCATGCGTAACAGGCTCACGTGCTCTGCTCGATCAAGGAAGTGATAATTGTCTCCCGATTGGTAAACTTTCGTTACGGCTTGGAAAATGGTCTTTTTTTCTTTATAAGTGACTGTTTCTTTCATTCTTATCTTTCTCACTTCTTTGCTAATGGTTTCATTTTCTTTATCTGTGTAGACATCGCTGACTCATGCACCTCCATTCTTTATCCGTGTAGACATCGCTGACTCATGCACCTCCATTCTTTATCTGTGTAGACATCGCTGACTCATGCACCTCCATTCTTTATCTGTGTATACATCGCTGACTCATGCACCTTCATTCTTTATCTGTGTAGACATCGCTGACTCATGCACCTCCATTATTTATCTGTGTAGACATCATTGACTCATGCACCTCCATTCTTTATTTGTGTAGACATCACTGACTCGTGTATCTCCATGCTTTATCCGTGTAGACATCACTGACTCATACACCTCCATTCTTTATATGTGTAGACATCACTGACTCATGCACCTCCATTCTTTATCTGTGTAGCCATCACTGACTCATGCACCTCCATTCTTTATCTGTGTAGACATCACTGACTCGTGTACCTCCAATCACTGACTCATGTACATCCAATCACTGACTCATGCATCTCCATTCTTTATAGATCGTGTAGCCGATCCATCAGTTAATACTCATCATGTAAAAACCATGGGGAACTGAGACGCCAGTCCTTTCAGGTACAACACACTGATCAGGACGTCGCGTCAGGCACAGCACACTGATCAGGACGTCTCGTCAGGCACAACACACTGATCAGGACGTCTCGTCAGGCACAACACACTGATCAGGATGTCGCTTCAGGCACAACACACTGAACAGGACGTCGCTTCAGGCACACCACACTGAACAGGACGTCGTTTCAGGCACAACACACTGAACAGGACGTCGCTTCAGGCACAACACACTGAACAGGACGTCTCGTCAGGCACAAAACACTAAGACCACAATCTGCCTTCCACGTACCGTTCCCAGGAAACAGGCAGTATTCAAGGCAGCCTGTCTGACGAGATGTGGATCGATGTGATCTCCATAGTAGTGAGCGCCACGCAGATGAAGCCAAGCATAGTAAACCGGCTGGAGGACCACGGTCCACCTGCATCAGAATGCACGGGATATGAGGAAAGCTACTACAACCCGCCACTTAATGTCCTTTTCGGGCGGACAAAAGAGTAAACTTACTCATTGTGTGCATTAAACAACAACAACAATATAGAAAAACCATTACTTCGAAAATGCAATTCAAATCATTATAATCAGGTTACCTGAAAATGTGGTTGTGACAAGCCAAGTGAAGTGTTGCACTTTGTCATCAATACCAGATGCGAAGAGGCGTAACAATTAAGGTAGAGAAAAGAAATAGACGTACAAATGGAAGGCTTTTATGTGTGTCAGTGTTCGTCTTGTTCTTGATGACCCGTTCTTCAGCGTCACTGCGGGGCCCACCTATGGCCATCTTTCTATCTAGAGATGGCCATGGCCCAACTTAGTTTATTGGACTTTGCCTTGTGACATCCAGTGGGTTGTAAGTACACTTCATGTGGCGAATTCCACCAGAGGCGCCTCGGATGTGGTTGTGGACTGCAAGAGAGTCTGATCAACGCATGGAAGGTGTTCCCCATGGTTTCCTGTTTGTCTCGGGTGTACCAGATTACTGTCGCGATGCTCCATTGACCTTCATTTCTTCCCAACATGTGACCTGCTTACCTATGTTTTGTCTGGTCTGTATATATTAACACATCATTCACCAAGGACAACCGTCATATGCCAGAATTGTTAGATTTTGCATTCGTTGGTTGCGGAGAGTGATTCCGCCTAAGCTTCTCTCAATAGATGCACATGTCTCTCTCAATTTGTCCTCCAGTGATTTTGTTAGTGGCCGTGTCTCAGCACCATGATGTTCGTCCATCACTCTCTTTGTTCCGCCATGTAAAATTATTATTTTTTTTTTTTTTTTTTGTGGTTAATTTTGTTGTTGTTGCTGTCTGCGCTGAAATGGGTGGGTGACCTGTGATTTGGTTTAAAGTAAAGAAGAAACTGCGCCTTTTGTCAACCTCACTTTCTTAGCCTGAGCTAAATTTTGCCAGTGGTAAGATTTTATTGAAACGACTGGGGATAGCACAGGATGCAGATTTTTCGTCATGGTTTACTCCCGAAGCCTTTCCCGTAAATAAGTATCCCGCAAAACAGCGGAGCGGGATGACGTCTATCGTTGCGTGTCGTGCCTTTTCCATAATTACTAGAGATCGTAGGGGCATCTCTACTGAGCCGTGTTCAAGTCCATTATAGTCGTGTCTAAATATCAGTCACACCAAAACCGACGCTGTCTGCAGCTAGGGCGAAGAACGCCAAACTCGTGGAGTTCAGCCGTGGTAACTAAACCGTGAAAATACGATATAAGCGTAGTGCAAATTCATAAAGCCGATGACCAGGCCAGCATTATCGGACGGAAGAAAACACAAAAAAAACCAACGAATTAACAAGTTCAAATGGAAAACAACGACACATCTCAGTGACCACAAGTGTAAGTCGTCGACTAGTAAATTCCAGGCATATCCGTGGCCTGACGGCATCTATAATGAACTAAAACACCAGAGCAATGTAGATCATCAGCCGGTAGTGCGCCGTCTTTACCGCCTTTTATAGTACATCACATAAAGTACAATGGGATTGAAAAGAGAGGCACGTAGGTTCTTAGCAACCATCCAGGAGCATGTTAATGGACGAGAAGGCTGCCCAGTCCGTGTGAATGCTTCTTGTTAGTTCAGACTCCATATTGTTCTGCACATTGGGTAGGCGTGCAAGATGTATATATATTCGTCGACATCATCAGTTACTATTGATCTGTCAATGTACCACAAGTCCTCAAAATCTTAGGAAGAAGGAGACGCTGGATAGCCCACACGCCTTTGGAAAGTCCCAAGATGTATCACCAAACAGTATGTGCCATTGAAGCCCAGAAGGTAAGCGACAATGCAATGACAATAAACGAACCGAAAGTGGCCTTGAAGCTGATACAAGAACAACAGTAAGACGCTGGAAAAAGCTAGAGAAAATGTCTCAGGAAAGGTCTGTTTGATCAGGATTAGTTTATGACTTATGCTTCACATAGTGGTAAAGGTGAAGAAGAAAAATATTTCGCAAAAGATTTATTTTAGTGTATGATAATGAGGCGAGGAAGTTATCAGACAGGAAACTGATCACTTGACCGAAGAAAACATGCACGAAACATCGATAAAGTTTACATTGTTTTCTTTATATAGAATATCAAGATTTAAATGGCAGAGCGATACCAGATCTGATACATAAGAACATCAAACAAACATGTAAAGCAAGTTTGGGGGTTCAACCAAGAACAATTCGTAGACAAAAATGGACACCTTCTGACAGACACAGCGACGAAAATAGAGAGGTAGAGAGAATACGTAGCATACTTGTACAGCGATGAAAACTAAACCACCCAAGTTAATACAATTTTAGTAGGCTGATTTAGAAGAACAGAATATGTGAATAGCTAGATATGAATTTGACAGAGCTCTTCTCTCCATCCCGCTAAACAAAGCACCATAGATAGATGGTATTCTCACTGAACTCATCAAAGAAGCAGGTAAAAACCTGCAAGATTTAATTTTTCAACATGTGAAAAATATTTACCAAGATGGAATAAGGCCTTCAGATCAAACAACATCAGTAATCATCCCAATACTCAATAAGCTTAATCTAATCGATGTAACCAACTTCGCACGATCAGTCTAATATCCCGCACTTCGACACTCATCTGAAGATATTTAAGAGAAGGATCGATAAGAAAATGGAATCGGGACTAAACGAAGACCAGGTTGGTATCTGAAAGGACAGAAGCATTAGACATGCAGTGGAGACACTGATGTTTCTTGCTGAGAGAATGGTAGAGCAAAGTAGAGCTCTTTTTATTTACTCTATTGACCATGAAGAGGCGTTTGACATGGTGAAGTGGACCAAACTTTTCCCTCTTGTAGAACAACTTAGGGTGGATAGAGCTATTATGCCACTGATACTGAATGTATATGTGAACCAAACGGTGAATACAGCGCTCACACAAGGAATAACACACCCATTTGCAATCAAGAAAAAGATGAGACAGGGATGTCCATTCTCCAAGACGTTTTAGTCTGTATTCGGAGGTGAGGAGGGAAGAATCCACCATAAATTGCAACAAGGGGGTCGAGGTAAATAGAAAACAAATAAAGACCATCAAGTTCACAAATGATTAAGCCATCATAGGAAGAACATATACATCATTACAACAACTACTCACCAGAAACAACCACAAAGCAAAGACATTTGGTATGAGGATAAATGCTAGCAAAACAAAAGCGATGTTAATAGCTAAACAAACCCAACGATTAAATATCAGCACCGAGAGACAGATTATTGAACAAGTGTAGAGGTTTTCATATTTTCATATTACAGTGATGATAGCTGTAAGATTTAAAATAAGACGTAGGATCGTGGAAGCCAAAGGCATTCTGTTAGAAATACACGTATAACAACATATAACATCAATATTGTGATTCGAGAAACAAAAATAATCATTACACATATCTTCCTCGTCGCACTGTACGGCTCTGAAATATGGAGTCTAAACAAAATGGATGAATCAACATTAAACGTTTTTGAGATGGGGTGCTTTCGTGTGATGCAAGAAGCGAGCTAGACAGAAATAAAGGTCAAATGAACAAGTGATTTAAGATATGGGGTCATATAGATAACTAATGACGAGTATTCAGAAAGGAAGATTATCTTGGCTTGGTCTGAACATGATACATTTAGGCCTATTATTGAAAGTAACAGAAGGGGAAAATTCATGTAAAAAGAGGAAGGGGACGTCCAAGAAACAATTACATGACAGACATTTGCAAGAACATAGGGGTGCAGGCTTATACTGAGCTGAAGAGATCTGCTAGGAACAGAGGACAGTGGTGTGACATCATCAGAAGATTTCAACAACAGTCTGCGGACTGACTAACCTGATAATGATGAGTCTATAGACTTCGGGGGATTGTATGAGCCAGCAACCTTTATTCTCAGTTATATGAATCACCCTCCGCTACCCGCCTCATTCCTGTTCCAGACATTCTAGCAATAGCTATCAGTACCACTACATTGTATAACTCCACTGCTGACGTCCCGCTGAGGGCTGATATACCGGAGGAATAAAGCTGCTTTTCCGTAAAGTCATCTCACAGTGTACAGTGAAGGTTTTCATTTTACCTACGTCAGAAAAAACAAAACATGTTCCATACCGAAGATTTGAACACATCGCCTCGTGGTTGAGGACTGACATTCAAACTGGTCGACCAGTCGCATATCTTTTAGTGGCTATAACAATTGGAATAACACCGTAATGATAACAGTTTTGATAATCAAAATTGCCGTTAACTACATAGGATTCTTCTATTTCGTAGTTCGTTCTCAAACTCCTGCTACCAAGCCAGAAAGGGGCTTTGCAAATAGCAGGATGATGCCTGGAGAACATAGTAAAATGGACATAGTAAAGATCAAAACCTGTTCATAAACATAAATAAAACAAAGATAATGACCATCGACAAAACACAATGTCAGCATACATTTACAGTGGGTGGTGAGGAAATATATCAGGTCACACATTTTGAATATCTGGGCTCCAGAATTGACAAAAATGGCGACTTCTCGAAAGAAATCAGAAGAAGACTAGCTATGGCAATGCAGAGATTGAACAGCCTGAAGAAATTATGGCAGAGCACCAACAAAATGATAAAAGTAAAAGTCTTGAGAGCCTGTGTTTTTCCTATGGCAGCTTATGGCTGTAAATCATGGAAGATTACACAACTTCTAGACAAAGAATCGAATACTTCGAGTCAAAATGTTAAAGATCCTCAAAATAACCTGAACAGAGAAAAAAAAATGTAGACATTTGGCAAGCGTTGAGTATAGAGAAGAACTGGTTTATCAATTCCATTTTGGCTAGAAAATGCAAATACTTTGGTCACACCAAGAGACACAACGGTCTTGAGAAAACGGTGATGGAAGGTATGGTGCCAGGCAAAAGAGGAAGGGGTAGACCAAGAAGACGATGGCACCAACATTTCCATGAATGTTTGAGTATGACTGTGGCGAAGGCTAGAGTTTTGGCAAGAGAACGAGTTTCTTTCAGACAGACTGTGATGGGAGCGACGTTCTACAAAGGACATGCTACATGATGATGTCTGGAGAACGGAATGCATTGTATCGTAGTTTACAGCTTTACTGCGATATTTGCACCTTTCGGTCCCACACATCCAACTGTAGCATACATTTTTGGATACCGGATTAACCTTTCCTTTTCGACCCATTCTCCTTAGCCAGTCTAGTCTGTCACAGTCTGTTATCCAGGATCATCACGTGGAGGTGTAGAAGGGTCTTAGCAGCTCTGGGTCTCTGGCCATGACGCTAGCAGTAAGCCTTTGGTCGTTGACTGCCACACCTCATGCCCTGCTCACCATGTCAATCCAATTTACACAGGATTGAGAACCGTTAAATGTTTCTGCGGCATCAGTGGAAAACACAACGCTGGCGTTTGTATTGGTAGTGACAGAAACATCAAAGAGACTCGGCCTAAACACATCAAAGGTTGAGCGCAATTAATCTCCAACGACAGCTCAAGCTTGGCGCCATAATATCCATATTTTGCTGTGTACTTGCACGTCCCCATTGACTCTTTTCATTTATCATCAACAAGTTATTCAGTCACGAGACTGGGTTGCTAGCTCAGAAATCTCATTCTTTTCTGCCTGCCATCTGCGGCTGTCTTCAGCTCAGCATAAGTCTTCACCGCCATGTCTCTGCACAATTATTGTCACAAAGGTATTTGTCTGTCTGTCTCTTCTCTCTTCCATTGTGTTCTCTTCTAAGATTGTCTTCACTGGGCCCTCATGACGTAGGTTGTGGCCCATCCAGGCCAGTCGTTGTTTGTGTATCTTTTGTAGCATCTTTATTTCCTTTCTCACTTGCACCATCACCCTTTTGTTTGATTTACTCTCTTTCCATTCCACTTTATTCATCTTCCGAAAACGTCACATCTCAAAGGCCTCCAAGTATTCCTTTTCTCTTTTACTTACTGTCCATGTTTCAGTACCATATAAGCCCACATACGTGACCAGGATACTTTCCGTATTGTCATGTTAATACTACATGATACGAGGACTCTATTTCTCTCTAAATGTATTCTTTGTCAACGCATTTCTGATTCGTATTTCTCTTTGGCATTCGCATCTACTGTTACGCTTTAGCCGAGGTATGATTATTTGTATATTTGCCCGGTCTGTTCCCCTTCAATGGTTACTTTCACCTCCGTTCGTTATTTAGCAATGTTCATTGTCTTTGTTTTGTATCTATTTTTAATGTTCATGGCGTAGGCTTTTATTGCTTCAGATATTCTATTAAGCAGTTTTTTTGCAGATCTTCACATGTCTTTTCTGTAATGGTTTTGTTATCACAAAACTTTGTCAGACTCCAGTTGTTCGCCATGTACATTTACCCCTAAATTGCATTTCTTCATAGCCTGGGCCATCGTTGCCTCTGAGTACGCATTACACAAAGTTCAACAACATCAATTGGTTCGTCTCTTTTCTAAAAACATATTTTTCGTGTCAATCCTTTTATTCTTTAAAGACGTTAGTGTCATTTCCATATTTTAAATTATCTTCAGCTGTCGTCTCTCGCTTCATTAAAGTTTGGCATCACCAATGTTAATTTGGTTGCTGTAGCGAGCGAAAAGATGTATATTTCTCTTTGCTGTCATAAAATATGTATACTAATCAACATACAAGAATTTCTATAATTAGTTACACCAGTATTGAACCCAGTGAAGGATCCGAGTTGCAGAGTGGTAGAACGCTCTCTTTATCCTCCGGTGTACCACCTAAATCCCCGTTATCTAGAGTGTAAAGCTAAATTATGATGAAGGGTGTCGCAATCTGTTGATGTATATCCAGTGCTACAAAGAAATTCGGATGTAAGAGCGCATGCCAGTTTTTAATACATGATACCTGTCAGGCGACTGCTGCGCTGGTCGCGTTTGCTTCAAACAGTCAGGGGAGGAATATAGCACACTGAATGAGCTGACAGCAGTCAGAGACTGCTATGTCATGGTCAGCTAATCATAAGTGGCCAAGATTATGTTCCGACTACAAGCAGCGGCACTTGAAACAGGCTGTGTAGTGTAGTCTGACTAAGAGAATAGGAATGGTATTAGGAAGGCAAACCAGGTTCGACAAAAAAGCCAGCCGAAATCGAATGTGTAGGGCCAAAAAGAGGAGAATACGTAGTCTGGCTGTAAACTTCGACACACCATCAAAATGTCCTTTTCAGGGCAAACGCCGAAGAAGAAGATGATGAAGAAGAATCCCCGTTATCGATAACCTCCAATCCGTACTGCTGCGAATGGTTACCTGGCTTACTGTTGTATAATGAAAGATAGCATGACGGACAACACCACTTCATTCTTTTTCTTTCTTTGCTTTCAGGATCTTTTGGTCATGCAATTTTTGCAGGCTAAAAGCGACGAAGAAGTCTTTAGTCGTCACCCGGTCGGAGTGGATGCCCCAAAATTGTTGTTTCAGCTAAGTATCATCTGGACAGGTCTTGTATCTCATTTCACTATAAAGGGCGTATTCCTCTAGAATGTGTTCCGTATTCTGGCGCCCTGTTCAACATGGGCATTCATCGATGTGTGAGATTTTGAGTCGGTTTTATGTTTTAGTAGTCTGCAGTTGACCAGTTATCGGGCAAAATAAAGTAGTTTGTTGTTTTTTTTTTGAGTTGTTGAAATGGGTCTTGTCTACCGCTGATGTTCATGTGTTCTCACCATTGTTGTATATACTGGTTTCTGAATATGTCCTTTATGTCTCTGTATGGTACTCAAATATTAAATTGTTTCTTTTCACTGCCATCTTTTGCTTATTAAAAAAAAATAAATAACTCAGGCGTAGTGCAATGCAATCAAAAAGTAATTAATATTTTTGTATCAATATAGGAAGTCAAATTAAGTTGTCTGTTTTACTTCTACATGTATATGTGTTGTGTATATATATATATAAATATATATATATATATATATATATATATATATATAAATGTATATATATATGTATTTAAATGTATATATATATATATATATAAAGAAATATATATATACATATGTGTGTATATAAATATATATATATCTATATATAAATATATATATATATATAGATATATATCCTACCGGCCTTTGACTGGATTTTGAAGTCGACAAGCATCGTCAAGCGAAATCGACATTAAACGGACATTAACGAACAATTTTACGATCTAGACGGTGCCTATGATTTGGCTCTTTTGTCCCATACCCACAGCCAGATGTAAAATAAGATACGCTTATTCGATTATGAATAACTACAATTGGTGCTAAACATACACACTGGTTGTATACAGACGCTGCAGGGTCTTCTAAACCAGTATAAAGACGTTAAGCTAAGTTAGAGACAAAGAGGATTTGAAAATAAGTGCAGTTAACAATGATTTAATTGGGATGGGAGAATGACCTTCAGAATGTGGAGTGTTTCACATACCTTGGCAGCAGTGAAGACATATTAGAAAGGTACAGAAAACGATTTTCAGTTAAGAATACCGAAGACGAGAAGAGCTTTAATTGCATTGAGAAATTGATGGTAGTCAAAAAACATTTAAACCAGCATCAAAATAAGAATCTTCACCTCCAACGTAAAATCCGTTCTATTATATGGCTCTGAAACGTGGAGGACAACACTTGTACTTATGAAAAAGGTATAGACTTTCGTAAAAGGTTGTCTTCGCAAAATACAAGGGAGGGAATGATAGGACAAGATCACCAACGTGGAACTAATGGGAACAACTGAACAAACACCAGTGGAGCATGACATACGGAGGATGCGACAACGATGGAATCCACAGGGCAAGAGATGTAGGGTAAGACCGAAACACTCATGGAAGAAGGAACTGGTAGCAATTGTAAAGGCAGCAAACATGTCATGGGCAGAAGTGACTCAGATGGTGGCTCATGACAGAAAAGACTTAGCAAATTTTTGTTGAGGACATATGCCCCGTCAGGGAGCTTATAGGTTTCTGATTAATTGATTGAAATACAAATAAACACATGTACATGTTGATTCACTTTGGAGACCTTCAAGAAATAAACTACATTTTTATTACAACTCTTCGTGCAATCATTTAATTGGATTTGAACGTTACTTCAGCGTCTAAGAAATCAACGTTACTTCAGCGTCTAAGAAATCAACGTTACTTCAGCGTCTAAGAAATCAACGTTACTTCAGCGTCTAAGAAATCAACGTTACTTCAGCGTCTAAGAAATCAACGTTACTTCAGCGTCTAAGAAATCAACGTTACTTCAGCGTCTAAGAAATCAACGTTACTTCAGCGTCTAAGAAATCAACGTTACTTCAGCGTCTAAGAAATCAACGTTACTTCAGCGTCTAAGAAATCAACGTTACTTCAGCGTCTAAGAAATCAACGTTACTTCAGCGTCTAAGAAATCAACGTTACTTCAGCGTCTAAGAAATCAACGTTACTTCAGCGTCTAAGAAATCAACGTTACTTCAGCGTCTAAGAAATCAACGTTACTTCAGCGTCTAAGAAATCAACGTTACTTCAGCGTCTAAGAAATCAACGTTACTTCAGCGTCTAAGAAATCAACGTTACTTCAGCGTCTAAGAAATCAACGTTACTTCAGCGTCTAAGAAATCAACGTTACTTCAGCGTCTAAGAAATCAACGTTACTTCAGCGTCTAAGAAATCAACGTTACTTCAGCGTCTAAGAAATCAACGTTACTTCAGCGTCTAAGAAATCAACGTTACTTCAGCGTCTAAGAAATCAACGTTACTTCAGCGTCTAAGAAATCAACGTTACTTCAGCGTCTAAGAAATCAACGTTACTTCAGCGTCTAAGAAATCAACGTTACTTCAGCGTCTAAGAAATCAACGTTACTTCAGCGTCTAAGAAATCAACGTTACTTCAGCGTCTAAGAAATCAAGGTTAGGAGTTTTCATAATGATTGGGTGATTAAATGTGACGTCATCTTGCTTGATGATTAGTCATCCAACTACGAGTATGTCAATGCACAAAAATCCAGTATCTAAACTAAACAATATCCACAGGAATTACAAGATAGACCATTCCTTCCTGTAAAATTTGGTGTTTGGTGTGCTGTATGTCAATCCAAATTAATTGGACCAATTTTCTCCAGTAACATACTCAATTCGAAGTCTTATGTCAAGCTTTTCAGACACCTTGTGTAATAATTAACAGGCACCTCTTTGGCAGCGTGCTTAAATATATATATATATATATTTATATGTATATGTATGTATATATGTGTATAATATATATTTATAAATGTAATGACCATCATCATGTGCCTTGCCGAATGGTGTTAGCGTTCATGAATCTCCATCCACTCCTTTCTCGTGTATCCTTTATCAACTCTGTTGTTCATCTTCCCCGTGTCATTACTTCAGTCTGTTCAATATTTTCTCTCGTTGTGCTCCTCTTTTTCTCTTGCCTACTATTTTACCCGTTGTCACAGTGTGTTCCAACCTGCCTTTTCTCGTGACATGCCAGAAAATGGATGTGCTTTGGTCTGACTTTTGCAATCAGTTGTATTTGGATCTTTGGTACTTCATGTATTATGAGCACAAATGTGAAAGGGCACAATTTAATCTTTGAGCACCATACAGAGAGATAAAGGACATCTTCAGAAACCAGTATACATATCAATGGTGAGAAGACATGAACATAAGCAGTAGACCAGACCCAATTCAACAACTCACAAGAAACCAATATATATATATATATGTGTGAGTGTGTGTGTATGTGTGTGTCGAGTGTCGTGTGTCTGACGCGGACTAGTATGCATTGATATGTGTACGTGTATGTATGTGCGCGGTTGTGTGTATACACGCGTGAGTGTCTGTATGTGTGTATGCATATATACATATATATATATATATATATATATATATATATATATATATATATATATATATATATATATGAACAAGTGCAACAAAGATGGTGTCGTAACTAGCTGCTGGTCTACGTTGCTCTTCTGTTTTTATTCATTATGGATGCCGACAGAACATGGATTTTCATTGAATTCGCACTAGTCGACGACTTACGCTTGTGTCCACGGAAATATGTTGTTGTTTTCCTTTTGGACTAGTTAATTCGTTCATTTTCTATGATTTCTTCCGTTCAATTATCCTGGTTTGGACATCGGCTATGTGAGTGGCACTACACTTAAACCTGTGTCGTATTTCACGGCCTAGTTCACACGGCTGAACTTCACGAAGTTGGTGTGTGAGAAATTTAGACATTACTATTGTGAACTGAACACAGCCGGGGAGAGATGCCAGACGAACTCACATGCTGAGTGATGTCCTTAAGATCTCTTGTGGTTATTGAAAAGGCACAACACACAACGTTAGATGCCATTCCCCTCCGCTGCCTTGCGGATACCTGTTTACGGGATTCGCCCTCTAGAATAGACTTATCTCCGGCATGGGTTGCCTCCAACCGCATGGCATTAATATCTTCCATACCTTTTCCTAAAATCTCACACTGGCCCCCATTGTTTGTCTGCCCTCCCCCCCCCCCACTTCTATATTAATCTCACCCCCTCCCGGCTTATATCACCTTCCTTTTGTTCTCTCACTTGGCCTATTTGGCCTTCCTTTTCGATATTTGGCCACCACTGGCTTATCCGGCACATTCTCCCACACTTCTTACGCTCTCCTGAACAGCTTATTTTACCGTCTCCTTCATTTTCAGTCAAGCTTCCAACCCAACCAGTCGATTAGACTGGTTCTACTATCAGATAAGTACACCATTGTTCCTTATATGTTGATTTGCTAGTTCAGTATTGGTGTTATTTGTTGTGCCTGATGAAGGCGTATTGATCGTAACACAGGTTTTGTTTGTGTTCTCGTCTCGGTGTGATATCTGACCATACCCATTTTAAAATTTTGATTAAACTTAACGTTAATCAACTTTAACATTTTTTTAAAATTTATTTTTTCCTTGTGGACGGGAAAGGCTTCGGGAATAAACCCTGAGGAAAAATCTGCATCCTATACTACTCCAGTTGTCTCGATAAATATCTTGCCACTGGCCAAAGGTAGTTCAGGACCAGAGAGTGAGGTTGACAAAAGGCACAGTTTCTTCCTCATTTTAATCCAAATCACCACGCAGGTCACCCATTTCAGCGGACACAGCAAGAGACAAGACTGTCCACACGGCTGGACAAAGAGAGTGGCCTTCATCACATGTGATTGACGAACATCTATATATATATATATATTTATAAATAATTTATAGTCCGATATTTTCACTTTTCGGTCCGACACGTCCGACTACAACATGACATTGTTTAACGGGTTAGCTTTCCCTCTTGGTTCCATTCTCCTGAGCGAGTCTGTCTTGTTGCAGCCTGTTATCCAGGAATACTACACGGAGGTGAAGAATAGTCTAAGTAGCTCAGGATCGCTGGTCCTCACGCAACCATTGATCATTGGGTGGGACGATGAAGCTAACGTATGGTCAGGCAAAATACACTGATCAGAGAATGTTAGCCAGGGCCAGGAGAAATATACTGGACAAGACCCTTACTTGACCTCCCCGTTGGTCGTTCTGAAAACGGACTGTTGTCGAGGATAACAGTCTGGCTGACAAGATGAGGTTCGACGTAATCACCATAGTAGTGAGCGGCACGCAGATGAAGCCAAACATTGCAAAGCCACCTGGAAGAACACGGTCCACTTTTATCCGCACGCTCGGGATGTGATAAAAACTACTGCAACCCGCCACTTCGTCCTTTTCAGGGCGCACATAAGAGTAACCCACTCATTATGGGCATTCGCAAACAACATAATTGGGTCGCTGACCGCTACAGCTCGCGCACTGCTAAACATCTTGATCACAACAGAATATACCAACTGTTTCCTTTCTTGTATATCCCTTAAGACATGACTTTAGACAATTTTGCATGAATCTGACAACTTCCCCACTTAAAACCATTTAATAAAACTTCACTGTGGTTGAATAAGACTTCCATGAAAGTTGGTCAGGAAAATCAAATTAAGTTTTGGGCCTATTCTTTAAAAAAATGCAGAGACAGAGAAGGCTAAAGGGATAATTATGATAATATTCTCATAATAATTTTGTTTCAGTATCTAGTATTCCCGTTTTTATTATTTTATTTACACTTAATAGTTTTGTGTTTCTGTGTTGATTCTGTAAAATTGGCGTATAACGTGCACAACAGATGCTGCCGTGTCTCATAAATATTGATTAAGGAGAGCTGCAAATGTCTCATTGATCCTTCTTCTTGTTACGTATAATTTCACTGTTGCGTTTATCCTGTCCTTGTGTAGTGTTTCTCTTTCGTTTTCTACATCATTCCTCAGTATTGGCGGCGCTCTATATTATTTTCCCAACGTATCCAGGGTATGTAAGGGTGATTTGATTGGCTGAGTGAATGACGTGTTTCTCGCCTACGCTTCGCTAAGGGACAGGGTTGAAATCCCAACCCAGCCCTAATATTTTTTTCCATTCTCGTTTATGTTCAAAATGTCACAAATGTAGTTGTCGGACTGTTTTATTTGCTTTCAATTTTTTGTGTGGAAAATATATCCTAAACTGTGGTCAATTTCGGAAAACTTCAGCAGAAACACACACAACAACAGAAAGACAACGCTAGAAAATAAATAAAACGTTTGCTACTATTTCTTGTGGAAGATGGAGGAACAGGTTAGTGTGGGTAAGACGCGGGGGTGGGGGGGGGGGGGGGGGGATTTGGGGAAATGCAGCGAAAGATTGCAATGGGGATGGATGCGAGAAAAGAAAACCTTTCTAATTTGTTGTTATTTTGTTGTTATTTTTCTCAAATTGTGCAGTTCAGCAGACGGAGAAATTACCTACCTGCGTCTTCAATTTTATTTGATTAAATTGGGTGAAATCTATTTCCAAAGTCTTATTTTGCATTTTGACTATTTTTTAGTGTCTTTTTCATGTCGACGCAGGAACATAAATAATGAACACAGACTTGAAGAGAATAAATGAGGTATTTCAAATCTGGATACATAGAAGAATGGAACATGCTTTCTTATCGAAAGACAAGAAGACAAATAATGTCTGAAGAAAGTTCGAGTATGCAGCGTATTTATGAAAAGAATTTGGGTCCGAGGGGTTCCAGGGAGAACAATAACATGCGCACTGTCGTCTTACAAGCATGTCGTAAAATGCAGCTAAATAGGGATGTGTTTGTGGATGGCAACATCATCAAGTAAGAAAGGATTACCATTATCATCAACCACTGTGAAAGTTTAGACCTCATGTGAAAGTTTAGACCTCATGTGAAAGTTTAGACACATACCTCATGTGAAAGTTTAGACCTCATGTGAAAGGAGCCAGAAGAAGCTAATATCCATGCTTGGGAAAAGGCTTTTCCATAAACTGGCCCATCTGCAGCAGTGGGATAGTTCACACTGGAGCAAAAAAACGAATGCTTGAATCTGACTGTTAAGTACGTTTGATAATTTCAAAAGACACAATACTGTGCTGATAGCCACACTAATATAGAAATAACAGCCGCAAACTTGCCAGAGAAAAACAGCGGTTGCTACATGTGTCTTAAGTCACCACCCCCCCCCCCCCCCCCCCCAAAAAAAAAAAAAAAAGCGCAATCTAATTTTATCATCCAATTTGATGTAGTGATACTGCCCGACATACGAGGATCAGAGAGAGCAGATGTGGCCATCACCAGTGGCAACACTATACAAGCTCTATGGCAGTGTCGACAGCCTCAGGATGACCGCTGCTTTTTTCGAAAAAATAAAGGTTGATGTCTGACTGCGTACGATGAAGAAGAAGAAGAAGATGTAGTGACGTCATAGAATAGTCCACTTTTTTAAGCTATTGGCGGTTTTCAACATTCTACGAGATTAGACGATAATTTCTGCTACTACTTGTTACTGGCTTCTTAGCAATGTTTTTCTTGAATCTGTCTACCTTGGTCCTTGAAAAGAAGAGTAGCATTTAGTCTCTACAACAGCATGCCATTATACAAGCTGTCAAATAATGTAATATCTTGATCTTGATGACCCGTTCCTCAGCGTAGCTGCGGGTCCCAAATGCTTCTCCAGCGGACCCTGTCTTGGGCCACGGAAGTGGTAATTGCTTCTTTAGAGGCATCTCGGGTGTTGCAACTTACAGCAAGAATGTAATATCAACCATGTTATATGATCCTAACCCTAGTCCTAAACCTAGCCCTAACCACAACACTAACCCTAACCATAACACTAATCCTAACCATAACACTAACCCTAACCATAACACTAATCCTAACCATAACACTAATCCTAACCATAACCATAACACTTATCCTAACTCTAACTATAACACTAATCCTAACTCTAACCATAATACTAATCGTAACTTTAACCATAACACTATACCTAACCATAACCCCAATCCCAACTCTAACCATAACACTAATCCTAACTCTAACCATAATACTAATCGTAACTTTAACCATAACACTATACCTAACCATAACCCCAATCCCAACTCTAACCATAACACTAATCCTAACTCTAACCATAATACTAATCCTAACTCTAACCATAACACTAACCCTGAACCTAACCATAACACTAATCCTAACTATAACAGTAATACTAACTCTAACCATAACACTAAGCTTAGACCTAACCCTAACAATAACCCTAGACCTGACTCTGAACCGAACCATAACCCTAACCCTGAACCTAACCATAGCCCTAAGCCAAACCTTCACACAACTGAATATAATTATCTTTTTTACACTTCTGTGTTTATCTAAATCTTTACTTATTTATTTAAAATAAATTTAAATTGACCTCTCCTCCCCTTAAAACGAAATGGTATGTCCCGTTACGTATGGTTGGAACTCGGGGAACTCTGGAGTGAATTTCGACACACGTACTAAACGCTATCTTCTTCTTCTTCTTCTTCGTTCGTTCTCAATCTCCCACTACCAAACCCTGAAAGGGCTTAAGTAGCAGAATGTAGTCAAGAGAACAGAATGCGTTGTGTCGTAGTTTACAGCTTGGCTGCGATATTTGCACCTTTCGGTCCAACACATCCGACTTCAGCAAGCATTTTTTGAGTACCGGGTTAGCATTCCCTCTTCGATCTCTTCTCCTTAGCCAGTCTGCCCTGCTGCAGCCTGTTATTCAGGATCACCGCGTGGAGGTGTAGAAGGGTCTTGGCAGCTATGGTTCGCTGACCCTGACGCTAGCAGTCAGCTATGGGTCGCTGACCACTGCAGCATCTTGATCCCGTACTAAACGATATAAGAGGAGGGATAACATCGCGACATGAACAGTGCAAAGCAAATTCGATCGTTCGATAATAAAATTTAAAAAAAAACAGAGGTCCATAGAGATCGATAACAGCCAACCTTCGATATGTAAAAAAGAAGAAGAAAAATTAAATATGCCATCACGCAATGAGGCGCATAGGAAATATGGTGTTAGGCCCATATCATTTTGTAACCACGGCACTTATCGGATGATGTGCTCAGCATTACGCCAGCCGCCTTTACTTCCCGGACTGAACCGGTACTCATTTAAAGCTGGGTCGACCCAGGTTCCATTTGCAGTCTGAAAAAATCATTTCCGTTTCCACTGGGGAATGAACCCAGGACCACTAAGATACGAAAGCACGGAGCTAATAACTGCGCTACTCGGCTCGACATGTACATGGGACCCATTTGAACTTGTTCGATCTCTCCTTGTTAGCGTCCAGTTCAAAATGTGATCCACTTTCCTATTATTCCTCAACATTTTTAAGCGTTCTGCATAAAACCTGCGTCCAATCACAACTTCATTTTGAACAAATGATTCATACAACAGAACTTAATTATTAACGCTCATGTTAACCTTTCTGTAAATTTTGGTAATACTAAACGAGTTCAAGTAAGTGTTTTATTAAACCAACGTCCCAGACATGTATCACTCCACCTTTCAACATTTTGGGATCTTTCACAGCGTAGTATTTTATCACTTAAGAGAGTATTTGCCAAAAGACAATCGTTTTTGCCAACATATAATTCACATTTGTCGCATTCTTTCCTCAATATTGCCTTAATAGTGTATACATATGTTTCTGTTTTAAATAGTGATTTGTATACTGTTTGTGCAGTTTCCCATTTGATCGTATATTATTACCTTAACTTAACGTCTTTATACTGTATTAGAAGACTCTACAGAGTCTGTATACAACACGTGTCTTGGAGGATGGTTTAACCGTTGTGCGAATCCATCTTAACAGATTCAAACACTAGAGCTAAGTAGACCTGAAGCCAGTTAACCACCATCTATAGCTGCTATTCACAAACCAACTGGGGAAAGAAACAAATAACTTGCACTTTTAACTTGAATTTTGTCCAGGCTGCGGCCGTTAAGTCTACTCTTTTCGATTTTCAATTGCCAAGGGATTTTTAACGTGCTCGGCACTGAACACGGAAGCTCGATCTCACTACCGAGAGATCAGGGGAATTTTTACCAGAAGATCCACATGAAAAAAATCCCGGTCTCTACCGTGATTCGAACCCGCGACCTCCGGCACCCGAGGCCGAGACCTTACCTCGAGGTCACGGAGTATTCAACAACTGCGACACATCTACTACAATGGGCGTATATAGCTATGGTGTCTTACTGTTGGTTTTGGTTCATTTCTTTGTTTCATATGTAGGTCAGTAAGCGGGTCACAAACTGATATTATGTCAGATCATTCTGTACCGGTGAGGTCATTGGAGCACATATGAAGATTCCTCCACAATAGCGGCCGCTGCATGTGATCGGAGATTGGTCCATTCTGATATGAGTTGCCTAAAATAGTAGTTTGCAGTATCTAAAGGTGTCAATACGTGACATCAGATTTGTGGTTACTGCAGAAAGCAGACGATAGTTGTCGTATGTGCAGGATAAAATGTATCGCAACTAATACTTACTAAAAAATGGCGCTAGAAACAATTAATTATCCATCATAGTCTGCGATGAAGGGCGGCCTTTGCTACAAGTAAATTGCAAGAATGGATCGCAGGCGTCGTAGATAGAAGATGTGAAATCTGTGCTGGTGTTTGGCATATGCTGTTTAAGTCTCGCAGCCATATAGGAGCGTGCTGACGACACATAAGCTGTTAAAATCTCGCTACCATATAGAAGTGTGCTGACGACACATAAGCTGTTAAAATCTCGCTACCATATAGAAGTGTGCTGACGACACATAAGCTGTCCAAGTCTCGCTATCATATAGAAGTGTGCTGGCGACACATAAGCTGTTAAAATCTCGCTACCATATAGAAGTGTGCTGACGACACATAAGCTGTTAAAATCTCGTTACCATATAGAAGTGTGCTGACGACACATAAGCTGTCCAAGTCTCGCTACCATATAGAAGTGTGCTGACGACAGATAAGCTGTCCAAGTCTCGCTACCATATAGAGTGTGCTGACGACACATAAGTTGTCCAAGCCTCGCTACCATATAGAGTGTGCTGACGACACATAAGTTGTCCAAGCTTCGCTACCATATAGATGTGCTGACGACACACGCTGCCCAAGCCTCGCTACCACATAGAAGTGTGCTGACGACACAAGCATGTACCCATGACCTTGGTTTTAATTGGCTGTTTCTGAATTTCCCAAACACGAATTTTGAGGAGAGCAAATGTAGCAGCAGCTTTGCCAATGCGACTGTCTATTTCTGATCTAGATAGAGCTTGACGTTGATGAGGAACCCACGGTAAGTGAGGTAGTGCACCGACCCACATAGGTAATTGATACTACAGTAAACAATACATTTCTTGACTTTCCAAAAGTAATGTATGTTGAACTATAATAACGCAGAAAACAATATTCCTCAAGACCTATTAACTGGAGTGTGAAATAACAGAAACACTAATCCTTGTCAAGAAAAGATTAAATTACATTGTTGTTTTAAAACATGCCAAAGCAGACAAAAATATAATCTGTTAAAAAATTATACAAACGCAGCACACGTAGATACATGTACGTGAGGAAAAACAAATGGTAGAATATGTTTCCTTAGTCTCTTCAGCCCAACGAGAATAGATATTTATTAACGATAAGAATACGTCCATAATTAACTAAGTGTCTGCTCATTGTTTCATAAAAACATGGCGCTCAGCCGATTTTAAAAGTTTTTATTAAACAAAAAGGCCGTTGTCCGGATTCGTGTCCTATTTCTCAATTTGTAACCAAATTGTCGAAAACCGAGAGAGCTGAAAGTGTGTATTAAAGTACTCATTTGTGCAATCTGTAAATCTTTCAAGTTTGGTTGGATATTGATTTTCACAAGATGTTAACCAAACAATTCGTTTCTCACCATTTCCTTTATTCAGACACGTGGGGATGGCACTTCCCGTTAATTTACCGCCCATGCCTGCCACGAAATTCTTGGTACCAGCGTGAGAGACGATTGTCAAGGCCCAGACAAACAACACTGCGGAAGAAATTGAAAGGAAACTCGTGTCGCCTTCCCAGCCCACCCCTCCCCCCACCCCACCCAATTCCCCTAAAAACATGTTTTGTTTTAATATATAAAGGCTTTCGCCGAAATACCTAGGTTTTTCATGCATATGCAAAGTCTCCACAATTCTGACATCAGTAGATTGTTCCTAGTAAATGATACGGTAATCCATGCAAACAAGGCAAAATATAGATGGGCATATTACATGTTGCGAAGAAACGATTGTCGATGCGTACTGTGTATATATTTGTTGAAAAAGTATATTTTGTCCGGTATGAATAAGTGTAATGGTAGATCACTTCGCTTTTCATGGCGCAAGTGCGGAATTCAACTTCCGCAACCACCAAGCTCCAGTCGACCCAGTTGTAAATGGGTACTTGACTTACGGCTAGGAAAAGAAACGTCAAATAGAAAGTAAACTGCCCACAGCACCCCACAGACGCCTTTGCGTAATATACTGAAGTCTCTATTACTTAATTCTCGTGCAGGGGTTGTAAGCTGGTCTTTATCACTTCATTCCCGTGCAGGGGTTGTCTGCTGGTCTCTATCACTCCATTCCAGTCCAGGGGTTGTCATCTGGTCCCTATCACTCCATTCCCGTCCAGGGGTTGTCTGCTGAGGTCCCTATCACTCCATTCCCGTCCAGGGGTTGTCTGCTGAAGTCTCTATCACTCCATTCCCGTGCAAGGGTTTGTCTGCTGAAGTCTTTATCACTCCATTCCCGTCCAGGGGTTGTCTGCTGAAGTATATATCACTCCATTCCCGTCCAGGGGTTGTCTGCTGAAGTCTCTATCACTCCATTCCCGTCCAGGGGTTGTCTGCTGAAGTCTCTATCACTCCATTCCCGTGCAGGGGTTGTCTTCTGAAGTCTCTATCACTCCATTCCCGTCCAGGGGTTGTCTGCTGAAGTCTCTATCACTCCATTCCCGTCCAGGGGTTGTCTGCTGAAGTCTCTATCACTCCATTCCCGTGCAGGGGTTGTCAGCGGATCTCTATCATTCCATTCCGTCCAGGAGTTGTCTGCTTAAGTCTTTATCACCCCTACATAGAAAGGTGGACTATTCGGTCACGTCACTATCCGAAAGTCCGGTGTTAAAAAACCGATAGTTAAATTCAGTTTTGCAAAGTGTTATGAATAGAGTTATGTTTAGGGTTAGGTTAAGGGTTATGGTTAGAGTTTAAGTTAGTGTTAGATAACATGGTTGTTATCACATCGTCTGACAGCATGGATAATGTGATACTGCTGTAGAAACAGGATTCTGCTCTTCTTAGCATGTACCAGCTTCAACAGATTCAAGAAAGGCATTGCTAAGACGGCAGGAAGAAGAGGCAGCAGGTATTTTCTTCTATTCTCGCATAATATTTGACGCCCCGAACAATAAAAGAATGAGTATTTCAGTGACATTACTACCTCAAATTTGATGCTAAAAAAAATAGATATGTTTTGTTTAGGGTGGCTTAGTATATAAGCAGCAACTTCATTGAATAATTTGTAAAAGAATTATTCAATTTAAGTGCAGCTGAAAAGTAAAATTGTAAGACCCCTATCGTCTTTGAAAAGAATTAATGTCAATAATTAATAAAGAATACATTTATGTCATGTTTCTTAGACTTCAATATATTTGTTGGTTAATCCATTAATCAGCTCAGTTCAGTTTAGCTACCATATCCGCATCGAATCCCGGCTGCAGTGGATCTCCAATGTATTATCTCTTTCGTAACAGCGTAACGCTTTTTCTAGTGCATCACCTGATGTTATCCACCCACTTAAAACGTTGTTTGCCCCTTGAACGACTGACTTCCACCCTATCCTCCAGTATGGTCTTCAAAAAGGAGGTATGTCTTGTTATGTGACCAAAATAACGTAACTGTCTAACCCTGAAGTCGGTCAATAATTCTCTTTTCACCCCCAACTTTTTCAACACCTCGACGTTTGTGTTATTTTATGTCTAAGAAGTGTGACCTGATCTTCTATATGCTCACGTTTCGAAGGCTTGAATACTCTTTTCCAACTTGTTATTAATTGTCCATGTTTCTGCACCATAAAGTAGCGACGAGTATACATAACGCCTGACAAATCTCATTTTCGCTTTGTGATATATCTGTTTGGATGTTAGTATATGTCGCATGTTGCCGAATACCATCTTAGCCTTACCTACTCTCTTTCTGATTGTTTTTCCACAGCTGCCTTCTTTCGTTATTATATGACCTAGATAGGAGAAACTCTGTACCTGTTCAAGTAGTTGATCTTTTATTTTCATATGCATGTTTTGTTTCTTATCACATTAAAAAATGTATTAATTTGTTTAAATTAATGTGTTCTCCTTTTTATTTTTCATCTCTTATTAAGGTTTCTTCTTTGTGTTTGTCTTTGTAGTCAAATTATAAGAAAATGTCCTCTTTTTATTTAAAGAAAACATTCGTATGATGGAAATATGACGATGAGAGAACTGTGAAGGAGGTTCCTAAGTTTTGGAAGATATTTTGTATGATAATTTGAGAATAAACGAAAATGATGAAAAAAATGTCGAAGGTGACTAAAGGGAAAGGAGAATCTTTTCATTTTTTCCCAAAAGCATGGTAAAGTAATCATTTTCACTTATTTCAAAAAGAAAGGAACACTAACCAAATTCACATATTTCAGAAAGGAAGGAAGAGTAACTCTAAACTCGTATTTCGAAAAGAAAATACGAACTTACTAGGTCAGTATAATCGCTTGTACTATTTTTTAAACTGTTCTGATGAATGTCTTAATTGTTATCAAACTGAGATTAAATTAATGGTGTCACAGGAACATTCCTGACATGTCATAAAAAGTAACTAATAAGGTCTTGCGTCCTTATTTTAAAAAAAACGAAGATTGATATTGTAATCAGCCATTGTAAATGGTCACACACAGGCTTCGTATGAAATGCAATTTGCACGTGACTTCTTAACTTAACATTGGAGTGGAAAAGTGAATGACTCCATGTGCTCGATGACATGCTTACTTTAAAGATCAACATTACACCGTGCTGAGTGTATTCAGCTCAGCATTGCACCGCGCTAAGTGTATTACACTCAACATCTCCATACGCTAAGTGTTTTCAACTCAGAATTGCACCGTGCTGATGGTGCACGACTCGACGTTGCACAGAGTAGAATGTTCCTAACTCGACACTGCACTGCCAGAAACATGTCTTTTGACTGAATGCAAAACTGAAAAACCCAGAAAGTTTCTTCTTCTTCTTCTTACTCGTAAGCTGTCAGGCATCAACCTGTATTTTTTTTGTAGTTTTTCGTCATGTACCTCAGGGTTATGTCTCTTCTTTCTTTTTCAGTCTGGCTGTTCTTGTTTCCAATACCTGGTATATTTTCTGCCACCACCGGAAATATATGCTGCTTCCAGGTAGGTTTGCGTACAGTAGGGATGGGCTTTGGTGTTGTTAATGTGTTTATAGGGTCATCGTTCATCTTTGCTTTGGTTATTTCTGCAAAGTTTCTCCGCTTTAGTTTCCCATTTACAAATCTATTTAGTCTCTGGTGCCTTGGATTTTCTGTCAGTCTTCTGAGTTTCTCTGCTTGCTGCTGGGCTCTGCAGTCTCTTCTGTCGGTCATGGATTGCAGATTGGTAATCTTTTCAAGTTCTACAATTGGCGTTGACTTCATGCCTCCTGTTTTAACTCTCATGGCTTGGTATTGAAGTTTGCTAATTTTATCAAAGTTCGCCTTTGCTGCTGTTGTCCATGCCGCAATGCCATACTCGAGAACTGGTCTTACTCTTCCAGTGTACAGTTTCTTTAGTATACTTTCGTCTGCTCCTCACCCTGTGCCAGCAAGTTTCCTCATGATTGCCATTCTTTGTCTGGCTCTCATTTGGTTTCTCTAGATCTGACTTTTCCATGTCATGCACCGATAAAATGTGACTCCCAGGTAGTTTGGGTTATCGTTTGGCCGCAGATATCTGCCGTTAAGACTTATTTTGGTGTTCTGGGGTTTGTTTGAAAGCGAGAATATCGTACATGTTGTTTTTTCCTCATTTATTTTGACTAGCCATGAGTTCGTCCATTCCTCCAGCGATGTTAGGGCCTGCTGCATCCGATTTCTTGATATGGTGATATTTTTTTCAGAGGTCCACATAGCCAGATCGTCTGCAAACATGGAGCTGTGGACTCTTCTTGGTATATTCTCTGTGATGTTGTTTAGTTGTTTATATACACCGGGAAAAGTGTAGGTGACAGTACTCCCCCTTGGGGTACTCCCTGCTCAAGTGTCACCTTTTTGCTAATCTGCCCTTGTACTCTGGCTGTTCTGTTTTGAATGTAGTGGCTGATCCATCTGTACATTTTCCCACACACTTCACTTCTTCATAGCTTGACTTTAAGTGCCTCTTTCCACACCTTGTCAAATGCCTCCTCTAAATCCACCCAAGCTGCTACTGTATGCTTTTTCTCCTGGTAAGCATTCTCTATTTCCTAGGCTATGAGAGTGATCTGGTCCTCAGTAGATCTGTGCTGTCTAAAGCCTGCTTGCTGTGGAATTAGTATGTGTTTTTCTTCCAGATGCCACATCAGTCTGGTGTTTATCATAAGCTCCATCCGTTTTCCTACACAGCTCAGTAGACTGATAGGCCTGTTACCATTTGGATCTGCTCTATCGTTTTCTTTCTTTGGTACTGGTATAATTACAACATCTTTCCATGCCAGCGGTATAATTCCCCTTTTCCAGCTTTGGTTCAGGACTGATAGTAACCCAGAAACTTTCGAACACGAAACTCCTCTCGAGACCCTCATGTTGGTTGAGATAGTAAGCCCGCCAGTGGTTCCCAGAATTAAGTCTGTTCGGCACTCGATATTTGCACACAGACGAATACAGCACAGTCTCCTCTGTAGTTAGGGACGAGCTATATACATTTCTGGTTTCTGCCTGGAATAGAAAAGATAGTCACGGAACTCCCAGCACTATTATCTAGAACCCCTAAGATGTAATCTCTCATGGAAGGTGGTTAACGATAATAATAAGGGAAATTAGTCCAGTCGTGGCTTAAGCTTTACTTTTGGGTAAGGAGTTGACCTTCGTTATAACAGAATCTCTACCAACTTAGAACTGACTGTAATACAAATAGTGGGGAGATACTTGACAATGAGATAACACAAAGTTGTGATAACTAGTGCTCAAACAATATCACTGATGAAATATACGATAATTGAGTTCCAGTTAGTCCTACTCTCCCTTGAGCATGCACACACACACATAGCTAATAGTAGGAACAACAGAAGGGCCAAAGAAAAAGGCCTGCAGACAGACCTGGAGAGATGACGCATCACTGATTAGTGAACAGATGCTAAGTATCCAATATACAGGTGGATGCATGTCTATACAGGTGGTTCACCTACAAGTGCCACCCAGGTGGATGAGATGTATGACTAGACACCTGAAGGGGGAGAAGATAACCAAGTCTATAACTACAGGCTATTTCTCAAGTTACTTCAGGGCTGAAATTGAAGCACCTAAGACTGCAGCAGAAATGACTGTACAACACAAAAAACCTTATGCACGAGAAAATCTTGATACTTACTGATGCACAGTCAGCCATAATGGCACTCAAATCTCACACGAACACCGAACTAAATGAATTGAGGGCAAGTTTAGAGACAATGAAAGAATTGATACAATGGGATACCATCGCACTATAAAAAAAAACACAAAAAAACCAACTAAACTGTCATTCGACATTTTTCCCATTGCTGGGGTAGTCGAGGAGTTTTAAAAGGATAAGGACGACACGCCGCTTCGCAACTGCTGTCGCCACGTCGTGTGCTGGCTAAGTTTGTTTATTTCACCCCTCCCCCCCCTACAGAACAACAACATTTGCCATACCGGGGATTCGAACCGCTGTCCTCCTGGTCGGCAGGTAGGCCCCGAAACCATTCGGCCACGCGCTCCTAAAACATAAAAGAAAACTAGGACGCCGACAGTCTAATCAAAGTAGAAGCGAAAATGATACAGGAAGAATACCTGGTCCCCTATGAACGCACAGAGCCATAATAAAAGAGCAACATAATGTCAAGTTGGAGGAAGAACATCCCAAACACCACGCAGAGAACGGATACTACCAACTGACCAGAAAAAACCAAATTATCATACTACGTCTCCGAACTGGATACAGCAGAATTAAGACACCGCATGCACACCAAATTCAAGATAGGTACCTCCAGCCTCTGTTACTGCGGCCAGGCATACACGACAGCAGCACATGTACTTCAGGACTGTTCTCCAGCACACAGAGAAGGATGTGGCCCACGCCGGTTCCCCTCGAGAAGAATCTGTACGGCAGTATTGAGATCGTGAAAAAGACAGCAGAATGTAAGACAAAACCCAGAATTCCAATCTAAATAGGCAATGGTCGTAGAAGAATACGTACTTAGTCACTCCCCTTCTACAGTGCTGTGCAGTGGTTTGTCAGAGAGAACACCATAATGTTTTATCCGCCTTATTTGTCCTGGCCTCTTTCCAATCCATACCTCGGCTATGTAGGGACTGTCGTATGTTGTCTTGCCAAACGTACTTTGGAACGCCCTAAGCAGCGGGGGGGGGGGGGGGGGGGGGCGGGGGGGGGGAGTGGTCTGTGTCCTTGAAATGTTGCCTCTCTTGTCCGTCTTGTTATCCGATATTCGTATCCATTCTACAGACATGACCAAACCACTGTAGATGAGACTGCTCCACTCGCGTCTCCAGGGATTGGACCGAGATTTATATGTATTGTCTGGTTATAGATCTTGCCCCTTTCCGTCACCTGGACCACCTTCCTTGGGTACATCATATCACAAGTAGATGAAGAAGAAAATAGTATAAATCCTATCTGCACCTTACACATCTAGAAGAGACAAGAAACGAAAAGCAAAATACTTCATCACAAATGAACATTCACTACTAAAATATAATCCCTTACAGAAACATGCTCTGCAATCAATAACATCTTTTAACAGACTTTTTAATTGTTATATTTTGTATTATATCATACCTTTATCCTGCTCTGAAATCCTTATATTTGCTTCTTCTAAAAAAGTTCATCTGTTCTTGATTAATATTCTTCTTCTCTTTTTTTACATTATCTTGGCTACAATTTACGAATTTCTATCTCATCGCCATTTCTGCATCTGTCCGAAAACGAAACAAAAAATAATAATAAAAAAGAATTTGAAGCACAATTACCGCTTCAGGAATTAGGAGCTCCATGATTGACAAGATAAGACACTTGAGGCAAGAGAAGATGTTCTCTGCACGTTTTATTTAAGGTTCCGTTAACGTTTCTTAACTTTCACTTCATCTGGCTGAGTTAATTTTATTTGCAACATTGTGTTTTATATGTGTAACGTGACAGCGAAATAGTTTGAGGGAGAGTGATAGAGTGATGTAGATATCGCGAAGAAGCAACAGGGAGACATAAAGATATATAGTGAGGAAGAGAAACAGTTAAAGAGAGAGAGACATACTTAAAAATATAGTGAGAAAAAAGATATACATAGAGTGAAGTAAAGAGATATAAATAGAGAGACGCAATGAGATATAAATAGAGAGAACAGAGAGTTAAAGAGGGGTGAGAAAGATATAAAGGTATATGTAGAAAGGTACAGTAAGAAATATATAATTAGTTGGAGAGAGACAAAGAGATAGAGACATAGTGATAAAGATAAAACAATAGAGAGAGGTAGATGACCGAGGTATAGTGCGAAAGAGAAATACATGAAGAGAAACACAGATATAGAGACACAGCGAGAAAAAGATATAAATAGAGAGAGATAGAGAGACACACAGAGCGATGGAGATCTTGTGATAAAGAAATATTAATATGTAGACAGAGAGACACATATATGGTGAAATAGAGATAGACATACAGTAAAAAAGATATAAATAGAGAGAGAGAGAGAGAGAGAGAGAGAGACAGTTATTTCGATTATTTAGATATAAATAGAGATATTTGGAGGTGATTATAGTGAGAAAGAGATATAAATTGAAAGAGAGAACGAGATAAATTGAAAGGACCAGGGAGATAGAGATATAGTAAGAAAGGGATATAAATAGATAGTGAGACGGAGAGATTGAGATACACGTAGAGAGATAGAATATATATATATAGAAGAAACGCGAGTTAGAGAGCTATCGTAAGAAAGAAATATAAATATACAGAGAGAGATTTAGATATCATGAGAAAGAGATAAACATAGATACTGAGATATCGGATATAGATTGCATATATATATATATAAAGAGACAGCCAGAGAACGATGGAGAAAGGGAACGTGCATGAAAGGGAAAGACAGCGAGGGAGATAGGGATATAGTAAGATAGAAATAGGTCAACTGAACGTGCAAGAAAGGGACAGACAGCGATGGAGATAGGGATATAGTAAGACAGAGATATAAATAGGTTAAGTGAACGTGCAAGAAAGGGAAAGACAGCGAAGGAGAGAGCGTTGTTGTTGTTGTTGTTTGCCAATGCCCACAATGAGTATGTTACTCTTATGTGCGCCCTGAAAAGGGCGTTTGGTAAGGTTGCAGTAGCTTTCCTCACATCTAGAGAATGCTGATGAAGGTGGACCGGGATCCTCCAGGCGGTTGTGTTATGCTTGGCTTAATCTGCGTGTCGCTCACTACTACGGAGATCACGTCGAACTTCACCTTGTTAATCAGACTGTTGTCCTCGACAACAGCCCGTTTTCAGGACGACCAACGAGAAGGTCAGGTGAGGGTCTTGGCCAGTATATTTCTCCTCACCCTGGCTAACATTCTCTGATCAATATGTTTTGCCTGACCAGACGTTAGCCTCATCGTCCCAGGGAGAGAGCGATAGAGATATATTAAGAAAGAGATAGAAATAAATATAGACAAATGCAAAACGAGCGAAAGAGAGAAATATATATACATAGACAAGTATAGATATCATGAGAGAGGTATAGAAATAGATGAGAGAGAGGCAGATAGATCGAACGGGAGATATAGTTATAATGAGACAGATATAGCTGTGGCGTATATATATATATATATATATATAGAGAGAGAGAGAGAGATAGATAAACAGATATAATGAACAAGAAATAGAAATAGTCATAGAGTGACAGAGAGAGCAAGTAAGATAGAGATGTAATAAGAAAGAGATATAAATAAATATATAGAAAGACTTAGATATAATGAGAAAGATATATAAATATAGACTACTATATATAGTGAGAAAGAGATAGAACTAGAGAAATAAATGTTGTGAGCAAGAGATATAAATATATAAATATATATACATATATATATATATATATATAATTATATATATATATATATAAAAACGGGATATATATATATGTATAAATAAATATATATATATATATATGTATATATATATATATATATATATATATATATAAAGAGAGAGAGAGAGAGAGAGAGAGATAGAGCGAGTGAGAGAGAAAGAGAAAGGAAAAGCGTACGTAAGTTAGATGGTTATTGTACTTTATTCATAGTAAAACTATGCGGGAACTTGACCCAGCTGTAAACGGTTACCTGCCACGGTTAAACTTAGACAAAAGCAATTCAAAAATGAATGCAAGTGAAAGCCATTTCGTACCAGGTAAAACCTCGTGTCATGAACTCTTTATCTTCAATGACTGCATCTGTTGTACAGCTACATATAACTTTTAGGTATGCTTTGACAGTTTTTTAACTAGAGTTCAAATGGGGAACAATCATGAAAGACACTGTAACTTGCAAGGCATTTAGTAATAGAAAACTAATAACGTTAGGGCGTTTTGGTTGTTACCGCTACATATATATGTAAACGATGCATAAATCAGCCAAAGCCTTTATCGCTGCCTGCGGAGCATAGGTGTTCAACAAATACACGCACATTTTTCCTGTTTGGATAATCTGCCTCAGCTCAATCAACATCGTTCATGTCTCTGTGATTTGTGCCTCAAGCCCAATCCACATGGATGAGTAGAATTGCCTCTTCTCCTCTTGCCTCTGGGGTTAGTAGTTAAAGTAATTACGATGGGATGTCAGTAAGTAGATCACACATTGATATGGGATCGCTAAAAAATGTAGTTGATAGGTTCGAAAGATGTCACTAGTTGGCAGCATCATCCAGCTATATGATTAGGTACAAAACATTATATGTCACATGTACGTGCGCAGCACGACTGGAAAATGGCATCCAAGCTCATGGAATATGCATATCAAAGAATAACGCAAAAGTCACAAGTTAATCTAAAGAAAATCAAACACATGTTAAAAGTTGAGCGACTAGGGAGGGCTAGGCGTGGAAGTCAGGTAACCCATCTTGTAAACACTTTAAGTCAGAAAGAAAATTTTCAAAAAACAAACCAAACAAAAAACACGCTTGCCAGAAATGTAGCGATCCAGTAAAGTGAAGACATTATTACGCCGTTGAGACTATATAGGTGGTTGTGTGCATGTTCCCTGATCCACGGAGATGCACACACGACGGTTAACTCACTTGTCCATCCAGCTGTACCTTTAATCGTCAAATGGATCTTCATTTTCGGCTTCATTCTGAAAAAGACGCTGTGATGTTGTATCGTTGTCTGCAGAGAGACTGTAATGTTTGCACTTTTCGGCCCGACACATCCTGTCTAAGCTCCCTTTTTTGGTACTGGGTTAGTCTTTCCTTCTGCGATCTGTCATGCATATCTTAAATTGTCATCTTTGGTCAACGTGTGCTGCATTGGTTGTTGTAAGCCAGTGTTTCTTTATGAATTCTCTGTCATTTATCCATTTGTCACGCGGACTTCCTCGCACATTGTTGACAGAACTTCTTCTGTTCAAATAAAGACCACCCTAATTCAGGCAATGGAGAAGCATACTAAACTATGGTCTCTGGACAGCGGCAAGATGAGAATGTGTTTGTGCACAGCAAGAAGATGAAACGCATGCCAGATAAATTTATGCAAGTAAAACACCTGACCAAAAATAAACGGACTAAAGAGAATACAATTTTTACACAACTCAAAACACCTGCAGAGTCACAAAGAAAACCTTCTCCAAAAGCAATTCATATAAAATACAATTGCTGATTGACTTTAAGAAGCCAAACTGTTGCCACGAAGACATCATAATAACCACTAAGATCCCAGATATAAGAAAGGAAAAAAACTAGCGCAGATGATGACTAAATGAAAATATAGCCCTAATGACTTGACGCACGTATACACAGATGGATCATCAGATAGCGCAGTTAAGAATGTTGGAGGAGGTTTATTTGTAAGATACCACAATGGGAAAATAACCCATAGGGCTTCGCCTAATGAGACGATTTAGGCCAGAATCTATGGCGCTCCTACAAGCAATACACATGTTTACCAGATCACACAAACACTCACCAACTCAGATTGCATTCTTTCCAGATTTCAAATCACTACTAGAGGCAACACAAAACACCAGAGCTGAACAAATGCTGCGGAAAATCAGATCAGATATCACTAAAATTCAATACATCTCAACAATTGCTAGTCAGTGGTTACCCTCCCATTGTGGAATCACATGGAATAAGAGAGATGATACCTTTTCCAAAACAGGTGACACGATAGAGCAACATATCGACACAGTGTTCTACCGAGAGACAAAAAACTATCACCCACAATCAGTTCAACTCAAAATGGAAGAAAGACTTGGACTTCAGCAATAGACCTGATCCAGTCCACCAGATCCACAGATCTGACACAATCGACCAACTCCACAGACACCAACAATCCACAAGCTCCATAGACCTGACCCAATCCACAAGCTCAACAGATCTGACCCAATCCACCAGCTCCACATATGCCAGCAATGCACTATCTCCACAGACAACTAACAATCCACCAGCTTCACAGACACCAACATTCCACCAGCTCCTCAGACACCAACAATCCACCAGTTCCACAGACACCAACAATCCACCAGCTCCACAGACACCAACAAATCACCATCTTTCGTCTGAGAACAGACCACTGCAGACTATTGGGTCACCTACATCTGCACAAGATATCACACACAAGTGACTGCCCGTGTGTAACCGGCGTCCATACCCCTGAACACATCCTACATGACTACCCAATATACAGAGACCTACTATGGCCAGATGCAGCCAAGATGACACATATGATGTAAGGTTTGCCACTTGGATCTGGAGAGGACTGTGGACTTCGTCCTAGCGACGGGACTACATAACTAGCATGACCAAAAAGCCTGAACGTAGAAGAAGAAGAAAGCCAGTGTTGCTTTATGATTTCTCTATTATCTATCCATGTGCCACGTCGCACATTGTTGATGGGTCTTCTTATGTTCAAAGCGTACAGTAATAGTTGATTAGGCTCAATTTTCACGAAACAACTGAACCATGTGCTTGTTCTCACCTTGTTTCTAAAGGCATCAACTCTTCCTTTCATCGGTACTGGGTATAATATTGCCTTGTCTTAGACATTTCATCTCACCCGTTATTATTTCCGTCTTAATTCACCCCAAATAAAATAAAAATATATTCTTAGAACCGCATTTTGGTTAGTGGTGTCACAGAATAGTCCACTTATTAACTGTTGGAGGTGTCAAACATTCTTCAGAATAGACACGAATTAAGCTTCCCCTTCTTCCTGTTGTCTTAGCAACGAATTTCTGGAATCTGTAAACGCTGATCCTTGATAAGGAGAGTAGCATACAGTGTCTACAGCAACTTGGCATTATCCATGCTGTAGACCTAACCTAAACCTGAAACCTAACGCTAACAATAACCCTAACCCTTCGCAAAACTGAGCATAATAATACTTTATATAATTATATTGTCTTTATTTAAGTATTTAAAATGCAATTATATCAATCTGTCTTCCTCTAGCCCGAAATGCAATGTCCCATTACGTACGATGGGAACCCAGGGAATTCTGAGGTTAATTAAGACGGAAGTACCCACGCGCTAAAAGTTCCTTTCTTAGTAAGCGCGCAAAATTACGAGACGTGTTGAAATGAAACTGGACCTAACTGCACCACGTGAACATGCGTACGATACGCATGATGACGTCAATTATGGTGTAAATAGTACATACCAACCGTCAATTTTGCAAAATGTCACTATTCTCCGACTCATAGTTTCCTCAGCAAAACCGTTAAAAACATGGCGGGTGTGATACGGAATCCGTCCAGAGTTGATCAACAAGTGGTGATTCGGTTTCTATAAGCTGAAGGATGTCGACCAGATGAAGGATGTCGACCAGCTGAAGGATGTCGACCAGCTGAAGGATGTCGACCAGATGAAGGATGTCGATCAGATGACATTCATCGCAGAATGCAGGCAGAGTATGGTGACCCGAATAGCTGCATCATTGTCGGCGATGGCCTATTCTGACGCAACAATTTGCGCCTGACCTGGTATCGGAAGATCTTTCGTTAACTCACGTCCTCCTTTAAGCATACGTGTCCAGTTCTTCACTGTTGTCTTCGACACACTTTTGTTACCATAAACTGCCTGAATTATGCGACAAGTGTCAACTGGTTGACATCCTTCAGCTGTTAGAAACCGAATCGCGCTCTGGCCGGATTCCGTATCACACACGCCATGTTTTCAACGGTTTTGCTGAGGAAACTACGAGTCGGAGGATAATGAAATGACGTTTGGTATGTGCTGTTTATACAAGAATTGGGGACGATGAAGCAAACGTCTGGTCAGGTAAATCCTATTTACACCAAAATCACACTGTTCAGATAATGTTAGCCAGTGTCAGGAGAAATATGCTAGCCAAGACCCGCACCTGACCTCCTCGTTGGTCATCCTGGAAATGGGCTATTGTCGATGACAACAGTCTGGCTGAAAAGCTGAGATTCGATGTGTGATCTCCGTAGTAGTGAGTGACACGCAGATGAAGCCAAGCATAACAAAACCGGCTGGAGGACCCCAGTCCACCTTCATCAGCGCGCTCGAGATATGAAGTGAGCAACTGCAATCCGTCACTTAACGCCCTTTTCAGAGCGCACATAAGAGTAACCTACTAATTTTGGGCGTTTAAAAAAACACTAGAGGATGGCGTGTCTAGTGGTTAAGTGACACGGCTCACAACTCGAAGTTGCTGAGTTTGATCCCCATCAGAGCACAGGCCGTTACCCCGGGGAAGCAAACCCTTAGAAAATGTCGCAGGAAGCACACCATTACATAAAGTGCATGCCAAAGTCGGATGTATTAGGCCGACAAGCGCAAAATAAAAACCGCAGTCCACACCGCCTTGTGGAAAAGAGAAATAAGCAGAACGCAGAAACCCCCCCCCCCCCCCAAAAAAAAAAAAACACAACAACCCCCCCCCCCCCCCTCCCCAAAAAAAAACACAACAACCAAACAAACAAAAAGCAAAACAAGAACAAAAACAACACCAGAATTGATGTCATCTGGATGGCATTCCCGCCTCACCTCATACTACCATAACACAGGACCAGCCGGAACCATATTACCTCTCCTCCTCCCCCTACACATACACACATACAACTGTTGTTCTTCCGCTTTCAGAGATCTATTCTAAACTAAACGAGGATTTATAATTTTAATATTTAAACTAGTTGTATATGAAAAAAAGGAGAATAGAAGTGGGCATGTGAGAGTGTATGTGCATTTTTGTGAGTGTTGTTATCAAAGCTTTCTAAGGGATCAACACGCTGAGCAGCACATAAGCTGCTCTGGTCAGCGACCCAAAGCTGACTGCTAGCGTCAGGGCCTGCGAACCAGAGCTGCCAACACCCTTCTAAACCTCCACGCTTTGATCCTGGAAAACAGGCTACAATAGAGTAGGATAGACTTATGAGACTGGATAAAAAATGAAAGGCTGGTCCGGTACTCAAAAATGCCTACTGAAGTTGGATGTGTCGGATCGATCTCTGCAAATATCGCAGTCAAACTGTAAACTACGACACATAGTATTCCGTTCTCCGAACTACATCCTGCTACTTGCAAAATCCTTTTCGGGGCTTGGCAGCGGGAAATGTCGAACGTCCAGGGTTTGGTAGCGGGAGATTGAGAACGTTTAGGGCTTGGTAGTTGGAGTTTGAGAACGTTCAGGGCTTGGTAGTTGGAGTTTGAGAACGTTCAGGGCTTGGTAGTTGGAGTTTGAGAACGTCCAGGCTTGGTAGCGGGAGATTTAGAACGGGAGATTTGGTTCACTTGGTGCAGTTAGATTCGGTTTATTTCAACACGCCAGCCTTTGGTAGAATGCGCTCGATGGTCTGGACACGTCGTGGCATCAGCGTCAAGACCAAATTGAAAGTCTACCGTGCAACCATCATTCCAACCCTACTATACGCTTGCGAAAGCTGGACTGTATACTCTGGACATGCAAGGAGGTTAAACCACTTCCACACAGGTTGCCTGAGGCGAATATTCCACATCCGATGGCAAGATCGTGTCACTGACATCGAGGTTCTCTCGAGGGCTAAAATGCCCAGCATACATGCACTGCTAGAAAAAGCACGACTAGGATGGGCCGGACACCTCGTCCGTATGTCAGACGAGCGACTCCCAAAGAAGCTTCTCTACGGCGAGCTGAGAGACGGATGGCGCGAGAGAGGACGCCCAAAGAAACGTTTTAAAGACGTTCTGAAGGACTCACTAAAAAGTTGCCAGATAGACTTCGACACGTGGGAGTGTCTTGCGAAAAACAGATCTGACTGGAGAAGCGCAGTCAAATCGGGTGTAGCTGCCGGTGAAGATGACCGTGTTGTGAAAGCCCAGAACAGACGCGAGACGCGGAAATCCCGAGCAGCGGGAACACCATCCCCTTCTACAAACCTCGTCTGCCAGATGTGTAGCAGATATTTTCGTGCTCGCATTGGCCTGTTCAGCCACATGCGCACCCACACACAAGAGGGAAATCTGTGACAAGGATGAATGTCGCCGGTCCTCATCGACAACGATGGACAGCTATTATTATTATTTCAACACGCATCGTATAACAAAGATACGTATTCATTTGTTCTACCATGTTTATTGCGTATATTCAGAACACAAAATCGGTTGATGGTAAATGATATTCTTTGAAATGAAATCGTGAAATGGTTGACGGTACACAATGAAGAAGGGATGATGGCGATAGTTATTATTGGAAATACTATTGAAAGTACAAGGAGGACTCTGGATGTATCTCCAGTTCTCGGTAAGAAAGATTAATGACCGATCAGGTAAAATATGCTGACCAGACTAACATAGTCAGCTTCAGGAAAACATACTGGACAAGACCTTCACCTTGGTTTCCTCTTAGCCCTTCATGGAAAACTGGCTAACACGGTTAGGGATCAACATGATCCCCGAAGTAGTGAGGGATACGCAGATGAAGACAAGCATAGCATATCCGCCTGGGGGACCCCGATCCATCTTCACCAGCACGCCCGGGATGTGAGGAAATCTACTGCGACCCACCACTTTTTAGGGAGCACACAAGAGTAAACCTACTCGTTGTGGGTATTCGAAACAACAACATCAACAACAACAACAACAACATCTCCAGTCCTCACAAACATGCCACTCGTATTCCGGTTGTAGGTGGCGAGGGTTCCTTCCAGACGTGTTCACAGTGGCAATTTGGCTGTCTTGCTTTTCTATCAAAGGTGGAAGCAGAGTGCATGCATCCTGAATTATCTCCAATCATCTTGACTTACGTCTTGTTTATGTTCCAAGGTAGTTTGGAATCAGAGAGTGAGGTTGATGACCATCGTATCTTCTTCCTCACTGTAATTCAAATACAGGACAAGTTGCTTCATCAAGACAAAAGCTGTCTGATGTTGTCACCATCATCGCCTGCGATAGCACATATCCGTATAGAAGGGTTTCATCTTATTTTTCGTTCGATCTCAATCTCCCGCTACCAAGCCCTGAACGTTCTGAAACTCCAACTACCAAGCCCTGAACGTTCTCAATCTCCCGCTACCAAACCCTGGACGTTCGACATTTCCCGCTGCCAAGCCCCGAAAAGGACTTTGCAAGTAGCAGGATGCAGTTTGGAGAACGGAATACTATGTGTCGTAGTTTACAGTTTGACTGCGATATTTGCAGATATCGATCCGACACATCCAACTTCAGCAGGCATTTTTGAGTACCGGACCAGCCTTCCATTTTTGATCCAGTCTCATTAGTCTATCCTATTCTATTGTAGCCTGTTATCCAGGATCAAATCGTGGAGGTGTAGAAGGGTATTGGCAGCTCTGGTTCGCAGGCCCTGACGCTAGCAGTCAGGGTTGGGTCGCTGACCTGAACAGCTCAGGTGCTGCTTAGCGTCTTGATTTCTTAGAAGGGTTTGATAACAACACTCACGAAAATGCACATACACTCTCACATGCCCACTTCTATTCGCCTTTTTTCCATATACAACTAGTTTAAATATTAAAAGTATAAATCCTCGTTTAGTTTAGAATAGATCTCTGAAAGCGGAAGAACAAGTTTTATGTGTGTAAGGGGGGGGGGGGGGGGGGGGGGAAAGGAGGAGATGTAATATGGTTCCGGCTGGTCCTGTGTTGCGGTAGTAGGAGGAGAGGTAATATGGTTTTGGCTGGTCCTGTGTTGCCGTAGTAGGAGGAGAGGTAATATGGTTCCGGCTGGTCCTGTTTTGCGGTATTAGGAGGAGATGTAATATGGTTCTGGCTGGTACTGTGTTGCGGTATTAGGAGGAGATGTAATATGGTTCCGGCTGGTCCTGTGTTGCGGTATTAGGAGGAGATGTAATATGGTTCTGGCTGGTCCTGTGTTGCGGTATTAGGAGGAGATGTAATATGGTTCCGGCTGGTCCTGTGTTGCAGTATTAGGAGGAGATGTAATATGGTTCCGGCTTGTTCTGTGTTGCCGTAGTAGAATGTGAGGCGGGAATGCCATCCAGATCCTCCTACTCATACAGTGTGACCATCTTGCGTTGTTCCCAAGTTTTAGTAGGGACGTTGATATTGGCTTTTGGATAGATTTGGTGTCTACTTGACTGTTTCTGACACTCCTTTATGTAGAGCCATCTGGTCCCTTTGTTTAAATTCATTTGTTACCGTTTTACTTGTTTGCCCATTTTGGGCATATGGCTGGCCTCCACGGTAATTGCCAGCCCACCTTACAGTGGATTGTAGCTTATTTATTTTGAAAAGAAATCCACAAATTAAATAGTAACGTCCTGTCAGTGAAAATGAAATTGTTATTGACAGTGTCAATGTTTTTGCAGCAAAAAATAATAATATTTTCCTTCTTCTTTGTTGGCTCTCAAATAATTAAATTAGCAAACCATGTAGCATATACAAGAATGTGTTAGCATGGTTTAGCCTACAGTATAATGTCTGATTGATTAAATTCATGGAAAATATACTCATGGTAACTGACTGAGGAACACATAGTGAACCATTTAGTCATGTCCTCGCACTGATACAGCGAAGGGATACGTGTATCAATGTATATATAAATTATGCTGAGAAATAAGGGACAAAGTGAGTGCAATAATACATAGGTTTCTAGTTCGTATCTGATTTAGTTCTTTTTCTAAATAGCTATTCGTGACTTATTTACTGACTCGCCCTGGTTTATCACCTTGCGTTGTAGTAACACGTCTCCACAATCGTGAATGTTTTGTTCTGAAGTGGAGTAAAAACGAATATGTCTTTATGCACGGATGTTGCTCAGCAGATCCTCTTATTCTACTCATGTATCACTGCTAGAACAAACGTTCCAACTAAGCACAATTTGTACACCCGCTTTCATCCTCGACGTTTAGATTTGTAAGCTATTCTCACGAGACGCTAGACGCGAGATTTAGGATATATGTCTCTTCATTTAGCTGACACGGGCTTGCAACATTTGTGTTTTTTGTTATTGTGGCAAAACAATAGAAAAGTCAGCACTCTGTGTAATACATCTTTCCTCCTCAGTTTTATAATGAAATTCTCTTCGACCCCAACATTGACTGATCACACAAATTGAAATAAACTTTTATTGCTGTTAGATTATATTCTCATTTGCGTCCCTTTTCATACCGTTTCGCATGCATCCCTGTCTCACCCCTGTTTGTAACTCCAAGCTGCCAATCAGTGCTCCTTCATGTACCACTCTACTGACTGTCTTTGTGCATATTGGGGATAAGGGTTGTGTACTTCTCTGGTATCCCATAGTATCTCAACAGTTGCCATATAGTACTTCGATCCCCACTGTCAAACGCATTTTCATTGACTACAATTTGCGTATATAGATGATTTCCATTGATTGCTATGTTCTACTAATCTGCGTATCGAAGTTATATGATCTGTGCATGATCTTCCCTGGCAAAATTCTACCTATTCCTCTCAAAGCTTTTTGTCTGCTTCAGTTTTGTTAAAACAACAGTGGTATTGCTTTACAATTTTAAAATACTAAGTTTTCTTCATGCCTAAAAGCCCAGTTAAAAAGCTGCAGATAAAGAGGTATCAACTGTACATGCACATTACAGATAACGGGGTAAATGAATCAGGAAACGGATAACATTGCAGTGAGAACAATTCGATACGTAACCACAGTAGAGATCATACATGAAGGGAAACAATTGATTGATACAGGAGGTTATATTGATGTTGTTATTGTTAAATATCAACGATGATAAAGTCTACTATCTTGTACGCCATGAACAGGGTGTTACGTGGCGAGTTGCAATAACTTTAGTCACATCATAGGGGGGCTCAATGGTCGCGAAGTAAGGTGTCGGGTTCTGGGGCCGGAGGTTGCGGGTTAGAATCACTGTGCAGATCGGGATTTTTTCGCGTGGATCTTCTGGTACAAATTCCCCTGACCTCTGGGTAGTGAGATCGGACTCCCGTGTTCCATGTCGAGCACATTAAACATTCCTTGTCATTTGGAAATCGAAAAGAGTATACTTAACGGCTGCTGCCCAGAAAAAAATCTAAATGCTAGCTAAAAATCTACCCAAAAGTTATTTGTACCTTCCCCCAGGTGCTTTGTTAAGAGCAGCTATAGATGGCGCCTAACTAGTTGCGGGTCCACTTGGCTCTAGTGTTGAGTCTATTAAACCACACTCCAAGAAACTGGCTGTGCACAGACTATGTAGAGTCTTCTAAATCAGTATAAAGATGTTAATTTCAGTTATTGCAAGCGTACCCATGGAGGTGGACCGGCGTTATCCAGGTGATTGTGATATGCGTGGCTTCATCTGCGTGTCGCTCACTCAAAACTGTGAGAACCCGAGTAGTCTGCCGGGGTCTTTGTGTTTGACAAAGACAAGAATATCACCAATGCCCCCACAGAAAGCATGTCGTAAAAGGCTCCTGACTGTGTCACATGGCATACCACCGGTTATGGTTAGGTGGTTTGTTAAGAGCAGCAAAGGTGGCTCTTAAATAGCAGCACCTTGGTCTTCAAGCTGTCTACTTTGCTAAAGTGTTTGAATCTATTAAGATGGATTCGCACACCGGTTAACCGCCCTCCGCGGCACTTGTCCCAGCACAGCGGAGAAGTAAGCTGCGTAAGCCTAGCACGCTAAGCAGGAAATCCTTCTCCCGGTTCATCCAGAACATACTTGACCTAGGACATGCACAGAGGCATCCACCCCTGTAGAAGTACAGGTCGACTAAGAATTACGAGGAAGTGGAGATGGGCGGTCTTGGCCAGTTGTTTTTGCCTGACCCTGACTATCATGTCCAGTCAGTATGTTGCGTCTCACTTGACTTCACCTACACTGTAGAGCAAATGCAAAACTACCACTGAGTCGTTTTTCTCTGGAAGAGAATGTAGAGACTGCTACAGTGAGGGATCGGACCTCAAGGTTAAATAATTAATAAGTAAAATTGTCCTCATTGTTTATGCTGTCACATCATCATAATAGCCGACTCAGTCTCTGTAGGCCATGCACGTAGCGTCCTGCCAGTTTTGTTCAGCTCTATTTCCTATATTTCGACACTATCTGCTATGACTGTAAAGAGCGATCTGCGAGTGACAGTCCCTGCCACAGATTGTACAACCATGCTGAGGAGGATGCCTTGCCTAACTCTTTCTTGATCTCTTCAGGCCTTCTCTTTTCTCTTCAGCCAATAGGCCTCTACAAGCGTCAACAGCTACTATTCCTCCTCCGACTGGCTCCAAATAGCTCGACCCTGAGCAATTTTCTTACCAGCCCTCGGATGGGATGTCACATGACTTAATGTCTCTCTTGCATACGTCCTTGGATCACAGTGTGTTACGGCCGATTCTTTTAACTCTAATGATCAGCTGTCCATAGAGGATATGGTTTGGCAGCCTCTCATCGTCCATGCAGTAAACATGCCCAAACCATTGAAGAGACGTCGCTGGCTCAACAGCTAGTATATGCTGTGAGTGTAACATTAAGATACCATTGTGTGGCACTCTCTCTTGCCATCCAATACCTAAATATACACGCCGTACACACCTCGTGAGAAAGATGTTCAGTCGCCGTTCCTGTTTAGTGTAATTGCTCCAAGTCTTGTTTCCATACATGAGAGTTCCAAAAACACAGATAGGATAGACCAAGACCTTGGTGTAGTGAGTCAGCGCAGTGTTTCCCCAGACTCTCTTTGTCAGACAATGACGGTACTCGCCCTACCAAACATAACGGTCTATTTCCTTCTCGCGTGAGACAAACATGCTGTCGTAAATGTGCTCCGCGATAAGAAGGCCGATCGACACTCCTTTCGTAGAAGCAGAGTCGTTGCTGAGTGAAGCGGTGCATGTTAGCAACGTCCGGAATCAGAATGAAGATCGAGGCAGTAACTTCGACTCTGATGTAATTGAGCCATATCGTCTCAAACTCTCAATTGGATTGACAATGGGTAGAGGAGAACTTTTGAAGTTGATCAACGTCTGTCTGTTGGATGAGGACACTGTAGTTGATAGACCAGCGATGCACATATTTCAGTTTCTTCATATCAAAAGCGAGTTCAGCAGAGAGGGGCGGATGGAGAGGACGGACTAGAAGTGTGCACAGTCAGCGAGCTCCAGTCAGTATCGCCATTAGCTGAGAGGGGTTGGCCAGTTATGGATCTACCCTGAGTTCAATGACCTTGGTTCTTAGCTGATCATAAGATATATTTCTAAGGAGATGACGTTGTGCAGGTGCTCATTAATACGAAAGAACAAATATGTGCAGTAGAAGACATAAAATATAATAGTAGAAGAAAAAGAAACATGCGATGGTAATGTAGTGTGCAAGTAGTAAACACATGTAGGAGGACAAAGAAGAAGAGGAGGAAAGCATATATGATTATGGGATCAAGACGCTGAGCAAAGCATAAACTGCAGCGGCCAGAGACCCAAAGCTGACTGCTAGCGTCAGAGTCAGCGAGCCAGAGCTGCCAAGACTCTTCTAAACCTCCACGCGGTGACCCTGGATAACAGGCTGCAACAGGGCAGACTGACTAAGGAGAAGGGATAGAAGAGGGAGGGCCACTCGGTACTCAAAAATGCTTGCGGAAGTCGGATGTGTTGGATCGAAAAGTGCAAACATCGCAGTCAAGCTGTAAACCAATCCGTTCTCTGGACTACATTCCGCTATCTGCAAAGCTTTTTTCAGGGCTTGGTAGCGGGAGATTAAGAGCGAACAAAGAAGAAGAAGAAGACGATATATGATTATGAAAAGCAGAGGTTAATTTGTTAGTTGCCCATCTCAAGCGAAGATGGCTAAAGTGTCAGACATGCGTATTCAGATGTGACTACATATGACTGTACAGTCCGAGCTGAGCGTGACAAATCTACCGCATTTAGGGCACATCTGAACAGCACTAGCGATTGGCCAGTCTTGCATTCTGTCTTTCGTGCAGCTCGCTTTTCCAGAGCCGCAGTAAATGTTCTCTGCTCAGCAATGCAAGTCTTATGAGTGATGCCAGTGCGCCAGTTTGAGCAGTTTGGTTCAAGCAGCTCACAGGCAGCGACTTCAATGGATAAATTATTCAAAGAAACTTTTAAAATGTCTTCGTATCTTTAATTGTGGTCCACCGGCAACCGTTTTCCTGTCTCGAGCAGTTGTTTAAAATAAGCGCTCATGTGATATGCGAACAACTTGCCCAGTCCATCTGATTTGAGCAGGAGTATGCACAAACAACGAGCTACAAGAACCATCAGTGTCTACTCTACTCACCAATGCTGGAAGGGATGTATCACCTATTTATCTGCACGGAGCGCAATGACGTCAATGTTTAACAGAACAGAACATATATCTGCAAATACATCACGTATTTCTACATGACCTTCAACGAACTTAACCTTGTTACTTATAATACAATTTCCAGTAGCAGACGCCGCAGGCCAATGTATCGATTATTTCTACGGCATCCTTGTTGGACATATATTTCCTAAGTCGGGGCAGGTCAAGTGGATATGGTACCGGTCTTATTGTCTGAAGACACAGGCTCAAATATCACACAAAGTATACATCTTTTTTCTAAATAGTGAGCGAAAAAAACGTATTCTACACACTACACGATTCATGGACAATCGTTGGAAAGACAAAAGGATACTTCACTGGAAGAGCAATACATGTTTGTTATGTCTTTTATGGAACCAGTTCTGTTATATTCATTAACGATTAAGGGATAAACAACAAAATATCTCAATAGAATAACGATGTGGAGTTCTTAGGTGGTATGTAGAACTAGTCCTGTCGTGTGGAGGCGATTCGTGGACAATTATTTGATAGACAAGAAATCACACTGTAAAAACAATACATATTTTAAAATGTTTTACAGAACAGTTCTGTCTGTGGAGCGTATAGGTTAGTCGACAGTCAGCTTGCTAGAACTGAGATTACAGTGCGCCAGAATTCGAAATCACGAACGGATAGAAAAAAAAAACCGGGTGTGGTTCGATCCTGGTACGATCGCTCCTCCAGTCGACCCAGCTGTAAATGGGTACCTGACTTATGAGTTAGGGAAGGTATAAACAGCAAAGAAGGGAACTGGCCACACCATCTCATATAGGCCGCGGCTAAGTACACGAAGAGTTACCCTCATCCCTGATGGCAATTGTTGCCGTGTGACTGACCCTTACCTTTTCCTGTCACTATTCAATCGATTCACTGGCAGTCATTAGGTCAACAAGAAAATGCATTCACTGGAAGTCACTGACCTGTGGTTTTACAATTGTTGTCGAGTGCCCATATTGAGTCTGTTAACTCTTTTGTGCGTCCTGAAACGGGCGTTAGGTGACAGGTTACGAGCTTTCCTCACATCCCGAGCGTGATGACGGTGGTCCGGGCTCATGTGGTTGTGCTATGTTTTGCTTCATCTGCGTGACGCCCAGTACAACGGCCATCACGTCTGCCAGACAGTCATGAAACAGCCTGTTTCCAGGGAGAACTACGTATTAAGGAGGTGTATATTATGATCAGTATATTTCGCCTGACCCTGACTAACTTCTTCTTCTTCTTTTGTCCTACTGGCCACTCCAAACGTTCATGACAGAGAGGTGGCATGCGTAGTTTTCTTGACATCGCAAAGTGGGAGGCTTGTTATGTCGTTAGGCGTAACTCCATGAGAGTGTCAGAGACACCCTTGATCCGTCAACGTCGACGTCTGCCCCTTGCTTGTGCACCGGACCTCCTTCATAAGATATTTTCTTGATGCAGGCTGATCACAATACATTCTGACTAAATGACCCAACCTCTTGATTTGTTGGGGAGACAATCTAGGCACTAACTGGGTTTGTCCCTACTGTCTTGCCTCAGCGAGGTGCTGCGACTTCGGTCACTGATTGTCTGTCCGGCTGCATTTGTCACACAGCGGTTCTCACGGCTCTGGATCTTACTCTAATGAGTTTTTAGTAATTACCAAAATTGACATTGGTAACAGAATGTGGAAATAAATAGTATATCTGACTAACATTGTCCGATAAGTATGTTTTTCCCGACCCGACGATAGTCTCCTCTCCCTTTGGTTTTACAGAAAGCTGTTGTTGTTGTAATTGTTGTTGTTGTTTAATGCCCACAATGAGTATGTTTACTATTTTTGTGCTCCCTGAAAAGGAAGTTAAGTGGCGGGTTGTAGTAGCTTTCCTACCATCCCGAGCGTGCTGATGAAGGGTGACCGAGGTCCTTCAGGCGGTTGTGCTATACTTGGCTTCATCTGCGTGGCTCTCACTACTACTGAGATCACATCGATCCACGTCTCGTCAGCCAGACTACATTGACAGAAAACTGTTAAGAGTCTGTAGAATTAATGATCACAATGACAATCTGTGAACAGAACAAAACGTATTACACGAACTAGAACAAAGTAACAATATTATTGGACATATTGTTAAGAGACGCACATGATTGAAACGCATTACAACAATTACATACTTACTGGGAAATTGGACAAAAGATGACAGAGACAAACAATGCTAAGTGATTCAAAAGTATGTGGAAGAAGAGGGTTTTAAGTGCAAATGTTATTTTTGTGATCCAGACAGGAAGTTGTTGTGTACGCGACTGCCTACTGTCGTGAGAACTGCGTACCATGATGTTGATTATTTATTTAATCTCAAGGCTATTCTGTTTATTTTGATTCTTTTTAGATATTTACGTAATCTTAAGACTGTTGTGTATATGTTGATGTTTTAGATATTGACTTAATCTCAAAACTATACTGTAAATGTTGATTTTTTAAAGAAATTTACTTAATCTCAAAACTATTCTGTATATGTTAATGTATCTCAGTGTGCGGCTTATGCCCCCTTCTCCGTGAAGTGGCAGCTCCTCACAATTTGTCTCACCCTCTTCTTTCTTTTGGCCGAGTCTTCTCATGGGATCTTTGATGCAGAAGGTATGTTTCACTTAATTTAACTTAGCTTATTGACACTGGTTTAGAAGACTCTACAGAGTTTGTATACAACCAATTTTTTAAAGGGTATTTTAACCGATGTGCGAGTCCATATTAAAATACTCAACACTAGAGCTAAGTAGACCCGCAGCCAGTTACGCCCCATCTACAGCTGGTCTTATCAAACCACCAGGGGAAAGGTACAAATAACTCGAGTAGATTTTTAACTATAATTTTGTCCAGCCAGCTTCTGTTGAGCCTACATTTTTTCAATTTCCAACTGCCAAGGATTTTTTAACGTGCTCGACACTGAGTCCGATTTCGCTACCCACGATCATGGGCTATTATAACGTGCCCGACACTGACCACCGGAGTCCGATCTCAGTACCAACGATGAGGGGAATTTTTACCAGAAGATCTAAATGAAACAAATACCGGTCTTCACCGTGATTCGAACCCGCGACTCCGGCACCCGAGGCGGACACAGTACATCGAGACACCTGAGTCCCCAGTTGGTTGCAAGATGTGGTTGGAGACCTCGTCTAACATGTGCATTGTGCAGTTCTGTGCTGCTTTTATTTCATGCATGTCGACATTTAGCGATAGTGATACTTTCAAGAAGCGCAGAAGGGCTAGAGCAGCTAATTTCAGCAGTAAATGGGCACAGTAAAGATCAAAACCTGTTTATCAACATTAAGAAAACAAAGATAATGACCACCAACAAAACACAATGCCAGCATAAAATGACAGTGGGTGGTGAGGAGATCAATCAGGTCACATATTTTGAATATCTGGGCTACAGAATTGATATAAATGGCGAATGTTCGAAAGAAATCAGAAGAAGACTAGCTATGGCAATGCAGAGACTGAATATCCTTAAGAAATTATGACAGAGCCCCAACAAAATGATCAAAGCCAAAGTCTTGAGAGCCTGTGTTTTTCCTGTGGCAGCTTATGGCTGAAAATCATGGACGATTACCAAAACCTCCAGACAAGGAATCCAATGATTGGAGTCAAAATGTTACAGAAAGATCCTCAAAATACAAAGGACAGAGAAAAAGACAAATGTAGAAATTCGGCAAGAGTTGAGAATAGAGAACTGGTTTATTAATTCCATTTTGGCTAGAAAATGCAACTACTTTGGTCACATCAAGAGACACAACGGTCTCGAGAGAACAGCGATGGAAGGTATGGTGCCAGGTAAAAAAAGGAAAGGGTAGACCAAGAAGACGATGGCACCAAGATATCAAGGAATGCCTGGGTATGACTGTAGCGGAGGCTGAGGCTTTGGCAAGGAACGAGTTTCTTTCAGACAGACTGTGATGGTAGTGATGTTCTATAAAGGACATGCTACATGATGATGGGCATTTAGCTTGCATGGACCTGTTGTTAGTCGGAAAATGATGGTACACTGTTTCCTGTACAGTATGTTGATGGGGATCTTTGGTATTATCTTTGGTTCACTGTTTCTATATTTGCTTATATTTCTTTTGTTCTTTTAATATATACACTAACTTCTGGCAGCGATATTGGGTTAGTGAATTGTTCTCTGTGTCTGCCTCTCTGGCCAATCTGTCTGCCATTTTATTTCCAGATACACCGCAGTGAGTTGCAATCCACTCGAGAATGATATTGTGTTCTGAGAGTTAATTTAGCTAACAGATCAGTTCTCTGTCCATGTTGTCTCGTGGTTCCCCTACGTGGCCTGTATGATTTGCATGCATCCACACAAAAACACTATTCTGTTGTCCTTTACGCATTTTTTATCCAGTAGTATGGAGGCTTAGATTTTTGTTTGTTGCTCTGTTCTTGTATTTGTCGAGGGTTCTTTTGCATCATTTGCTAATTCTATATCGATGCCATCCTGTAATAGTATGATGACAGTGAATCCTATTACCTTGGGCAGTAGACTCTATGTGTCCCATACACGTTGCAGTTCCGACACAAAATGGCTACCTTTTTTTAAAAAAAAGAGTACAATCCAAGAACAGCGTGATGTTTTCCTTTTTTTTTGGACAGAAGGACTTCTTGCAAAGGATATTAATAAGCACATGCTTCCAGTTTATGGCAAGAATTATTTGTCGCCTAAAGCGGTACAGATACTTTCTCTCAAGGACGCTAACAAATTGCTGATGAGGCTCGACCTGGTCGTCCTGTTCACATTGCATCATAAGCATATGTGATGCATGCGGGGGAGCTGATTTCAGCTGATAGGCGAATAACGATAGACAGTACATCAATTGCAATAGGGTGTTCGCGTGGTTTATCCTACAGCTTAATGCGTGATCCCACCAGGCAGGATACGCTTCGCGAATAACAAAAACGTGAACGTGAAGTGCAAATATTACTAAGAGAGCAGACAAAAGGCTTAACTGCTGCAGGTTTTAGCGTACTGATAAAGCCATAAGACAAGAGTATTTATATTGGAGGAAATGATGTTGAGAAATTGAAGGACATTCTTGTTTTTCATTTGTTGTCCTGGTTGTGCCATAAAGCATTATGTTGTGAAGATGTTTCTTGACCAGGACCTATTATGTATTTCGTACACAGGCAGCTTTACTGCTTCTGTCTTTTCTGCTTTCCATCTTTTTCTTGGTAGGTCCTTGGCTCTGTATCCATTGTATCTGTATAGCATTGCTTTCTGAGGAATACTATCTGGTGTTTGACGTGTCATCTGGCCGAACCATTTGGTTTGTTGTCTCTTGATGAGCTCTAGCATTGGTGTTATACCTACTTGTCTTCTAATATCTTATTTTCTGATTCTATCCATTCTTGTTACTCCAAGCATTCTGCTCAGACATCTCATCTCTATTGTTACGAAGTGTCTTTTATCTCTGCTTGTTAATGTCCAATTCTGGCACTGATAACACAATGTGGGTAGGGATATCGTGTTGTGTAACGTTCATTTTGTATCCATTGTCACGTGCTTCATTGTAATATCGGGGACATTTGCCCAATGTCAATGGAATAATAATAGGCTGCCAAGTTCGAATCTACTATTTTGGTAAATACCCATTTGTGACATATTTGCAGAAAGAACGGATTTTCATAGTAGCTACACTATTGTCGAGAAATGAATTTCTAAGAGACTTTAGTATACTAAGCCACAGATTATATGCAATAAGATGGCCAGTTCATTTTCTTCCTGCATTGTTTTACCTCAGGCAAATGCATGGTACCTATTTACGACTGGGTCGACTGGATCGTACCGATAGCAGTACCTTTGCCACGAAAAGAGAGTGCAATACCACTGGGCTAATCGTCTGTAATAATAAGTGGATGTCAATGTCAGTAACACTTTTTAAAAACATTTTAATAGATTTGGCCTCGTGTGTGTGTGTGTGTGTGTGCGTGCAGTTTGTGCGTGCGTGCGTGTGGGTGTTAGTGTGTGTGTGTGTGTGTGTGTGTGTATGTGTGTGTGTGTGTGTGTGTGTAGCAGCTCCAGCTGACTGAACTACCCTAGCTGAAGGTGCAAGAGGTCTGCACTAACTATATGCTCACTTTAAACAAATTAATTATGACACTACTTGAAATTAAAACAAAACAATGAAACTTTATTTCTACACGTTCACAACTGACTCCCCAATCTTCACTCAAAACAAAACTTGTCTGGCTGTAAGAAATATGAACTAAGCTAAACTAAAATAAATTTATTTACGAACTGTGATTTGATTGGTGGTTAACTGTTACTTGATAAACGGACAGTTACTTGATAGACGAAATGTTATTTGGTAGACGAACGTTGGACTACTTGATAGTTGAACTGTAACTAGATAAACGAACTGTACTTTGATAGACGAACTGTATGTTCATAAGCAAACAGTGACTAGTCCTGATTTCAGTATATGTGTATTGGCCAGCTTTGTTAGTTTTAATTCTATATGAAACAACTGAATGACCTCTGACTATCTACACTCCCACCCTTTCTAACTTTAATAAAACGTGTATAAAATCATGTCACTTATAAATGAACACAGTTAATATATGTTACATCTGTGTGTGTATGCGAATATATATATATATACATATATATATATATATATATATATATATATATATATATATATATATATATATATATATATATATATATAAGACAGATAAATTGCCATGTTTGGAGATTTGCTAAGTTAAAATGGAAGACTTTAGTGCCCAGTGGCAACGTAGTGAAATACAAACCAGATTATACGGTATTTAATTAAGCCTGCAGACGTTGATTGGCAGTCTACATTTTCTCACTGATATATTGGCTTGCAAACATTTTTACAATGCTATAGTGTCGATATATTGACTTGAACTTATACCATACTTACATTTGAAAGTTTTTCAACTACAGCCCATCGTGGTACATTTATAAATGTACCACTTCTTCCTACATAGAGTTTCACATTTCCAAAGTAAATGCGCCTAGATCTCCAAACATTCCCGAGTTAATGAGTTAATTTATGTGGGGGATGTGGAGTGTGGAGAGAGGGGTGGGAGGATTGAGTAGAGTTTACGTCGCTTTCTTTCTTTTGCCCAATGTGTGAAGTGTCCGTTGTTTTTCCTACTTATTATATGTCCTCTGGCCTGCCAAAAGGCAAGGAGACGCCAGGCTATATTAATGAGCTGTTCAGCTGAGTACCTATTTTTATACAAGGGACTGCAGCAGCACAGCGGTTAGTGAACTGGCTTGCCAGGGTTTAATCCCCAGTTGGTGTGGGATTTTTCTTCTGATCACAAATCAGCTCTATACCTTTGCTAGAATAACCAAACTGTTGAAGGTGGGAGCCCTAGCCTTAATGTTTCGCATCTGTTGCAGTATTTGTTTAATACAGTTGAAGCTGAACCAGCCTGCTGTTATCCTTCTTGAGATCTCCTGATTTATTAAATGGAAGTTCGTGATCTCTTGGCCTCAAGTAGATATACGAATTTACGTTCTCCTCGTGACAATCCCCAAGTTGCAGATCTCCTCTTGGACAGAAGGTGTTGAGCGTGAACTGGGTTTTCTTTCTACTGATTTGTAGGCCAACTGCAACGCTTGTTCTGTTGAGTTCATTTATACTTTTCTCCGCTTCTTTGACGTCTATGCTGAGGATGACTATGTCACCAGCAAACCTCAGATGAGTAAGAATTTTCCCGTCCATGTTTATGCCCATATCCTAACAGTCCATATGTTTAAAGACCTCTTCAAGCGCTGCTGTAAATAGCTTTGATGAGATTGTATCACCCTGTCGGACGCCACTTTGTACAGGTATGGTGATCATTCTATATAATATGGTGTTATCCTTTGTGCATCCGTTGTTTATTACCTTTAACAGTTGAGCGTATTTTCTGCAATTTCATGATTTATCAGGGCATTCAGCACTTCAGTTATTTCGATGCTCTCGAAAGCCTTCTCATAATCCATGAACATAATGCATAAAGGCATCTGTACTTCCTGCGCCCTCTCCATTAATTGGTTGATTGTATGGAGGTTGTCCGTGGTTGAGAAGTATCTCCTGAAAGCTGCCTGCTCTCGTGGTTGGTTCTCATCTAGTAGCTTTTCTGTGTGGTTGATCACACTGGTGAAGAGTTTATAAAAGGAGGAGAGCAGACAGAGCGGACTGTCATTTGACAAGGAGGAGAGCAGACAGAGCGGACTGTCATTTGACAAGGAGGAGAGCAGACAGAGCGGACTGTCATTTGACAAGGAGGTGAGCAGACAGAGCGGACTGTCATTTGCCAGGTTTTCATTGTCCGCATTTGTATGGATTATAATGGTTTTTGACGTTTTCCATTGGTCGGGGATTTGATGGATCAGACAGATGTTGAAAAAAGTAGTTAAATGGCGAGCAGATGACTCCGCTTGTCTGGATTACATCATTTGGAATTCCGTCTTGTCCTGGAGCTCTAGATGGTTTAAGTTGTTTGATTGCATGTGCCACCTAATCTGATTCGATCTTTGGTACCGGCACAAATTCATTGTTGGGTGTCAATTTGGTGATTATTGTCTTTGCTGCAAAGAGGTCGGTATAGTACCTCTGATATTCTGTTTCTATATCCGCTCTATACGTCTCGCTGACATTGCCTTGATTTTTTAGGGCGGTCATAACATTTTTTAATTGGAAAAGGCTTTTTCTGCATTTGAATATGCTACATCTTGTCTCAGCTGCTCTGATCATCTTGTTCAGACTATGCTGTTCATTAGTCGTCTTTTAGTCTACATCTTATCAGCTTCTTCAGCTCGCAGAATTTTTGAATTTGTTGTGCATGCCATTCTGTTTCAACCTTCTCCTCATAGATAGAAGTTGCAGGGTGCCTTCGCTAATCCGACTGCAATTTGCCGCTTTGGGTACTTTTCCCACAGTGATGCAATGTTTCAGCTTGTCCGTCAGCTGTTTCAGGTGACAGGTAGGAGATCTCTCGCAGATCTCTCGCACCTCCATTTTTCTTGTCGGATATTCTATGACAGCATAGCGGCATCTAGCATTGTTGGAATCTGGAAACGTCATTTGTGCTGCAATGAGTCTATGATTTGATACAGTTAACAGAGGAAGGCTGTGGATGATAATGTCTAAGTTTGGATGCCCCAAAAAGTTTATAACAATGGTGAAACAGCTACACGAAGGCATGTGTGCTCGTGTACTGGACACCGGTGCAATCTCTAAAACTTTTTTAGTATCAAACGGAGTAAAACAAGGATGTGTACTCGCCCCGATTTTGTTCACCATGATGATCGCGGCCACGATGACAGACGCCTTCAGATCACTGGAGCTTGGAATACCCATAAAGTACCGCACAGATGGCAAATTACTCAATCCCAGAAGAATGAAGGCCAAAACCAAAGTGGCTGGCGACATAATCAGGGAACTTGTATTTGCTGACGACTGCGCTCTAATAAGCAACTCAGAACTGAACATGCAGGTTGGAATGGACCAGTTCTCTGCCGCATGCGAAAATTTTGGCCTGACCATTAATGCCCAAAAAACAGAGGTCATGTACCAACCAGCACCAGGCATGCCGTACACAAAACCAGAGACTACAGTCAGCGGGCAGACGTTGAATGCCGTAGACAAATTCACATATCTGAGCAGCACGCTGTCGAGATCTGTCAGCCTAGACGATGAGGTGGCATGCAGAATAGCAAAGGCCAGCACAGCCTTTGGTAGAATGTGCTTGGTGGTCTGGGCACGTCGTGGCATCAGCGTCAAGACCTAACTCAAAGTCTACCGTGCAACCATCATTCCAACCCTTGCGAAAGCTGGACTGTATACTCTGGACATGCAAGGAGGTTAAATCACTTCCACACAGGTTGCCTGAGGCGAATATTCCACATCCAATGGCAAGATCGTGTCACTGACATCGAGGTTCTCTCGAGGGCTAACATGCCCAGCATCCATGCACTGCTAGAAAAAGCACGACTAGGATGGGCCGGACACATCGTCTGTATGTCAGACGAGCGGCTCCCAAAGAAGCTTCTCTACGGCGAGCTGAGAGAGGGATGGCGCGAGAGAGGGCGCCCAAAGAAACGTTTTAAAGACGGTCTGAAGGACTCACTGAAAAGTTGCCAGATAAACATCGACACCTGGGAATGTCTTGCGCAAAACAGATCTGACTGGAGAAGCGCAGTCAAATCGGGTGCAGCTGCCGGTGAAGACGACCGTGTTGTGAATCCCAGAGCAGACGCGAGACGCGGAAATCCCGAGCAGCGGGAACACCATCCCCTTCTACAAACCTCGTGTGCCTGATATGTAGCAGATGTTTTCGTGCTCGCATTGGCCTGTTCAGCCACATGCACACCCACACCCAACAAAGAAATCTGTGACAAGGATGATGTCGGCGGTCCTCATCGACAACGATGGACAGCTATTATGAGTCTATGTTTAGGGTTGTCCTAATGGGTCTTTGGTCGCTGTTTTTATCTAGTCAATGCAGCACCTCCACATTTGTTCCAAACTTGATGTTGTCACATAGCACATAGTCTATTTCCGGTTTGGTTTCCCAGTTCGGGGAATGCCAGATTTATCTGTTCCCAGTTCGTGGAGTGCCAGGTCCATCTGTTCCCAGTTCGGGGAGTGCCAGGTCCATATGTTCCCAGTTTCGGGAGTGCCATGTCATCTGTTTCCAGTTCGGTGAGTGCCAGGTCCATATGTTCTCAGTTCTTGGATTGCCAGGTCCATCTGTTCCCAGTTCGTGGAGTGGCAGGTCCATTGCTTCCCAATTCGGGGAGTGCCAGGTCCATCTGTTCCCAGTTCTGGTAGAGCCAGGTTCAGCCGGTTTTTGTAGGTAGGTGTTCATCATACGATGCCACCGTATTTGGACAAAGACAGCCAGACGCTCCCCTCTGGTATTTCGCATGTCGTCGGAGAAGGTGCAGATGTAACGTTCGCCTGTCTGCCTACACCCTACTCTCCCATTGAAGTCCCCGATGTAACGTTGGTTTGTCAGCCTACATCCTACTCTCCCATTGAAGTCCCCGATGTAACGTTGGTTTGTCAGCCTACATCCTACTCTCCCATTGAAGTCCCCGATGTAACGTTGATTTGTCAGCCTACATCCTACTCTCCCATTGAAGTCCCCGATGTAACGTTGGTTTGTCAGCCTACATCCTACTCTCCCATTGAAGTCCCCGATGTAACGTTGGTTTGTCAGCCTACACCCTACTCTCCCATTGAAGTCCCCGATGTAACGTTGGTTTGTCAGCCTACATCCTACTCTCCCATTGAAGTCCCCGATGAAACATTGGTTTGTCAGCCTACATCCTACTCTCCCATTGAAGTCCCCGATGTAACGTTGGTTTGTCAGCCTACATCCTACTCTCCCATTGAAGTCCCCGATGAAACGTTGGTTTGTCAGCCTACATCCTACTCTCCCATTGAAGTCCCCGATGAAACGTCGGTTTGTCAGCCTACATCCTACTCTCCCATTGAAGTCCCCGATGAAACGTTGGTTTGTCAGCCTACATCCTACTCTCCCATTGAAGTCATTGATGTAACGCTCGCCTGTCTGCCTACATCCTACTCTCCCATTGACGTCCCAGATGAAACGTTGGTTTGTCAGCCTACATCCTACTCTCCCATTGAAGTCCCCGATGAAACGTTGGTTTGTCAGCCTACATCCTACTCTCCCATTGAAGTCCCCGATGAAACGTTGGTTTGTCAGCCTACATCCTACTCTCCCATTGAAGTCATTGATGTAACGTTCGTCTGTCAGCCTACATCCTACTCTCCCATTGAAGTCATTGATGTAACGTTCGTCTGTCAGCCTACATCCTACTCTCCCATTGAAGTCCCCGATGGAACGTTGGTTTGTCAGCCTACATCCTACTCTCCCATTGAAGTCATTGATGTAACGTTCGTCTGTCAGCCTACATCCTACTCTCCCATTGAAGTCCCCGATGAAACGTTGGTTTGTCAGCCTACATCCTACTCTCCCATTGAAGTCATTGATGTAATGTTCGTCTGTCAGCCTACATCCTACTCTCCCATTGAAGTCCCCGATGTAACGTTGGTTTGTCAGCCTACATCCTACTCTCCCATTGAAGTCCCCGATGTAACGTTCGTCTGTCAGCCTACATCCTACTCTCCCATTGAAGTCCCCGATGAAACGTTGGTTTGTCAGCCTACATCCTACTCTCCCATTGAAGTCATTGATGTAATGTTCGTCTGTCAGCCTACATCCTACTCTCCCATTGAAGTCCCCGATGTAACGTTGGTTTGTCAGCCTACATCCTACTCTCCCATTGAAGTCCCCGATGAAACGTTCGTCTGTCAGCCTACATCCTACTCTCCCATTGAAGTCCCCGATGAAACGTTCGTCTGTCAGCCTACATCCTACTCTCCCATTGAAGTCCCCGATGTAACGTTCGTCTGTCAGCCTACATCCTACTCTCCCATTGAAGTCTCCAATTACGACTATTTTGAATGCTGGGTGTCGTAGTTGTGTTTCAAACAGATCATAGAAAAACTCGATGTCGTCATCTGAATATCAGCTGTAGGGGCGCACAACTCTGCACCACAATGAGTGGTTTAGCTTGGTGATGCACTTCAAGCTTGATTGTTGTTATTCTGGAGCTGACTATCTCAACAGATTGAACAAATTGGGTGTGGCGTTTAGTAATAATAAAGCCCACTCCTCCACCAACGTCCCTCCCCAGCCCCAGCGTGAACGTCGTATCCGTTTTCGGTAGAAGTGAAGTGCCAATCAAAATGAGCGCGAGTTTAAGATATTCCGATGACGTCGAATTTTATATTCTTTAGGTTGACCATTAAGTGATTTTGTTTATCTCTGTCAAAACCACTATGCAGGTTACAGGACATGAAACGTACATCTCAAAGGCTTGATTGAGGGGTGTGTTTACTTATTGACGAGACAATAATATAAACCCTGAGGTCTGGTTGCAGCTAGGATGAATGAACAGTTTGACTCGATTTGTGTGGCTATAAATTGGCACTGACAAGGTCAATTTTCATTGTACGACTCGATATGCCTGGGGGAGGTGTTATAACAACACACAGAAACCGACCTGAAGTCCCTGCCAGCTGCTATATGAAACCCGCTACTCTAGAACTTGGGGAAACACCACATAGGGTGTTGTAAGCGCTCATTCTTGGTTTCAAAATGTTGATTTTCAGCCGTCTTTTATTGGGTGGACAAAAAGACACCGCCATCTTGGTCGCTATGTGACTGTCCAAGTTAGCAATCATAACAATTAATATAATAATACAAATAGTCTGATATTTTTCTTCTTCTTTCTCAAACTTCAGTTACCAAACCATGAAAATGGCTTCCCAAGTAGCAGAAGTAGTCTAGAGAACGAAATGTGTTGTAGTTTAACTCGGTTTGGCTTCCCTCTCCGATAACTTCCCCTTAGCCCGCCTGCCCTGTTGTCGTTTGATATCCAGGATCACCCCTTGGAGCAGGAAAAGGTTCGATGGACTTGACGATAGCAGCCAGCTGACGGATACAGCTTATTCACAGCCCAGCATCTCCATCCAGTATTAGTCATTTTAAAAGACAAACGAAGAAGAAGAAAAAAGATAAGAACATAACTATACGAATCGATGACAATGCAGTAGACGAAAGCAGAGAACGAACAAGAAGAATACGTACAGAAAATTAAAGAGGTTGTTGATAAAGGCCAGGAAATGCTAAGAATACCAATAAGGAAATGTGTAGAAGCTGAAAAATAAAAGGCAGAGCATGAAAACTAAAAAGGTGAAGAAATGAATGCGGAATAATAGCAACAAAAGAAAAACATTAATGAGAAGTAATACGATATTACAGGAAATAAGATTGCATTGTCCAATCTAGACTAGAAAGCATATTTATGTGGCTTCCATTAAAAATGTCTTTCTTTCAGATATACGCAGGAAGCTGTTATTTGAAAGTCATGAAATTCAGAGGCGTTTCTACGTCTTTGTTTAGACACATCCATAAATCATTTCCAAGACCAGAGGTTCGACTGGGTAATTACAATTCCGAACCAAATAGTTGCCACACCATTTCTTAACGTTGTACACTGAAATTTGTTCTCAGGCGGTACTACATAGGGGTCTAGAAAAATAGTTCGCATATCCATTTAGGAATATAATAACTACATTTACTAAGGTAGTCATCAGTAGAAGCGGAAGAAGGTGTCGTGGCTGCATTAGCAACAGTAATCAATAAACGCTTGTATTTCAAAATGGGCTAAAATAGTATACAATAATTCAGTTCTATTAACTCAGTCAGCTTAACTTTCACGTCTTACGTCAATCACTCACTATGTTCCATCACACAGTTGAAATAAAAGTATGGAACGCTGCTCCTTATACAAAACCAAAAAGTACTGAATACTTGTGAGTGTAAGAAGTAATATCATCGGAAAACTGGCAGGCAGAAGATGATGAACACATCTGTCAGTTCTCCAGGGATCGACACTTGTCCTGTTTTTTATCCTAGCTGAAAACGGCGCACCAGTCTGGATAATTTCTGCCAATGCGAAACTAGTTGACACAACAACAAATGAGGCAAGTCGGATACTATCAGGGTGCCTAAAACTTACCCCCATCAATAAAATATACCCCTTCATTGGCATAGCACAAGCCGAGGTCCGAAAAAGTTGTTGCAACATAAATCGAATGAGAAAAATAGTAAGACGACCCAATAAACCCAACGTTTGGACATTATGTTCAGGGCACAAGAAACACATCCAGACAAATCTTCTTCTTTCTTTTTCTTCGTACGCTGTCAGACGTCAACCATTATTTTTTCGAAAAAAACAGCGTTCATTCTGAGGCTGTCGACACTGCAATAGAGCTTGTCTAGTGATGCCACTGGTGATGGCCACATCTGCTTTCTCTGATCCTCGTATGTCGGGCAGTTTTGCAACAAATGTTTAGCGATCATTTTCCCGGTACCGCACGTGCATTCGTCAGTGCCACCTATCTTCAATTTATTTAATAGGTGGTACCTCAGTCTGCTGTGGCCTGTGCGAAGTCTAAAGACCACGACCTGCTCTCTTCTGTTCAACTGGTAATAGGCATCGTTTTTTGTGTAGCCAGTATGTTCTGTTTCCCATTTGGTCATGTATCTGGCTCTAATAAGCCTTTTTTACTCTTCTTATGTCACACTAGGATCTGGTTGTGGTAGTCTTGCACCTTCTTTTGCCAGTCTGTCTGCCTCCTCGTTGCCTTGGATGTTACAGTGGGATAGAACCCTTTCAGACAAATCAACAAAGCCTATACAGACAAGCTCTGAAAGCCGCCGAATCGAGAGATAACACGAATTGATGCAGGCTCCAGAGATCGTACGTATGAACAAACCTGTCTCAGACATCATCTACCACAAGCAACATGGAAGACGCTGAGCAGGCTCCGAACAGGTTTATCACAGTGCAAGAGGAACATGAAGAGGAGGGGTAAAGCAGATGACACATGTGACTGTGGAGCAATACATGAACTCAGACCACCTGATGACCTGCACCAAACCTCCAAGAAACATAAGTACGATATGTGGGAGGGAAATAACAAGCTGCACCAGGATGGCGCCTAGCCTGCCGCGTTTTAATCTTGCTCTCGTGTTTTAGTCTAAAATGGATGCTACCCGGCAAAAGGTATAATTGGAATTCACACTAGCTTGCGACTTACACTTCTGTTCACAAAATAACGGAATGAGGTTTTCCATTTGGATTAGTTTGTTCGTTCATTTTGTGATGTTATTACCTTCGGTTATCTTGGCATGGTTATCAGCTAATTGTAATAGTATTTCTGTTACCTTTTTGTGCGCCATAAAAATTTTTTTTATTGGCGGTTCGCTGTAGTTTTTCTGACATTACAAGCTTTCTGATGAAGGTGGACCGGGGTCCTCCAGACGGTTTTTCTATGCTTGACTTCATCTGCGTGCGAGTCGCTCACTACTACGGGGATCATGTCGACCCCTCATATCGTTAGTCGGGCTGCCATGAAAACAGCCCGTTTGCAAGAAGGGCTAGGGGGAAGCCGAGGTGAAGGTCTTGGCCAGTATATTTTGCCTGATCTAAACACATCTGATCAGTATATTTTGGTTAAACCTGACTAACATGTCTGATCAGTATATTTTGCTGATCATTTGCTATTCATTTGATGCCATAAGATCCACTAAAGTACGTGGTTCTTGTATTCTTTACCCGTTATACGTGTTTTCGTCGTCTTTGATAGCTCTGCATTCACTAACATCGGCGTCCGCATATCTCTTCTGTTTTTCAAGTTCTATCTGCACCTGGACGCTCCCGTTCTCAATCTGTATAAGACCCTGCACACAGGGTATGTCATATTATTCCGTATCGCAAGTTCTCCTTTCATTTCTATCCATTCCTTACCATGCCTTTAACCCCATTTTAAAGTACCCTCGTAGGTAAGACGTATCACTCAGCTGATTGCAGTCAGGTAGGGAATGATTGAAAACTTACATCTTTGTGATTCTCCTCTTGTCATCTCCAAAGTGTGAAAGCACTGCCCAACACCTGGGCACTTCCGTTCGTTATCTGTTCAGAGCTCTCCACACAGGGTATGGTATATTATTCTCAGTCGCAAGTTCCTCTTTAGTCATCATCCATGACTCATGTTTGACGCCATTTTTTTGGTACGGTTTGGTTCATGTTTCTGGTTTGTGAATTGTTTTAGTTTAAAGGAAAATTCTCCTGGATTTCAGTCGTGCCTGTTTTGGATGATCTCCACAAATGAGGTGTTTTACAGGGCTGTTTTTTTCCTTTCGACTTCTAACGCAACACACATCCTGATTTTCTCGTGGTGTGATACAATCGATTGCTTAACTTTTCCTACTGGTGTTGGCATAATACACACTGCTACAATGTGACGTGTCTCATTATGTGGCACATCGATGCGTCTCGTGTGTGCTTTTTCCATACTGGCGCTCCCTAATCTGATGCAGCACAATGCGAGTGCCGGTATGCGCAACACAGTTGATGATTTTCCCCATGCCCTGTTTGTCAGCTAACGCAGTATATTATTTCTTGTGCTAACGTTTTGTTTCAACGTCTTGCGCGAACAATCAGAGCTGACACTATTCCACACAAACTCGCATTCATAAAGGAGAGACGACAAAAAGTGTGAATTTCGGCACGTGAATAGAGGCAGTATCAATGACCTGGCAGTGATAACTTAGAGGCAGTATCAATGACCTGACAGTGATAACTTAGAGGCAGTATCAATGACCTGGCAGTGATAACTTAGAGGCAGTATCAATGACCTGGCAGTGATAACTTAGAGGCAGTATCAATGACCTGGCAGTGATAACTTAGAGGCAGTATCAATGACCTGACAGTGATAACTTATGACGTTGCCACTTCCTCGCACTGGAATCTATCGGAGGCACAGGAAAGCGATCACTGGCAATGTTTCGTCCTCTTCGCGGAAAGCCAAACAGGTTTACAATGTTCCTACACATGATTATGACAATACCTTATATGTACGAGCTCGCCCTAACCATCATATGTACTTACAGACGCACACACGCATCCACCAAAGCACTGATCCTGATATCGCTTAAAAGACTACGGCCCGGGTGGAAAGCACTGTACCTCCGCCAGTACTACACCAGATTGTTGAGCGCAGAAGCATTAGGTCCCTTTTGTCCAAACGTCATGGAGGAATCGGGCAGTAGAACAGCCACGAAAACAAAATTAACTGACACCAAAAGCAATGTAGAAAGCCTGAAAAGACGATTTATGAATACTAACGTAGTTGATGAAATACGTAGTCAGCAATTGCATATACAACTTAGCGATTGAATGGAAAAGCGAGAGATGGGAGGAACATGAAACAGAGGGAAGAAAAATAACAGTTTTCAGAAGCTATTACATATGCATTGAACGATGAATGGGAAGAATGCAAACCAGCTTATCATGTCCGAGACGGATTGTGTAATCGATACGTCACATAGACAGACAAGAGAGATAACGATGCTCTGAAGGAATTTCGGAAAGATATTTCGGACACCGTCATCAGGAAAGAGGCTAATGTAACTGAGGCAGGTAGAATGTATTCAACTTGCCATCAATAAAATAAGTTCAGGTTCAGGTCCTTGTGGGGTATAGTATTGATGAATCAAACAGCTGGATGAGGTAGACATTGTAAATGTGGTGGATGAATTCAACAACATCTCTATCGAAGCGGAAACAGTGCATGGTGACTGTTTCTAAAGCTATCTAGGTCCATTTTCTAAACTTGACTAGGGTTCCAGACTAACCAGTAGCCGCGAATAATAAACCATTCATAATGTATATGTATATCTCAAACTGCTTAAGAAGACAGTGGCCATGACAATTATTCGCGATCTACTAGAAGGCTTGAGATGAACACTTTAAAAGTGGAATGTAAGTTAGGAAAAACATGCCTTTGTATTATAACATGCTAATATGTTTGCTAAGGATGTCAAAAGTGTCCTATACGTGCAACTTCAGTTCAGAAGAACAACATGACGTAATAGTTGTATTTAAAAAAATGGCCGACTTACTTTTGACATGTATCAAAGAGGAGCAGTGTTCTGTTACACGTTTCTTGAGCAGCGAAAAGGTGAAACAAATATAAGTTTATATGTGAATGTACGGTAATGCACGCCTTTTACTCCAGCAATTAGGGGACGGCGTGGGCTAGTGGTAAAGTGACACGGTTCACAATCCGAAGGTGCCAGGCTCGATCTCCATAACAGCATCGGCCGTTACCCCCCCCCCCCCCCCCCCGGACACAACAAACCCTTAGAAAATGCAGGAGGAAGCAGACCCTTACATAAAATGGATGCTGAAGTCGGATGCACTGGGCCGACAGGCGCACAATAAAAACCACAGCGCAGCGCATACCACCTTGGGGATTACAGAAATAAGGCGAAAGCAACAACAACAAAATTACTCCAGCAAGTGTAACAGTGGAATAGGACGTTAAACAATGGCGTGATTATTGTGACAGTTTGTTCACGACCTGGTCAGACACATCCAGTAGTAACCCCAGAGCTAAGGTTATACTGCTTGAAACGCATCCTTCCTCTTTTTCTTCTTTGTCATTCATTCTCAAACTGCCTATATGAAGCCCAGAAGAGAGCTTTGCAAGTAGCAAGGTGTTGTCCGGAGAATGCGTTGTGCCGTAGTTAACAGCTTGACTGCGATATGTGCATGTTTCGGTTCGACACATCCAACTTCATCATGCAATTTTTGTAGCCTTCCCTCTTCGATCCCTTTTCCTTAGACAGTCTGCTAGATTGCAGCCTGTTATCCAGGAACACTACGTGGAGGAGTAAAAGGATCTTTGTGACTTTGGGTCGCTTGCCTTAACGCTAGCAATCATTTTTGGGCTGCTGACCAATATAGCTCGTGTACTGTTCAGCATCTTGATCTCTGGACGGCATCCATTATGCAGGCATTTGCGATTAGCCTTGGTCTGCTCTAGCGTTACCCCGAGTTTAAAGATTGGTTACATTTTGTTATTTCTCTCTGTGAAATCCATATATTAACACTTCAAACATCAAGGGAGCAATGATTAAGTTAAAAAAAGTCATAAAGGGCACAGGAAGAGAGACACATTGGACAGGTTACCACTTTTGAGGTGGTTTTCCAGGGGGAATAATGTGTCCAATTTGTGACACTATGACAGATTACCCCAGAGTCATTATAACTTTAAGCAGAGCATGTAGCGAGTCGTACAACGGAGAAGCAGAGCATGCAGCGAGTCGTATAACGGAGAAGCAGAGCACGCAGCGAGTCGTATAACGGAGAAGCAGAGCTCAGGTTAAGCAGCTAATATAATACCAAATCCCGTAAAGGAAGCCAAAACAAGTAATATCGCGATAGTTGTCGTAAGAGGCGAATGAGGAGGATTGGGCATAGGGCTGTCTATTCTATCCTGTTGAAATTTTGAGCTACTCGCTTGTAATAAATACGGGCAGGACAATATTGAATATCTTAGCACGTGGTTGTGAAGTCCTATGTCCTACAGGGCGCCTACAAGGTTTTCATTGACTGAATGATTGAAGTTGACATGGCATGGCTTCGTTCATTCTCAGTCTCTCGCTACCAAATCCTGAAGAGGGCTTAAGTAGCAGAATGTAGTCCAGAGAACATAATGAGTTGTGTCGTAGCTTACAGCTTGACTGCTATATTTGCTCCTTTCGGTTCAATGCAGCCTTCTTCAGCAATACTTGATTAAATACCGGGTTATCATTCCCCTTACGATCCCTAATCCTTAGCAAGTCTGCTCTGTTGCAGCTTGTTATCTAGGACCAGCACGTGGGTGTGTAGAAGGATCTTGGTAGCTCTGGTTTGCTGGTCCTGACGCTAGCAGTCAGCTATGGATCCCTGACCACTGCAGCTCATGAGCTGCTCAGCAACTTGAACCCGAAGATTGGAGTTATAGCATTCAGGAAGGTGGCGCGTCTGGTGTAATATTGTCAATCGCAAGCGAAGATGGCTACAGCATCAGACTTGTGATGCGAGATGTTTTCTCATGTGACCGTAAAGAACAACACTGGCATGGCAGTTCCTGCGGCACCCAGGCGCACGTCTTAAGAGTCCGTTTTTGAAACGTGGTGTATTCTGTACCATTGGGCGGCCCGCTTTCACTGAACCACGGCGATGATATTACTCAACATAGCTTATGGTATTTTTGCTGATTTAGAAGACTCTACAGAGTCTGTATACAACCAGTTTCTTGGAGGATGGTTTAACAGAGTTCATCTTAATAGACTCAAACACTAGAGCCAAGTAGACCCGCAAGCAGTTAGGCGCTGTCTATAGCTGCTCATAACAAACCACATTGAGAGAGGTACAAATAACTTGGGTAGATTTTTAACTTTAATTTTGTCCGGGTAGAGTCCGTTTAGCCTACTCTTCTCGATTTCGTACTGCCAAGGAATGTTTAACGTGCTCGACACTGAACACGGGAGTCTGATCTCACTACCCAGAGATCAGGTCTACCAGGCGGTGACCCACTACTATTGCAGTTATTCAGAGACACTCCTAAGGAGCCTCTGTACCGTATGTTCTGTCTCCCTAGTGAACGTCTGCATGTTCAGAGTTCACCTTTTAGCAGTTGCTTGGAGATACGCTCTTGAGGCGTGCAAACATAATATCCCGTTGATCTGATCAGGACATTTATCAGGGCCTTGTCCTGCCACCTGGTCCTGACAAATCTAGGCACTTTGTCCTGTCACCTGATCCTGACCAACCTAGGCACTTTGTCATGTCACCTTATCCTGACCAACCTAAGAACTTTGACCTGCCACCTGATCCTGACCAACCCAGGCAGTTTGATCTGCCACCTCATCCTGACCAACCTAGGTTCTTTGTCCTGTTACCTGATCCTGACCAACGTAGGCACTTTGTCCTGTCACATTATCCTGACCAACCTAGGTTCTTTGTCCTGTCACCTGATCCTGACCAACCTCGGCACTTTGTCCTGCCACCTTATCCTGACCAACCTATGTTCTTTGTCCTGCCACCTGATCCTGACCAACCTAGGTTCCTTGTCCTGTCACCTGATCCTGACCAACCTAGGCACTTTGTCCTGCCTCCTGATCCTTACCAACCTAAGCACTTTGTCCTGCCACCTGATCCTGATCAACCTAGGTTCTTTGTCCTGTCTCCTGATCCTGACCAACCTAGGTTCTTTGTCCTGTCACCTGATCCTGACCAACCTCGGCACATTGTCCTGCCACCTTATTCTGACCAACCTAGGTTCCTTGTCCTGTCACCTGATCCTGACCAACCTAGGCACTTTGTCCTGCCACCTGATCCTGACCAACCTAGGTTCTTTGTCCAGTCTCCTGATCCTGACCAACCTAGGTTCTTTGTCCTGTCACCTGATCCTGACCAACCTCGGCACTTTGTCCTGCCTCCTGATCCTTACCAACCTAAGCACTTTGTCCTGCCACCTGATCCTGACCAACCTAGGTTCTTTGTCCTGTCACCTGATCCTGACCAACCTCGGCACATTTTCCTGCCAAAATATTCGGACCAACCTAGGTTCTTTGTCCTGTGACCTGATCCTGACCAACCTAAGCATTTTGTCCTGCCACCTTATCCTGACCAACCTAGATTCTTTGTCCTGTCACCTGATCCTGACCAACCTAAGCACTTTGTCCTGCCACCTGATCCTGACCAACCTAGGTTCTTTGTCCTGTCACCTGATCCTGACCAACCTAGGCACTTTGTCCTGCCACCTGATCCTTACCAACCTAAGCACATTGTCCTGTCACCTGATCCTGACCAACCTAGGTTCTTTGTCCTGTCTCCTGATCCTGACCAACCTAGGTTCTTTGTCCTGTCTCCTGATCTTGACCCACCTAGGTTCTTTGTCCTGTCACCTGATCCTGACCAACCTAAGCACTTTGTCCTGCCACCTGATCCTTACCAACCTAAGCACATTGTCCTATCACCTGATCCTGACCAACCTAGGTTCTTTGTCCTGTCACCTGATCCTGACCAACCTAAGCACTTTGTCCTGCCACCTGATCCTGACCAACCTAGGTTCTGTGTCCTGTCACCTGATCCTGACCAACCTAAACCCTTTGTCCTGTAACCTGATCCTGACCAACCTAGGTTCTTTGTCCTGTCACCTGATCCTGACCAACCTAGGTTCTTTGTCCTGTTACCTGTTTCAGACCAACCTATGTTCTTTGTCCTGTCACCTGATCCTGACCAACCTAAGCACTTTGTCCTGCCACCTGATCCTGACCAACCTAGGTTCTTTGTCCGGTCACCTGATCCTGACCAACCTAAGCACTTTATCCGGCCACCTGATGCTTACCAGCCTAGGCACTTTGTTCTTTTTACCACTGACCAGACACATGCCCTCTTTCAGCTCACCATACATTAGTTGATTTCAGATGGGAGTGTCTAGCAGACGTCCGACGTGGCCTGTCCACCTATTCTGGGAATTCTGCAGTAGTATGTGGATGCTCGGCATTTTTGCCTTCACGAGAATCTCGATTTCTGGTAGCATATACGGCCACTTTCTTTTCAACAATTTACTTAGGCACCTTGCAAAGTTTATTTTCCTAGCATCCCTGCAGTACAAAGTGCCCGTCTCACTAGCAGTCCTGCTGTACACAGTCAACGTATCATAGGCATACATAAGAGTGGGGAGCATTACGGCTCGGTAGACTTTGAGTTTTGTATCAAGACTAAGACCCTTCCGACACATTAAAAATATATACCGACTGATCGGTGTTCTACGAGAAGGGAACATCAATTGAGACTTCTCTGCACGTGTGTAAGACGATGTAATGGATGGTTGGAGCCGAGCATGCATAACAACTACTTCCAGCATAAGAATGAAAGGGAAACAGGAACTTTGACTCTGTGATGGACGTGTAAGACTGCTTTAACATGGGCATTATCAGCCAGACTCTGAATACTTGCTTCAGAACGTTCTCATTCACCAACTACCAAGCCCTGAACGTTCTCAATCACCAACTACCAAGCCCTAAACGTTCTCAATCACCAACTACCAATCCCTGAACGTTCTCAATCACCAACTACCAAGCCCTGAACGTTCTCATTCACCAACTACCAATCCCTGAACGTTCTCATTCACCAACTACCAAGCCCTGAACGTTCTCAATCACCAACTACTAAGCCCTGACAGTTCACAATCACTAACTACCAAGCCCTGAACGTTCTCAATCACCAACTACCAAGCCCTGAACGTTCACAATCACCAACTACTAAGCCCTGAACGTTCACAATCACCAAATACCAAGCCCTGAACGTTCTCAATCACCAACTACCAAGCCCTGAAAATGACATTGCATGTAGTAGGATGTTGACAGGAGAACGGAATGTGTTGTGTTGTAGTTTACAGCTTGACATGGATGTTTGCACCTTTCGGTCCGACACATCCGACTTCAACGGGCATTTTTGAGTTCCGGGTTAGCCTTCTCTGTTCGATCCCTTCTCCCTAGCGAGACTGCTCTATTACAGCCTATTATCCAGGATCACCGCATGGAAGTGTAGAAGGGTTTTTTGGCTATAGGTCGCTGGGGCTGACGCTAGCAATCAGCTATATGTCGCTGATCGTTGCAGCTTGTGATCTGCTCAGCATCTCGATCTCTAGTGTGGATCAAAAGCAAATTAAAGGTTTGTCCCATCGTAGTTACGCTGAATGTAGGGGAATGCACGGTTTGTCCTATGGTAGTTACGCTGAATGTAGAGGAATGCACGGTTTATCCCATGGTAGTTACGCTGAGTGTAGGGGAATGCACGGTTTATCCTTTGGTAGTTAAGCTGAATGTAGGGAATGCACGGTTTTCCCCATCGTAGTTACGCTGAATGTAGGGGAATGCACGGTTTGCCCCATCGTAGTTACGCTGAAAGTAGGGGCATGCACGGTTTGTCCTATCGTAGTTACGCTGAATGTAGGGGAATGCAGTTGTTAAAGATTTCATTATAATAAGTCTCAGCATGAATGAGATAGGACCAGCTCCTTTCTTCTCTGCCTCTTACGTATCTAGTATGCTAGATTACCAATTTACAGCATGATCGACTGGAACGTACAAACATTGGCATTTGTACTTCTACCCTATGCCGGGAAAAGCAAGTGTTTTATGCTAGTCGTACGCCAACCCTAGTTAAGATGGGATTCCAGGCTTCCAAAGAGCAGCCATTTTGGCTTCAAAAGTACTCCTTATATGCACATAAGATACGGCTATTAATGGTATTTTGAAGCCTATCAATTGTATTCAGTTTACTGATGACTCCGAAATATATGAATCAGCAATCGACAGACTGTAGGTTTTTGTAATCACACAGTAGTGGAATTGATTAAAGTCATGCAAAGACAAAGCAAGATTGTGTGATAGGAACAATTGTTTCCAAGAATGGATGGAGTTCAAAGAAGAACTTGCCACAGGGCATAATATGCCGTACTTCGTGAAGAGCCCTGCATATATTACGAACAGGTGTGTCCAGGCGTGTTTAGGCTTGAACAAATAGGGATATGCGAGCGACGATATTTACACATGCGGAGCCATTCAAGACCCAGAACACACGTACAGCTGCCCAATAGTGCAAGAACCGTTTACCTTTGCAGATCTCATGGTACAAAAGGAAAAAGCTACAATGACAGCCTATTACTGGTCCAAAACTTTGTGAGATTGCCGGACACGGAAAGTAATACGCCATTCGTTGAGGGTATCTGAGCATCAATGTGTTTGCACAGGATGCATCATCGTCGATTATTGGGAACAAGAACTCACGTGCAAGGCTGTTGTCTTTACTCGGAATCGCGAGTTTGCTTTTGTAAAAATCGTGTATTATGTTCTAGCATTACATCGCTGAGCCCTGTACACCTATCGGGGAACACCAAAACCTCCCCAATAACCCCACACACCTCTCGCGGACCTCTCATACACCTCTAGTGGAACCCTGCTCTAAACACTCATTGCTGGCAGTCTTCAATAAATATTTGTCCACCCTTCCCGAGTGATTGCTACGCCACTGCTAGAATCCTATTATCAGGTTGTAATGTAGAACTCATCATGTTGAAGTTCAAAGGATAAGTTAAAAAAAAGCAAAAAACAAAACAAAAACAAAAACAAAAAAAAACAAACGTCCAGAAAGTGTAATTATCTGACTAGTGCCTTTTCGTTTCCTTTTATGTTCTTCCTGGCCCATGGATCGGTTAACGACCTGGTATGTAATAAATATGTCAACCAACAATGTGTAATCAACACTGCAGAGATCTGATACTGGTTATGTAATGGGATGTTTTATTATGTATGTGAAATTCTGTTGCGTTTCGGTTAATGGTATTGTTTGCTACGTATTGTTTTGTGATATTTTGTTATGGTTTGATATGCTGTGTTATGTTTAGTTATTTAGTGATATTATACTTATTGTTATGTTATATTAAGTTATGGGGAGGAAGTCTAACGTCTGGTCAGGCAAAACATACTGATCAGACATGTTAGTCTAGGATCAGGCAAAACAAACTGATCAGACATGTTAGTCCAGAATCAGGCAAAATATACTGGCCAAGACCCCCACCTCGACTTCCTTGTAGTCCTCCCTGGAAACCGGCTTTTCAACGAGATGGGGAATAGACGTGATTCGCCTCGTAGTGAGTGATACGCAGATGACACCAATCATTGCAAAATCGCCTGGAGGATCCCGGTCCACCTTCATCAGCACGCTCGTTATGTGAGGAAAGGTACCTGCAACCCGCCACTAAACGACCTTTTCATGGCGAAACTAAGTAAACCTACTCATTGTAGGTATTAAAACAGCAACATGTTATGTTAGATTATGGTGTTTTATGTTATGAAATTTAAGGTTATGTTCTGTAAAGCTATGTTATTCTAGTCATTGCTATTTTATGTTATGTATTGTAATATTGTGATATGATGCGTATTGTTTTGTTTTGTTATGGATTGTTTTGTTGTTATGATATTCCACTTAATCATTTGTTAAGTTATGCTTCCTATTGTTTTGTTATGTTATGGATTGTTATATTTCGTTGTCACGTTGTTTTATTATATGTTATGTAATTATACGTATTGTTTTGCTATATTATGGTTTCGTACATTTACATTTAGTTTTGTTATGCAATGTTATGGTTTGTTGTGTTATAGTCTGTTACGTTATAGTTTGTTATGCTATGGTTTGTTATGTTATGGCTTCTTCTTCTTCTTCATCGTACGCAATCAGACAGAAACCATTATTTTTTCGAAAAAAGCAGCTGTCATCCTGAGGCTGTCGACACTGCCATAGAGCTTGTCTAGTGATGCCACTGGTGATGGCCACATCTGCTCTCTCTGATCCTCGTATGTCGGGCAGTTTTGAAGCAAATTTTCAGCGGTCATTTTACCGGTACCACACGGGCATTCGTCAGTGCCACCTATCTTCAATTTGTTGAATAAGTGGTACCTCAGTCTATTGTGGCCAGTGCGAAGTCTGAAGACTACGACCTGCTCTCTTCTGTTCAACTGGTAATAGGCATCGTTTTTTGTGTAGCCAGTATGTTCGGTTTCCCATTTGGTCATGTATCTAGCTCTAATAAGCCGTTTTGACTCTTCGCATGTCATACTGGTATCTGGTTGTGGTAGTTTTGCACCTTCTTTTGCCAGTCTGTCTGCCTCCTCGTTGCCTTGGATGTTGCAGTGAGATGGAACCCACTGCACCACTACTCTTTTTGGTGCGGCCTGCTGGCATAGTTGACAGAGTACTGCTCTTAATTCATTAAGTTCAGTATTTTTCTGGCTTTTCAGTGCTGTGACTACGGACAAAGCATCTGTAAGCAGGACTATATGGCTTTCATTACTTTTACATGTCACCATTTCTTCCACTGCCGCCCTCAGTGCCTCTGCCTCCACTCTGAAATGGCTTGTGTATTTTCCAGTAGCGAATGACACTGTTATTTTTCTGTCATTTGGTAGGTTCAGAAATGCTCCTGCCCCTCCGTTCTGTGTTGTGTTTGTTACAGAACCGTCGGTGTATGCATGGGTCCATTCCATGCTTGGGTAGTTTTTCGATATGTAGCTCAGGGTAGTATCTCGTCTTTCTTTTTCAGTCTGGCAGTTTTTGTTTCCAACACCTGGTATATTTTCTACCACCTCTGGAAATATATGCTGCCTCCAGGTAGGTTTTCGTACAGTTTCGTACAATTTCCGAAATTGTTTAGTCTCTGGTGCATTGGATGGTCAGTCAGTCTTCTGAGTTTCTCTGATTGCAGCTGGGCTCTGCAGTCTCTTCTGTCGGTCATGGATTGCAGTTTGGTATTCTTTTCAAGTTCTACAATTGGCGTGGACTTCATGCCTCCTGATATAACTCTCATGGGTTGGTATTGGAGTTTGCTAATTTTATCGAAGTTCGCCTTTGCTGCTGTTGTCCATGCCGCAATGCCATACTCGAGAACTGGTCTCACTCTTCCAGTGTACAGTTTCTTTAGTATACTTTCGTCTGCTCCCCAGTTTGTGCCAGCAAGTTTCCTCATGATTGCCATTCTTTCTCTGGCTCTCATTCGGTTTCTCTCGATCTAACTTTTCCATGTCATGCGCCGATCAAATATGACTCCCAGGTAGTTAGTGTTCTCGTTTGGCTGCAGGTATTTGTCGTTCAGACTTAATTTGGTGTTTTTGGGTTTGTTTGATAGCGAGAATATTGTACATGTCGTTTTTTCCTCGTTTATTTTGACAAGCCATGATGTTAGGGCCTGCTGCATCCGATTTCTTGCTATGGTGATATTCTTTTCAGAGGTCCACATAGCCAGATCGTCTGCAAACATTGAGCTATGGACTCTTCTTGGTATATTCTCTGTTATATTATTTATATACACCAGAAAGAGTGTGGGTGACAGTACTCCCCCTTGCGGTACTCCCTGCTCGAGTGTCATCTTTTTTGCTCATCTGTCCTTGTAATTGAACTCTGGCCGTACTGTTTATGAGGTAGTGGTTGATCCACTTGTACATTTTCCCACAAACTTCACTTCTTCTTAGCTTGACTCTAAGTCCCTCTTTCCAGACTTTGTCAAATGCCTTTTCCAGGTCCACCCAAACCGCTACTGTGTGCTTTTGCTCCTGGTAGGTATCTTCTATTTCCTGGGCTATGAGGATGACCTGATCCTCAGTGGATCTGTGCTGTCTAAAGCCTGCTTGCTGTGGAATTAGTATGCGTTTTTCTTCCAGATGCCACATTAGTCTGGTGCTTATCATACGTTCCATCAGTTTGCCGACACAGCTCAGTAGGCTGATAGGCCTGTATCCATTTGGATCTGTTTTGTCTTTTCCTTTCTTTGGTACTGGTACAAGTACTGCGTCTTTCCATGCCTGGGGTACAGTACCCCTTTTCCAGCTTTGGTTCAGGACTGATAGTAGTTTCCACTTTGCTGTTTGGCCCAGTCCCATCAGCATTTCGTTTGTTATCCCGTCTTTTCCGGGAGATTTCTTTTTCTTTAACGTTCACATGGCCTCTTCCATTTCGTTCATTGTTAATTTTGCCATCATATGCTCTTCTGGTGCAATATTTATGTTGTCGTCCCCCTTTTGTTCTTCACTAATGTCTGTATGCCTATCTGCAGGGACATCAATGCGGTTTGCTCTGGCATAGTGTTCAACAAAGGCGTTAGCGGCTTTTTTTCCAGTGAGCAAGTTTTCGCCCTGCTTGATGGTAATTTGTTTGTTTGATTGATTTTCGTCATTCATGGCTCTGACTAGCTTCCATAGTTTGTTCCCTTCTTTGTATAAGTTGAGGCTTTCTGTTTTTTTTTTCCAGCTTTCTTTTGCTGTTTGGTTTAGAGTGTATTTGTATTTCGCCGTGGCGGCTTTGAGGGCGATATTTGCCTCCATAGATTGTTCTCGCTCTGCCATGTTCCTAGCATTTGTGACTGCGTCTTCCGCTTTCTGCAACTCATCATTCCAATAAGGCTTATAATTTTTCCTTGCCCCTCTTGGGATGGTTTCAGTGGTGGCTTGCATTATTGCTTTGCTTAGACTTTCCACCATAAGCTGCATTTTGTTGTTCCGTATGTTGATGGTTTCACACAGCCCATCTGTCAGAGGTGGTATGCCATGTTCTAGAATTGAAGCTAGGGCTATCCTCCGGCCTATTGATTAGATAGAGATTTGTGTCTATCTCCCAATCTTCCATTTCGTCACCTCTGCTGTCTGTGTCCGAGTATCCCCATCTCTCCGAGTGGCTGTTGAAGTCTCCAACTACTATGCAGTTGGAGTCTTTGACTTCCATACTCGCGAGCGATAGGTCTTTATTTGGTTGTCCGTACAGGTTGAAGACGCGGATCTTCTTCTCTTGAGCCACTATGTCAACTCCTACAATTTCTGCTTGTCCGGTGTGATTGACAGCTACCGCGCTACTCGGTATGCGTTACGGGTCAGTATCAGAAACCCTCCTTTGTGACCTTCTCTATCCAGACGGAAGGTCTGGTATTCTCTGATTGAGAATGTGTGGTTGTTTTTGAGGTGCGTTTCTTGGATACATGCCACGTCAATCTTACCTTCATGCAAGTTATGTGTTAGGGAAAGCTTTTTGTTAATGACATCTCCGCATTCCACTGTAGTATTTTGATGGTCTTGTATTTTTGGTCGATATAAATTGCCCCATAGCCATGTGCCTCGACTCCACAACACATGGGTGGGTTACCATCAGTAGTCAAGGGTGGGCCCCTTCGAGGCGTGAGGCCCGGCACTCTCGCTGCCTGGCGGGAGTCCGCAGGATGAGCGCTATACTTTTTTCTGATAAGTTGAACTGTCATCATACTGCGATTTACGTTGCACTGTTTCGTTAAGCCTGTGGCCCAGTGCATCCGATTTCAACAGGCGTTTCTGTAGGGATGCCCTCTTTAGCCTTTGGCTGTCCCCAGCCTATCTGCAAGACAGCAGTTGTTTGTGATCAGAGTTGTCTCTCTTATGGAAGTTGTCTTACAGGACTAACGAGTCTTCACTTCTCGTGTCTATAGGATGCGGTGATGATATATGAGATATGATATATGATATGGACTATGTACTGGTTTGTACTAGCCCGGAAGAGAGGCAGTCCAGTGAGTCTGTATCTCAGCATCGTCACGTCCTGCCAGAAACGTAGCATTTGCATGTGAGTAGGGTATCTCTTTGCTCCCTTTATTTTCTCGGCTTCTCTGCAGTGGTGGTACGCCTAGCATTCCCCGCCACCTGGGAGGTTGACACAATAGGGCAGATGTGCAATGTCCGCTAGCCTGCATCTCTTCTGCGTCCATTGGTATGGATGATTGCATGCAGAGGTAGAGATCGAGGCAGAAGTGCATTTAACCAGGGGACAAGCCTGGTAATGTCACGGAGATGTTGTTCGCCTGGTGTGCGGACATATCTCATGGTCATGGGCTGAGTCTCGACAATTCATAGTGAGGTGGCTGCTCTACTGTTTTCGACACTCCGACCAAGAACTAAGTCTTCTGTTGGTGGTTTCGAACCTCATCACCGTATAGGGTGAATATCGAGCAGCTATCTGCCCGCTTTGATGACGGACGGCAGAGACCTCTTTCTGCCGCTCGACCGGGTAGGGCTGAGGCGCGATCCCCAGGTCCCGACCATATCGAAGTCTCCCATCGCAGTGGTGCTGAGATTTTTGGCGGGATTCCGGCTTAGAGGCGTTCGGCCTTAATCCCTCACATGGTAGCCTCGCGCCATTGGCTGATCAGCCTGGTACGTGAACCAAAATGTCTTCGGCTCTTCTCGAATTGAGCAGGATTACCGTAGCAACGCGCTGTCAGTAGGGTAAAACTGACCTGTCTTCCGAGGTCCATTTCCAGCACCCGTTCATTATTAGACCGGACGAATTAATAGAGGGCTTTTTTTGTTTGTCAATGACCAGGTATCTGGGAACTGCGATTTCTGCAGGGTTACAACAAGATTACCGTAGCGCTCTTTCATTAAAATGTTAAAAGGTGACCTGTCTTCCGTGGGTCTAATACCAGCACACGTTCACTATTAGACCCAACGAAAGTGCCCTCGATTTTTCAGTCATTCTACAGTATTGGCGTGTTGAATCAAATCAAGCCACAGTCTCCACTCCTGGTGGTGCCCTTTCGTCAATTCCTTTAAGTTTCAGCTTTGCAACCATACTTCCACCGGAACCCAAACACTTTGGTTTCCCGGAAGCTGCCCGGAGTCATCGAAGTAACTCCTGCGGATCGCTAGTCGGCATCGTTTATGGTCAGAACTACGACGGTATCTGATCGTCTTCGCGCCTCTGACTTTCGTTCTTGATTAATGAAAACATTCTTGACAAATGCTTTCACAAGAATTTCACCTCTAACGCCGCAATACGAATGCCCCCGTTTGTCCCTGTTAATCATTACCTCCAGTTCCGAAAACCAACAAAATAAAACCGAGGTCCTATTCCATTATTCCATGCACCATTAGTCAGGCAGCCGATGCTTGCTTTGAACACTTTTTTCAAAGTAAACGCACCGGCCACCCGGGACGCTCAGCGAAGAGCACCCGCGGGAGAGAGCCCGCAGACGGTAGGGCAGGAGAAAACGGGCAGTTAACCTTCGCGAGCCGGACCGCCCGCCTGCCCCTGAGATCCAACTACGAGCTTTTTAACTGCAACAACTTTAATATACGCTATTGGAGCTGGAATTACCGCGGCTGCTGGCACCAGACTTGCCCTCCAATAGATCTTCGTTAGAGGGCTTAAAGTGTACTCATTCCAATTACGGAGCCTCGAAAGAGTCCCGTATTGTTTTTTTTCGTCGATACCACCCGTGCCGGGAGTGGGTAAGTTGCGCGCCTGCTGCCTTCCTTGGATGTAGTAGCCGTTTCTCATGCTCCCTCTCCGGAGTCGAACCCTGATTCCCCGTTATGGCTTGTTATGATATGGCTTGTTATATTGTGATTTGGTCTGTAATGGCTTGTTATGTTGTGGTTTATAGTGTTATGGCGTGTATGTTACTGTTTATTATGCCGTGGCTTGTAATGTTGTGGTTTGTTAAATTAAGGCTTGTTATGTTAAAGTTTGTTATGTTATGGTTTGTTATGCTATGGTTTATTATGTTATGGCTTGTTTTGTTAGTGTTTGTCATGCTATAATTTTGTATTTATCGGGCTGATTGGAGTAGATTGTACAGCCTCGCTGTAAACTGTTACACAACGTTACCGAGGTCCTATTCAAGATGAACGTCGATAAAAGAAGAATTAGTAAAAGAAGAAGAAGAAAAAAAAAGAAGACGTTGAAGAAGAAAACATATTCTTATTTGTGCATTCGTTTTCTTCTTCTTCTTCTTCTTCTTTTTCTTCTTCTTCTTCTTCTTCTTCTTCTTCTTCTTCTTCTTCTTCTTCTTCTTCTTCTTCGTACGCTGTCAGACGTCAACCTGTATTTTTTCGAAGAAAGCAGCTGTCATCCTGAGGCTGTCGACACTGCCATAGAGGTTGTCTAGTGTTGCCACTGGTGATGGCCACAAATACTTTCTTTGGGCCTCGTATGTCGGGCAATTTTGCAATAGATGTTCAGCGGTCATTTTCCCTGTACCGCAGGTGCATTCGTCAGTGCCACCTATCTTCAGTTTATTGAATAGGTGGTACCTCAGTCTGGTGTGGGCTGTGCGAAGTCTGAAGACTACGACCTGCTCTCTTCCATTCAACTGGTAATAGGCATCATTTTTTGTGTAGCCAGTATGCTCTGTTTCTCATTTAACCATGTATCTGGCCCTTATAAACCTTTTGGACACTTCGTATGTCCCTCTATAATCTGGTTGTGGTAGTCGTGAACCTTATTTTGCCAGTCTGTCTGCCTCCTCGTTACCTTGGATGTTACAGTGGGATGGAACCCACTGTACCACTACTCGTTTTGGTGCGGACTGCTGGCATAGTTTACAACATAGTTGATCTCCGTTGATCTTCGTTTTCATTCATCGTTTATCTGGTAAGGAGCAGAAAGTCCAACAAAAATGACGAAATCATTCTACACAGCCCTTCGATTACGTTACAGTTATGGTATACTCTTTGGTTATTATTCTTTTTTTCTGGGCTGGCTTGACAAGAATCCACACAAATCTGTGCAAATGGCAGCTGACATGGACTGGCCATGTTGGTCGAATGTCAGATAAGCGGTTCCAAAGAAAATATTCTATGACGAGCTTGAATCAGGCAAGCGAGCTCGCGGTGGCCAAATAAAAAGTTGCAAAGACACTCTGAAAGACTCGCTGAAGAACTGTGGCATTGACCCTAGTAATTGGGAGAACATTGCTGCTGATCGCTTTTCCTGGCGTAGTGAAATCTATTCTGGCATAACATATGGAGCAGACACGAACTAAGGAAGCTGCACTGAGACGATCGACACGAACGACAAGAAACGAGTTGCCTTTGTCTAACAACCAGACAGTGCTTCTCTGCCCCCAGTGTGACGAACACTTTCGAGCTCAGATTAGTTTGATCAGCAGCCTCTAAACCCACTCCAGGATTGACAGATAATAATGATTACAACACAACATAACATAGACCTTTTTTCAAAAAGGACTGTTTGCTGTTTTATTAGAGCATATTTACTAGCTTGTTAGTAGGAGAGCTGATCTCAGTTTAAACCTCCAATCAATCAAACATTTTCAGCTCGCTACGGAGCACGGCAAACGTAATCCACGTCCTATTGTCATGTATCATTTGTTCCTGATCGTTTCACATCTTTCCAATTTCCTGTATTTTATGTTTTCAGCCCACTTCTCTATGTGTCATTTGGTTAGCCTTTATTTCTCGTGCCTTGAGGATTCTAGTACAGATACGGTCTTATAATACGAGGCCCATTAGTAAATATGTCAGAAATGGCTATTAACATTTAAAAAAAAAGTTAAATGAGATTCGAACTAGAAAATTATTTAATTGTTGCACTTACATTTCACATACCTCTTATCTGAATCGCTCTCAACATTGATACACTTATTCCATCGCTTTATGAGTGCAAGTACAGGCATTTACGTTCCATTCTGTGTTCGTCATACAATTGTATGCGTACCGACTGTGACCACACTTTCCGGGAATTCAATCGGGAATGCATTTTGCTGGAGAATTGTTGTTGATCTGGGGTAGTTGTCTCGCCGCCATGATTCAATTTCAACCAGTGTTCGTAAAGCGATCTCAGTCCCGCATAGCGGAGCGATAGCGCGGGCTTACGGAAAACGCTCGCCTGCCTTTCCCCGTAGAGCTATTGGGGTGCGGTTTGTTTTGTCGTCTCCTCCACTGAGGTACGCTTCTCTGGTCCGTATCAGGAAACGTTGTCAGTCCGTGGTGATTTATCTAAGGCTTATAGCAGAGCTCGACAGTTCATCTCGCTGGTGGTCAGACTCTCGCAAAGAGCTTGTGACCGGCAAATGGAAAGCAGGAATCGTGCCTCAAGGCCCTGTGTTCTCCCGGGGACCAACCCTCTGGAGAAGGGCAGGCCGGCAGGCCAAATTGTCTCTAGCTAGTCCCAGTGAAATTCATCGCCGATGTCGTTGGGATCCGTTCTGCACAGAGCGCTGCCATCCCTCCTCGAGCGAGGGCGGTCGGTCGGTCGTCTGGTGCGTGTAGAGGCCCCTGTCAGGTGGTCCTAGGTCGACGGAGTGAGGGACGGGTGGAACAACCGTCCGTCCGTTCCGTCAGTCGGTCCCTGCGGCCGTTCCAGTGAGGCTATTTACACACCCGTCCTCCGCCGACTGGTGTGTGCGCTACGTAGGTCTCCGACAGATATCTGGTTGATCCTGCCAGTAGTCATATGCTTGTCTCAAAGATTAAGCCATGCATGTCTAAGTTCACACTGTCTCACGGTGAAACCGCGAATGGCTCATTAAATCAGTCGAGGTTCCTTAGATGACACGATCCTACTTGGATAACTGTGGCAATTCTAGAGCTAATACATGCTTACCAAGCTCCGACCCTCGCGGAAAGAGCGCTTTTAGTAGTTCAAAACCAATCGTCATTTCCCCTCTCGGGGTTTCGGCGTCCCCACTGGTGACTCTGGATAACTTTGTGCTGATCGCATGGCCTCATGTGCCGGCGACGCATCTTTCAAATGTCTGCCCTATCAAATGTTGATGGTACGTGACATGCCTACCATGTTTGTAACGGGTAACGGGGAATCAGGGTTCGATTCTGGAGAGGGAGCATGAGAAACGCCTACCACATCCAAGGAAGGCAGCAGGCGCGCAACTTACCCACTCCCGGCACGGGGAGGTAGTGACGAAAAATAACAATACGGGACTCTTTCGAGGCCCCGCAATTGGAATGAGTACACTTTAAACCCTTTAACGAGGATCTATTGGAGGGCAAGTCTGGTGCCAGCAGCCGCGGTAATTCCAACTCCAATAGCGTATATTAAAGTTGTTGCAGTTAAAAAGCTCGTAGTTGGATCTCAGGCGCAGGCGGGCGGTCCGGCTCGCGCCGTTTCACTGCCCGTTGTCTCCTGCCCTACCGTCTGCCGGCTCTCTTCCACGGGTGCTCTTCGCTGAGCGTCCTAGGTGGCTGGCGCGTTTACTTTGAAAAAATTAGAGTGTTCAAAGCAGGTCTCGGCTGCCTGAATAATGGTGCATGGAATAATGGAATAGGACCTCGGTTCTATTTTGTTGGTTTTCGGAACTGGAGGTAATGATTAACAGGGACAAACGGGGGCATTCGTATTGCGGCGTTAGAGGTGAAATTCTTGGATCGCTGCAAGACGAGCTACTGCGAAAGCATTTGTCAAGAATGTTTTCATTAATCAAGAACGAAAGTGAGAGGCGCGAAGACGATCAGATACCGTCGTAGTTCTGACCATAAACGATGCCGACTAGCGATCCGCAGGAGTTGCTTCGATGACTGCGGGCAGCTTCCGGGAAACCAAAGTGTTTGGGTTCCGGGGGAAGTATGGTTGCAAAGCTGAAACTTAAAGGAATTGACGGAATGGCACCACCAGGAGTGGAGCCTGCGGCTTAATTTGACTCAACACGGCCAACACTGAAATGACTGACATGACGAGACCACTTTCCTTGGGTCCAATATGGAACGGGTGCTGGATTTGGATGCTTAGAAATCTGGGGTTATGCCCTCTGTGGCTCGGTCGGTCTGCATTCAGTGTTTGATAAAGCAATTGACGTAATAGAGCATTACCAGGAGTTAAATTGACTGAACACGCCAACACTATAGAATGACTGTCAAATTGAGAGCACTTCCGTTGGGTCCAATAGTGAATGTGTGCTGGTATTAGACCCACGGAAGACAGGACAGTCATTGACAAAACAAAAAAAGCTCTCTATTCATACGTCCGGTCTAATATTGAACGGGTGCTGGAAATAGACTCTCGGAAGATAGGTCAGTTTTACCCTACTAGTGACAGGGCGCTGCTACGGTAACCCTGCTTAACTGGAGTGGAGCCGCAGACATTTTGGTTCACGTACTAGGCTGATAAGCCAACGGCGCAAGGCTACAAGGTGAGGGATTACGGCCGAACGCCTCTAAGCCAAAATCCCGCGCAAAAGCTCAGCACAATTGCAAGGGGAGGCTCCGACATGGTGGGGACCTGGGGCTCCAGCCCCGCCCGGTCGAGCCGCAGAATGAGGTCTCTGCCGTCCGCCGATAAAAGCGGGCGGGAAGCTGCTCGATTTTCACCCCATACGGCGATGAGGTATGAAACCATTTGTAGAAGACTTAGTTCTCGGTCAGGGTGCCCTAAGCAGTAGATCAGCTACCTCACTGCGAACTGCTGAGACTCAACCCTTGACCATGAGATTTGTCCGCACCAGGCGAACAATATGTCCGTGCAATGACCAGGATTGTCCCCTGGTCAAATGCACTATTTCGAGAGGAATCACAGGTCGCTGACATTTTGTCCACGTACTTGGCTGATAAGCCACCATCTGAGGGACTACAGCCGAACGCCTCTAAGCCAGAATCCCGCCCTAAATCTCAGCACCGCTGTGATGGGAGGCTGCGACATGGCTGGGATTTGCGTCTCAGCCCGGCCCGGTTGAGCCGCAGGAATGCACCTGGTAAAATGCACTCCTTCCTCGCTATTTGCCTCTCTCTGCTATCAGTCATTCCAATGGACGCAGAAGAGATGCAGTCCAGCGGACATTGCACCTCCTGCCTTATGGTGACAACCTCCCGGGTGGCGGGGAATGCTAGGCGTACCATCACTGCAGATGAGCCGAGAAAATAAAGCGAGCAAAAAGATACCTCACTCATATGCATATGCTACGTTTCTGGCAGGACGTGACGATCCTGGGAAAAAGTCACACTGGACTGCCTCTCTTCCGGGATAGTACAAACTAGTACATAGTCCATCATATCATTGCCAAACCCTATAGACACGAGTAGGGAAGACTCGATAGTCCTGCAAGACAACTTCCTAAGAGAGAAAACTCTGACCAAAAACAACCTTGCAGTTAGGCTGGGGACAGCCAAAGGCTAAGGAGGGCAACCCTACAGAAACGCCTGTTGAAATCGGATGCACTGAGCCACAGGCTAACAAATTAAAACAGTGCAACGTAAATATCGCTGTAAACAGCGTACGATGAAGAAGAAGAATTGTTGTTGTTATTTAATGTTAACAAAGAGAAGGTCTACATTTTTGTGCGCCCTGAAAAGTACGTTAAGTAGCAGGTTGTAGTAGCTATTATCACATCCCGAGGGTGCTGGTAAAGACAGACCATAGTCCTCCATACGGTTGTGCTATGCTTGGCTTCATCTGCGTGATTCTCATTACTCCGGGGATCGCTTCAGCCAGACTGCCTTGAAATCAGCATGTTTCCAGGAAACTTCTTAATGAAAAAAAGATAATGGTTTTCGTCAGCATATTGTGCCTGTTCATGACACTACGTCCTGGCTAATAATGTTATGCTTGACTGGACTAACATCTCAGTTCCCCTGTGCTGTATGATAAACCATACACACAATCTATTGCAACTGCTACACTGCCAATCGTTACTAGAATCACCTCCCCCACCCGCCGCACTGATGAGGTTGTTGCAATCTGAACAGGTCAGCCAGATCTGTAATTCTTGAGCGTCCTTGTGACAATGTATCGATCCAGTTATACGGTTGACGTCTGACAGCGTACGAAGAAGAAGAAGAAGAAGAAGAAGAAGAAGAAGATCCAGTTATACACCTCTTAACGCGACACAAACTTCCCACAGTGAACAAAAAGCGTTTCCTTATAAATATCCTTTCCTTAAACTCCTTTCGCATAAAAAGAATGCTTAACAGCAGACACTTCTTTGATTGTACACTCTGTCAGCACTGACGCCACTTTGCTTCTGAAATGCTCACGTACACGTGACAACTAGTGTATGTTACCTAAAGTATTCTCAAAGCTGAACATTTCTGACATCTAATAACAACTTTAGAAACTACGAGGGTGATTTTAAAAGTTTGCTTTTCTTTAGATAATTTCATTAATGTGCAAGATTCTTCGCTGCTATACATTTTCTTTAAGCTTGGAATGCCATTTAGGTGATGTGTTATTTTTTAACTTAATCTCCATCCTGGTACACACACAAACGGCAAGGTCGGACAAGTTGTTGCATACCGTCGAAAATTTACAAAATCAGACGTCTTCATTACAGACCTGCTCTTGCATATATCGTGCCATCATGCGAGGGACCATCTCGAACACATTTTCCTATACCGAAGAAGGGCTTGGATAATGTGGTGAACTCACTAAATCGATATCTAAAGCTTTACGGCGAAATTGTACAGCTTTGCACAGTGATTGGTACGAACAGTTCGTCCACTCGATCGTGGTGCTCTGTATCCACAGCTGTAATCAGTCATCCGATGTGTCCCTTGTCACGTAGGTCCGTTGGGGCTGGATTGTCATCGCTTACAGCCCGTGCCACATCCTGACAGTACTGAAATCCACACAGGCGTCATCATATGCCGCAGTGACTTTTTGATGCATGACGATTGGCACACAACCATCTACTGTCAGGAATTCAATCACATCACGTTGCTTTAACCATATTTACATCAAGACCGCCATTTTACTTTTAGTTATCCGCATGCGCCACGTTCCTGCCGCATGCCACTACATGCTCTTATAGTCACTTCATGTCACTACAGGCTCTTATAGTCACTTCATGTCACCTCATGCCTCTATAGTCACTTCATGTCACCACATGCCTCTATAGTCACTTCATGTCACCACATGCCTCTATAGTCACTTCATGTCACCACATGCCTCTATAGTCACATCATGCCATTACATGCTCTTATAGTCACTTCATGTCACCTCATGCCTCTATAGTCACTTCATGTCACCACACGCTTCTATAGTCACGTCATGTCACTACATGCTTTTATAGTCACTTCATGTCACCACATGCCTCTATAGTCACTTCATGTCACTAGAGGCCTCTATAGTCACTTCATGTCACTACATGCTCTTATAGTCACTTCATGTCACCACATGCCTCTATAGTCACTTCATGTCACTACATGCTCTTATAGTCACTTCATGTCACCACATGCCTCTATAGTCACTTCATGTCACTACATGCACTCATAGTCACTTCATGTCACTACATGCTCTCATAGTCACTTTATGTCACTACATGCTCTTATAGTCACTTCATGTCACCACATGCCTCTATAGTCACTTCACATCACCACATGCCTCTATAGTCACTTCATGTCACCACATGCCTCTATAGTCACTTCATTATATATTATTTTCACTTGGGTGTCCCGTTGCTCTGATCACTGTTGTTATGGTAATTGCGCTGCAGGTAAAACACTTCAAATCACACTATTATCAACAACACTTTTCAACTCAAATATCGGTTTGTGACCTACTTACTGACATCCAAATAATATACAGACTGCTGTAAACCCTTTCCTAATATGGCTAAAGGGCACACGTTGCTAGGAACAATTCTCAAGAGAATGTGAAAATAATATTGCATTTAAAGTCGCTCTACTCCATTCATGTCTCCTTGTCACTCATACTCTCACTCTCTCTGTTCATGTGCTATTCTCTCTCGCCCTCAACTTTGAGATAAAACTTACTTGAGAACTAACGCCACCAGCTACTCAACAAATTGCATTATTATCTCACGTCTTTGTGATCGATACTACTACCTATATTGCTAAAAAAAGATGAGGCTGTAGCGGTAAGTGGCTTTCTTATAGTCATGTATGTGTTCATATTTCCATTTTATGAATGCATCTATTTAATTTGTTTAGTCATATGTTTTATGCTTTTTGGTCCCCTACCTTTATGTCGTAACGCTTCGCTTCTGTGTTCGTCTTGACGTTGTATACGATCACATCTATAAATGTTTTTTTATACACTGTTTATGCTGTGTTGCGTAGTATCAATCTCGGTCAATTACTGGGGAAGAGAGATCAAGATGCTGAGCAGTAGACGAGCTGTTGCAGTCAGCGACCCGCAAGTTGACTGCTGTGGTCAAGGCCAGCGACGGAGAGGGGCAGTCTCTTATCCTTCTCTACGTGGTGATCCAACATAATATGCTGCAACAGTGAAGACTGGCTAAGGAGACGGGATCGAAAAGGGAAGGCTAACTCGGTACCTAAACATGCCATGCTGAAGTCAGATGTCCAGAGCCTCGAGTTGACTGCTGCCTTCGTTAGAGTCATTGAAGTTGAAGTCTGAAAACGAAAAAGGAAGAAGGAATAATAATAATAATAATAATAATAATAAGAAGAGGAAGACGATGTGTCGGACGGAAATGTGCAAATAACTACGGCACAGCACATTCCGTTCTTTGATCTTGACCCGGGTGACCCGTTCCTCGTTTCACTGGAAGGAACGTTTTGGAAGGAAAATTTTGGAAGGAAAGTTTTGGAAGGAACGTTTTGGAAGGAAAGTTTTGGAAGGAAAGTTTTGGAAAGAACATTTTGGAAGGAAAGTTTTGGAAGGACAATTTTGGAAGGAAAGTTTTGGAAGGAAAGTTTTGGACGGAACGTTTTGGAAGGAAAGTTTTGGAAGGAAAGTTTTGGAAGGAAAGTTTTGGAAGGAACGTTTTGGAAGGAAAGTTTTGGAAGGAAAGTTTTGGAAGGAAAGTTTTGGAAGGAACGTTTTGGAAGGAAAGTTTTGAAAGGAAAGTTTTGGAAGAAAAGTTTTGAAAGGAAAGTTTTGGAAGAAATGTTTTGAAAGGAAAGTTCTTTTAGTGTGTCATTGTCTTCTTAAATTTGATGAGGACAACAACAACAAAAAGTCAAACAGCAAACACTTTTAACTTTCTTCAAATTGTTTTCATTTTTTTCACCGTTCGGTTACACATGTTTCCTTATTTTTTCTTTACCGGACATCAAGGTGTACAAATATTGAGACATACTGCTCTAGTGTCTGTAGCTACACGAACACCCCACTTGTGCTTTGTGAATTTCTGTTTAGACCTTGTTTTGTATTATTTTCTTGATGATATGCAACAATATCAGTACGAGGAATATAGTTCGGAAATTCGTGCATAACCACAGGTTTCCTTTTTTGTTGTGGTGTATAAATTGATCTTCTCCAATCTGTGAGCAATTCTCCTGTCTGCCATATCTTGCGGAGAAATGCATGATAAGCAGCTCTCTCCGCCTCCTTGAATCATATCGAATGCTATTTCGTTGAAACCTATGAACTTTCCATTTCCAATGATTGCATGTCTAATTTGATCTTATGTATGTCTCGTTGTGGTTTGTTATTGTTGATGTTCTTTCTTACTTTATTTGTTTGTGTACACATTTTCTACCAGTATTCCATCCACCAGTTCAGGATGTCTTTACGTTCTCTTTAGAGTGTCTAATGATAAATCACGACCGATTGGATGCAACAATGTATTCTGATAAATACGCATTTTAGAAGATTCAGAGGAAGACTTAGAGGCACTGCTCAGAGATGCATTAAAAACATAAGAAGACATAAAAGTAAATATAGAAAAGACCAAGACAACATGGCTAAAGAACCAAACGAAATAAAGGTAAACATTGAAGTGAAACATAATCGACAGAGTGTACCAATTCCCATACCTGGGTAAGGGAAATATAATCGAGCGAGTATACCAATTCGCAAACCTCGGTAAGGGAAACATAATCGAGTGAGTATACCAATTCCCATACCTCGGTAAGGTAAACATAATCGAGCCAGTATACAAATTCCCATACTTCGGCAAGTGAAACATAATCCAGCGAGTAAACCAATTCTCATACTTCGGCAAGTGAAACATAATCGAGCGAGTATACCAATTCCCATACCTCGGTCAGTTCAGTTCATCCCGTAACCCATCAGGTCGTTGGGGCACACATGAAGACATGAAAATCATACGCCAGCTCTCTCTGTCTGTCGCCGCCTGACGTATCTCACCGTGACGAAGACCTGACCACTCAGCGATGTTGTCCACCCATCTCTTCCTTGGACGTCCTCGCCCTCTCTGTTCCGGTACGGATCCAAAGAGTATCGAGTTGGGAATTCCGTTGGACCTCGCGACGTGCCCGCACCAGGCTATCTTTCGTCTTTTGATAGTTGTGAACAGATCTTCAAAAGGACCATTAGCGTCTTCAACTCTCTGACGGATGTCTACGTTCGTGACACGATCCTTATATGTAACATTTAAGAGTTTTCTATAGCACCGCATTTCCATTGCACGAATTCTGCCCTGGATATCTGCTGTAATGGTCCAGGTCTCGCAGGCATACAGAAATATTGACAGCACCATAGAGCGCAGTAGTCTGACTTTTATGCCGAGGGCGAGGCGCTTGTCTCGCCAAATAGGTTGCAGCCTAGTCAGCGCCGCTGTTGTTTGTTCTATTCTGGCAATTACCTCTGGCTTCGAACCCTCTTCGCTGATCAACGATCCAAGATATTTGAAACGTTTCACCACCTTAAGTACCTGCCCATTTGCCTCTATGACAGATTGAAGCCCTGCAACGTTATTGGTCATGAGTTTTGTTTTATCAGCATTTATTTCCATACCAAAACTCAGGGCCGTTCTATCCAATCTTCCAATCAACTCCTGGAGTTCCCTGTCTGTGCCTGCCAATACATCAATATCATCAGCAAAGTGGAAGTTTGTGATAAGCCTGTCACCTATTGTAACCGTGCCAACATGTCCTTTTAAGGTCGTCTCCATTATTCTCTCCAAGAAGATATTGAAGAGTGTGGGGGAGAGTATACAACCCTGTCTCACACCCACCGTCGTACGGAACCAGTCGCCTAGCGTTCCCTCTACTGAGACAGCGCTGGTCGCCTGCTGATAAAGGTTTGCAATTACCCTCACAATATCACTGTTGAACTTATAATGCCTCATTGTTGACCATAGCGCCGCATGCCACACTCCGTTAAACGCCTTTCGAAAGTCAATGAAGGCATGGTAGAGTGGTTGATGATACTCTGAGTACTTCTCATTCAGTAGACGAAGATTAAATATCTGCTCGATGGTACTCCTTCCCACTCGAAAGCCCGCTTGTTCTTCGGCAATGATACTCTCCGCCTGAGGATTCAGTCTGTTAAGTAATATCCTCAAGAGAACTTTACTTGGATGACATCAGACTGATTGATGTAAGTGGAAGAGCAAAGAAAGCTGTTACAGAAGATACAAAAATAACGACGGACCTGTTTGGTACACAAGAAACGTCATGAAGAAAGTATTGGAATATACTTAGCAGAACAAAACAATCGCACATAAATACGGGAAATAACAGACACATTTTACTCATTAACTAAGGAAGTTACCTCTACACCTCACGGTAGAAGAGGAGAGACTAAGTAAAACTAAGGAAGTTAAAACCATCTATAGTCGCAACACTACTTTGGGAAAGTACAATGACAAGAGAAACGAACCTAATAATAATAATACAGATAGTAACCTTGGAAACAATGAACATCTGTCTTAACAATAAGACTGTTCTGATTTCAATGCCAATATAAACGTTGAATTTTGAGCTTTAATGGAGTTCTCAAATGTCAATACACTAGAATTATGTGAACGTTATGGAAAATACTGTAGTTGTGAGATTCCAGAATGAGGAAAGGCTAAGAATAACTGGCCTATATCTGCTACATTTACTCGCCTTAAAACGTTGTTTTTTTTTACAACTATAAAATCATAATTAAAACCAAGGACATGGTAAACGATGCATGCGTCGTCATATCGTCCTATATGGTAACGAGACTTGGGCAAACTATGCCAAACAAGAGCACAGGCCTAACACCTTCCATCTACGCGCCTGCAAACCATGTTTGGAATTAATGGAGAGGCATAGTGACAAATGCCAAGGTGTACTCTCACTCCTCATACAAGTCTTTAAAGCATGTACACACTACTTTGACAGCGAATACCACAATGGCTTGGTCATGTCCGTCACATGTAAGATGACTGCATTCACAAAGATATCCTCTAGGGACAGTTGGCGGATGACAAGAGAACAATTGGCCGTCGACCGAACACAGTTGAACAGCAAAGGCAGTCAGAAAGCAGTGCAAACCAATATCCAGCAAGATTGTGTACAGGAGAATGACATTTGGCGATATTTTTCTCATTACAAGATCTAAATGATGCAATACATCAAACAAATGAAAAACAACAAAGCAGCTAGGCCAGATGACTTGAGGACAGAGAAAATTAAAAACTTTGGACCAGAAACCATCACACGGCTGTTGAACACATGCATCGGTTCTATGCGAATTCCTAAAATCTGGAGAAAATCCCATGTGGTTGCTCTGGTAAAACCAGAATAACAGTACGAATTGGGTGTCTGACACCACGGCTACAGGATGATGAAACTGAGAAAGTGGATTAGAATTGTGTAAAACCAGCGGGTTTCAGGAAAATACAGGATACATGTTCTTAGACAACTGCTGATTTAAGTGAGCACTTATCAGCTTTATTGCTGTGATGACGGCTCTACTTACTGTATTTCTTCTTCCTTGTTCGTTCTCAGACTTACGCAACCAAGCCCTGAACGTTCTCAGATTCCCGCTACCAAGCCCTGAACGTTTTCAAACTCCCGTTACCAAGCCCTGAACGTTCTCAAACTCCCGCTACAAAGCCCTGAACGTTCTCAAACTTCCGCTACCAAGCCCTGAACGTTCTCAAACTCCCGCTTCCAAGCCCCCCTGAACGTTCTCAATCTCCCGCTACCAAGCCCTGAGTGTTCTAAAACTTCCGCTACCAAGCCCTGAACCTTCTCAAACTCCCGCTACCAAGCCCTGAACGTTCTCAATCTCCCGCTACCAAGCCCTGAACGTTCTCAATCGCCCGCTGCCAAGCCTTGAATGTTCTCAAACGCCCGCTACCAAGCCCTGAACGTTCTAAAAATCTCGCTACCAAGCCCTGAACGTTCTGAATCTCCCGCTGCCAAGTCCTGAACGTTCTCAGACTCCAGCTACCAAGCTTTGAACGATCTCACTCCCGCTACTAAACCATGAAAGCTCTCATATTCCCGCTGCCAAGCCCTGAACGTTCTCAGAATCCAGCTACCAAGCCCTGAACGATCTCACTCCCGCTACTAAACCATGCAAGCTCTCATATTCCCGCTGCCAAGCCCTGAACGTTCTCAATTTCCTGCTACCAAACCCTGAAAAAGTATTTGCAAGTTGCAATGTGTTGTCTTGATCACGGAATACGTTGAATCGTTGTTTATAGCTTAGCTGCGATATTTGCACCTTTCGGTCCGACACATCCGACTTCAGAAGACATATTTTGGCACATGGTTAGTCTTCCCTTTTCGATCCCTTTACCTTCGTCAGATTGCTCTGTTGCGACCTGTTTTCCAGGATCACAGCGTGGGGGTGTAGAAGGGTCATTACAACTTTGGTTTTCTGTCCCTGACGCAAGGAGTCAGCCTTGGGTCTCTGACCGCTGCACCTTTTGCACTGGTCGTCGTGTTGATCCCACTTACTGTAACATTACATGATAAAACAACACAACATAATTCAATAAAATCACGTAACATCACACCAGACTACATAATCTTACACACCATTCCCCAACATTACCCACGTTTGCACAACAATGCATAATATCACCCTCCATTGCACGCTACATAATGTGACATTAAATTACATTTCAAGTTTATTGGATGTCAAGTAGCTCATGTCTGGGTCACGTAGTGCATTTTAAAACGAGCTATGTTACAGCAGCTTGACCAACCAGGGGGAGATCGTCGTAGGGATTCACGTAGAGATGAGCCTGTCAAGGACCCTACGAAAGCACTACAGCTATGTGGTCCAGGTTTACGTTTGTCAGTACGCATCAACGATATAGAAATGACCACTGCACGATCACATCACATAATAATTAAAAAAGTGAAAATAAAAGTATAGGCAGTTTTCGACAAAAGGAAGGGAGGGTGTTTCTCAGACGCTAGTCCGGTTAGTTACAATGTACTGACCAGGACGTCGCGTCAGGGTAAGGCACACTATACTGACCAGGACCACCATCTCTGCCATTTAGTGTTCCCTGGTCACAGGCTGTTTTAAGGCAGCATGGATAACAAGGTGCAGATCATCGTGATTTGTGACAGTGAGTGTCCAGCAGCTGAAGCTACGCAGAGTACAGTCCCTTGGAGGACCACGATTCACCTCCATCATCACGCTCAAGATGTGAGGAAAGCTACTACAACCCCTTGTTTTTGGTCTACCTTTCTTTCTTCTATCCAAGGGGTCCACTAAATGTTGTTTTTGCGGGCTTGTCCGGGCTTATCCTCATGATGTACCTTAACCATCACCATATCGTATAATGCAGTCCATATCTTCTTGCTTGGTGTCCTGAACGAGTTTGTCGTTTTCTATTTTGTCTGGCCAAAAAACTCTAATAATTTTGAAAAGCATGTATGGTCAAAGGTTTTTTTAATCTCTGCATATCCCTCTTTGTCATCCTCCGAACAGATAGAAGTAATTCAAAACGTATTAACTTTACAGTACTTTGAAGAACAAACGGTGAAAAGATACACGAAAACATACGATTTGCAGCGAAGAGAAGAAGAGATTTGTGGAATGCTTTTATAAACTGTAAACATTAACGTACCACTATCCCTGTCTGACACAGAACTGGCTAAAGAATCCATAAACATACATTTAAATCCACCATCAAAACAAGAGAACACGCAAGAACTATTGAAACATGGGTATGCTGCAGGACGAGATGGAATTCCCCATAACCCATGAATATGGATTTGTCAATCTTTATAGAGCTGCTACACCAGCTCTTCAAGAAGGTATGGGAGCATGGACATGGAAAGAGGAGCACATACTGAAATTAAATGAAGGATAGATGGTTGGAAGAATAGCGTCTGGTCAGGCATAACATACTGATTAGGAATGCTAGTCAAGGCTAGGCACAACATACTGATCAGGCATGTTAGTCAGGGTCAAGCACAACATACTGATCAGGCATGTTAGTCAGGGTCAGGCACAACATACTGATTAGGAATGCTAGTCAGGGCTAGGAACAACATACTGATCAGGCATGTTAGTCAGGGTCAGGCACAACATACTGATTAGGAATGCTAGTCAGGGCTAGGCACAACATACTGATCAGGCATGTTAGTCAGGGTCAGGTACAACATACTGATTAGGCATGTTAGTCAGGGTCAGGCACAACATACTGATTAGGCATTTTAGTCAGGGTATGTCCCAACAGACTGATCAGGCATGTTAGTCAGGGTCAGGCACAACATACTGATTAGGCATGTTAGTCAGGGTCGGGCACAACATACTGATCAGGCATGTTAGTCAGGGTCAGGCACAACATACTGATTAGGCATGTTAGTCAGGGCTAGGCACAACATACTGATTAGGCATGTTAGTCAGGGCTAGGCACAACATACTAATCAGGCATGTTAGTCAGGGTCAGGCACAACATACTGATTAGGAATGCTAGTCATGGCTAGGCACAACATACTGATCAGGCATGTTAGTCAGGGTCAGACACAACATACTGATCAGGCATGTTAGTCAGGGTCAGGCACAACATACTGATTAGGAATGCTAGTCAGGGCTAGGCACAACATACTGATCAGGCATGTTAGTCAGGGTCAGGCACAACATACTGATTAGGAATGCTAGTCAGGGCTAGGCACAACATACTGATCAGGCATGTTAGTCAGGGTCAGGCACAACATACTGATCAGGCATGTTAGTCAGGGTCAGGCACAACATACTGATCAGGCATGTTAGTCAGGGTCAGGCACAACATACTGATTAGGCATGTTAGTCAGGGACAGGCACAACATACTGATTAGGCATGTTAGTCAGGGTCAGGCACAACATACTGATTAGGCATGTTAGTCAGGGTCAGGCACAACATACTGATTAGGAATGCTAGTCAGGGTCAGGCACAACATACTGATTAGGCATGTTAGTCAGGGTCAGGCACAACATACTGATTAGGAATGCTAGTCAGGGCTAGGCACAACATACTGATCAGGCATGTTAGTCAGGGTCAGGCACAACATACTGATTAGGAATGCTAGTCAGGGTCAGGCACAACATACTGATTAGGCATGTTAGTCAGGGTCAGGCACAACATACTGATTAGGAATGCTAGGCAGGGCTAGGCACAACATACTGATCAGGCATGTTAGTCAGGGTCAGGCAAAATATACTGACCAAGACCCTCACCTTTACTTCAGCGCAGTCCTCCCTGGAAACAGGAAGTTTTCATGGCAGATGGTTAACAAAGTGAGGAATAGCCGTGATTCCTGTAGTATTGAGCGACACGCAGATGAGGGCAAGTATTGAACAACTGAATGGAGGACCCCGGTCTACCTTCATCATCACGCTGGGGTGTGAGGAATACTACGACAACGAGCACATAATGTCCTTTTTAGGGCGCACACGAGTAGTCCTACCCATTGTGGTCATTCAACAACAACATCAACAACCAAAGGATGGAAATATAGCGAGAAAAGACATTCCTGTTTATGAGTGGACTAAGATATTGTTTCATTGTGATAAATGTGCCTTAGATGGATAACTGAGAATTAGTTATGATTCGGAGAAGGAATGTATTTTACAGAGCAAATAGCAGTGCTCAGGATTTTCATAGAGCAGGCCGCGGTACACTGCCTACCCAGCCAAGGGATCGGGGGTGAATTCCATATTGATGCGTTTTTGTGTGTGTTCGGATCTCAAATCAGCTCGTGATGTTGATCCAGCCTCAGACGTTAAGTCTACAACTTTGTCCCGTGAGTCATCAAATGATCTCCGTCTTCTTCTTCTTTTTCTTCTTCTTCGTACACTGTCAGACGTCAACTTGAATAAGTTCGAAGAAAGCAGCAGTCATCCTGAGGCTGTCGACACTGCCATAGAGCTTGTCTAGTGTTGGCACTGCGGATGGCCACATGTGCTTTCTCTGGTCCTCGTATGTCGGTCAATTTTGCAGCAGATATTCAGCGGTCATTTTCCCTGTACCACAGGTGCATTCTTCAGTGCCACCTATCTTCAGTTTATTGAATAGATGGTACCTCAGTCTGTTGTAGCCTGTGCGGAATCTGAAGACTACGACCTGCTCTCTTCTGTTCAACTGGTAATAGGCATCATTTTTTGTGTAGCCAGTATGCTCTGTTTCCTATTTGGCCATGTATCTGGCCCTAATAAACCTTTTTGGACTCTTCGTAGGTCACACTAGAATCTGATTGTGGTAGTCTTGCACCTTCTTTTGCCAGTCTGTCTGCCTCCTCGTTGCCTTGGATGTTACAGTGGGATGGAACCCACTGTGGCACTACTCTTTTTGGTGCAGACTGCTGGCATAGTTGACATCATAGTTGATCTCCGTATAACCCCATATTTCCCATTTACCAGATGCCGTAAAAATGGGTTTGGAATTTAATAAGTTGTTTCTTCAAAAGTTAAACTTAAAATCTTATTAATTATCACAATTACTGATGGGGAACTGAGACGCTAGTCTAGTCAGGCACAATACACTGACCAAGACCACAATCTCTCTTCCATGTAGCGTTCCATGGAAACAGGCTGTTTTCAAGGCCGCCTGGCTGTCGAGATGTGGATCGATGTGATCCCCGTAGTAGTGAGCGCCACGCAGGTGAAGCCAAGCATAGAGTAACCGAGGGGAGGACCCTGGTATACCTTAATAAGCATGCTCGGGATGTGAGGAAAGCTACTGCAACCCGCCATTTAACGTCCTTTCTGGTCGCACAAAAGATTAAACTTACTCATTGTGGGCATTAAACAACAACAACAATTAATTACTAATTTAACAAATTCATCAATTATTCCTTCAGTGATTAATCATTCCCTTAATAATTGTGTATTCCCTTACAGATTACACATCTTATCCGTTAATTTGGATTCCTCGCTTCGTAATGAACAATTACAACTGACCTGCAGCGTAGTATACAGATCTTGGAGATGAGATGTTTCTGAAAACTTCTAAATGTCACATACATAGACCGTTTCAAATGAGACAATACGAGAAATAATTAAAACAGCTGTATGACCTTTTGAAAACTTCTTGGCAACGGTCACAAGACGGAAACTCGCTTGGTACGGCCACATATCTTGATCAAACGTTCTTGCAAATACGGAAACGTGCAAGGGACGACAAAGCGGTCGCCTCAAAAAGAGGTGGCAGAACAACATAAAAGAATGGACCAATCCTCCACCAGAGGATCCACAGAAATCAGTCGCTGACAGAGAGAGATGTTGTGGAGTTGTTCGGATGTCTTTATCGGTTCCCCAAAGACCTCTCCTATAACGGAATAACCTAACCTAACCTCACTGACCTTTACAAATTAAATCTCTCTTCAATGATTTTCTTTCCTTCAAAGCTGAAAATTCCATTTCATTTTTAATCATTCTATCCTTGGTTAACTATTTAGTCAAAGTATTTATTTGTGGCAATGTGTTGTTATTGTATAATGTCTCTTATTTTTTATCTACAGACTAAGGTGACGGCATCCGTCGTTTATTTGGCCTAATATGTCGTTAATGTACCCGTTCAAAGACAATGCCACCGACTTTCGTTCAGAAGATTACTTTCAAGGAGATACGGCAATGCCTGAGCTCCCTGCTCACCTGCTGATCATATGTACAGTGCTTTATGTTCTTATTTTCCTTCTGGGACTAATTGGAAACACGGCTGTCATTTTGGTCGTTCTCCAGTGCAGGTAAGTCGTTAGGATTTCATTTGCTTCTTAAGATTAGTGTTAGAGAAGTGAATTTAATTAATGAGCTAGGGAGTGAATGTGGCATTTGAGACTCGAAGAAAAAAAGAATTAACTTATGGACGAAAACAAAGTGAATCAAATTGAGGCAACAGACAATGTGAATCAAATTTAGGTCAAAGACAAAGTGAATCTAATTGAGGTCAAAGACAAAGTGAATCAAGTTAAGGTCAAAGATAAAGTGAATCAAATTGCTGTCAAAGACAAAGTGAATCAAACTGAGGCAAAAGAAAGTTAATCAAATTGAAGCTGTAGACAAAGTCAATTAGCATGAGGATGAAGACAAAGGGGATCAAATTGAGTTCAAAGACAAAGTGAATCAAATTTAGGCCAAAGACGCAGGTTGAGGAGGACGTCACAGTGAATCAGCTTGAGACCAAAGACAAAGTGAATCAACTTGAGGCCGAAAACAAGCGGATCAACTTGAGGTCGAAAACAAAGTGAATCAACTTGATGCCGAAGACGAAGTGAATTCACTTGAGGCCAAAAGCAAAGCGAACTCATTTGAGACCGAAGACAAAGTAAATCTGCTTGAAGCCAAATGCAAAGTGAATCCATTTAAGGCCGAAGATAAAGTGAATGAACTTGAAGCTGAAAACAAAGTGAATACACTTGAAATCAACAACAAAGTGAATCAACTTGCTGCCGAAGGCAAAGTGAATCAACTTCCGACCGAAGCCACCAGGCTGACTTGGTATCAAACATTCCGTGGTAACGCCAATATTTCACAGCAAGTTACCACACAGCGTGACTGAACGTTCTTTTCGGGGGTATTTCTGCTGATCGTGCCCTAACAGACCCGCCTTAAAATCCGAGTCATACCCGAGTGGGGGTAATTATTTCCTTCATGGAAGGTCGTGACTGATACTAGGGAAGGTTCGTATGTAGCTAGCCACCACGCATTCACACAAACGACCAGTACCATTAAGGCCACACCACATACAAATTGATTCATGATTCCTAAAGTTACTGCTATCTTGTTGGTACGTGTCCAGCTACATTCAGACTCTCGCCCTTTCGCCCAATGCCATATAATGGTATATTGACGTGTTTCTCAGTTGTTGCCTATTGCCATATAAGCCGGATAGAATCAATCCCAAAATAATGTTGAAGTTAATGTTCCGCTAATTGGAATGAAAGGATATTCAGTGATCTATCAGACTATTCTATTTTCAACATCTCCACTCTGAAATTTGAATATTGAAAATATTAGTCATGTATTGAAAATATGAGTAAGGTATAGGAGGGTAGAAATAATATGTAATTGAATGACTTAGATGTAATTAAAATGAGAGATGTACACTGGATTAAGGTAGGACGAAAAAACAAAACAATTTAGACATATTTGAGGCGATATTACTTCATTGCGAAGAAGATGAGAGGAGCACATCTTCATAAAGAGTATTCACATCTTCATGTGAGAGTAGAAAGTCACATAGAAATGTGAGAGGGAATACATCATAGAGAGGAGGGTAGGAAGGACAAAATCATAGGGGGGGGGGAAGTAGGAGGGACAAAATCATAAGGGGGAAAGTAGGAGGGACAAAACCATATGGGGGAGGGGAAGGTAGGAAGGACAAAATCATAGGAGGGACAAAATCATATTGGGGGGGGGGGGGTAGGATGGACGACAAAATCATAGGGGGGGGGGAGGTAGGAGGGACAAAATCATATGAGGGGAAGGTAGGAGGGACAACACCATATGAGGGGAAGGTAGGAGGGACAACACCATATGAGGGAAAGGTAGGAGGGACAACACCATATGAGGGGAAGGTAGGAGGGACAACACCATATGAGGGGAAGGTAGGAGGGACAACACCATATGAGGGGAAGGTAGGAGGGACAACATCATAAGGGGGAAAGTAGGAGAGACAAAATCATAGGGGGGAAAGAAGGAGAGACAAAATCATAGTTTGGAAAGTAGGAGGGACAAAATCAAAAGGGGGGGGGGGCGGTAGGATGGACAAAATCATAAGGGGAAGGTAGGAGGGACAAAACCATATGGGGGGCGGTAGGAGAGACAAAATCATAGGGGTGGAGGTAGGAGGGACATATCATAAGGGGGAAAGTGGGCGGGACAAAAATCATAGGGGGGAAGTAGGAGGGACACAATCATAGACAGAGGGGGGTAGAAGGGAAAAAAATCATACGGGGTAAGGTAGACAAAATCATAAAGGGGGAGGGACGTAGGAGGGACAAAGTCATAGAGAGGACATTGAGAGACACGAAATCATGGAGAGAAAGATGTTAGGGAGGCAATGAAAGAGAGGACGATGAGAAGTTTAGGGTAAATGCATTCATTCATTCGCTAACCATTTTAAATGCACTGTGAAGCTTGAGGCCAACATTACAGCTGGTCCCTTTAACAAAAATAATTGTCCAATCATTTCCAATCACTCACCTTGTCGCTTCTTGGTAAAGTACACATTTTCACATTTTCACTGCACATGGTTACCTTACAGGAAGTCTGTTTTTCCGTTTGTTGCTGGGGTTGAGAATACCGGCTTTGTTGTTATTCAGATTGTCAGCTCCAAGCACAACGTAGCTAAGTTACCTTTCGCGATATAATTGGACGGTGACAGGGGTTCTATTCATCCCGGATACCATCTTTGCCACTCCCGAATGTAAAAAAAAATATGTGGTATATCATTCCAGATAAGCAGATTGGCAGACATTTTCTGCGTTCATGACATCGGTTTTGTAATCCACAATAAGTGTTGTCCAAAAATGGCGACATATCAATATTGTTGTATTTCTGGCTAAACGTTTATAAACTCCCATTCTTGTTGCTATTTCTGGAACTATTGGAACTGAAATGAGGAACAGAGATCCCAGGAATAAGAAGAAAAGACCAACACAGTGTCGACGAGCTGAAAATTCTAGCACAAACAATGATTGAGGAGAAGTTTAACACCAAGGAATGGACGCAGGTGTGCACAGATGGTTCAGCAGAGGGGGCAGGCCGAAACGGGGGAGGAGGCATATTCATAAGACACAGAAGTGGAAATATAACAGAAGAGGCCCTCCCAACAGGAAAGTTGTCCACAAACCTCAGAGCAGAATCGATAGCCCTCCTGCGAGCACTGAGAATACTTCAAACAGAAAGGCAACCTCCAAGATAAATAGCTGTATTTACTGACTGCAAAGTACTATTACTAATACTAGAGACAATACAAAAAAACAAACAACGAACTACTGTTATCAGAGATCGGAGCAGAACTGGGAAAACTCCAAAGATCCTCAACAATAGCACTCCAGTGACTACCCTCCCATGGCGGAGTCACAGGGAACGAGAGAGCTGATGCTCGGGCAAATTTAATCATCGAGTACTACACAGAGAAATCAAGAACATCATCAGAAATCAGTATATACACCAATGAAGAGAAGACAGAAACATAAGCAGTACGCCAGACGCAATTCACCAACTCAAAAGAAATCAAAAAACTAAATTATTTCGCCTGAGAAATGGACACTGCAGACTACTAGAACATCTTTACCGACTGAAGATATCACACACCGATGAGTGCCCATATGGAAAAGGATGCCAGAATCCTGAACACATTCTTTAGGAATGCCCAATCTATAGGGAAATGAGATGCCAGACATGGCCAGTGAATGTGGAGCTCAGAAAAAAGCTTTGGGGCAGCCGCTCCGACCTGGTGAAGACTACAGACTTCATCATGGCGACTGGCCTGCAGATATAGCATGCCCAAAAGATCCTGAACGCAAAGAAGAAGAAGAAGGAACCGATTTATCTTGAGCGTTTTGTCTTTGGGTTGTAATTGTTTTTATTTGCTTTTAAATTTAATGCTTTTGATTTTGTTGAATAACTCACTGAACTGTTGAGCTTTTTATGAAGCTATCAACAAAAATTATTGCATCCCCTTCCTCGGCATACCCATACACACGGAGGTCCGTTCAAGTCAAACCGGGAATTAATTTTTTTGGTAGGGAACACATATTTTTTTTTAAGTAATGCCATTTTTCTATATATAATCTCCTTCAACTTTATGCAGTTTCTCCAAGCATTTAAGTAATGCTAGAAAAGCTTCATCGTAGAACGATTCGTCAGTATTTTAAAACCAATACAGGACAGTCTGTTTCACTTTGTCATCATTGCTGAAGACCTCTCTGAAATTCTTATAGTTGTCAAAACAGGTAGAAATTGCTTAGAGCGAGGTCTAGGCTGTAAGGTGGATGTGTCGACACCTTGTAGCCGAGTTGCTGCAGATGGCACATTGTGCAGTGAGTCGTATGAGGTCGGGCGCTATCTTGCACAAGCAGAACTTCCTTTGTGATAAGCCAGACCGGTTTTTCCGCAGATGGTTATGCACATCACTCAAAATGCAATTTCGCGACAGGTTGTGCGTCGATTTTCCAGGGGAAAGCGTTACACAATCTTGATATTTACTGGAATATCTGTCTTCGGTTGAGAGTCACCAAGATCGGACAAGTTCTTGCATCCAGTCGAAGAAACAATCATACGTCTTCTTCCGAAACCAGGTACACTTGGCTGTTGCACCTTCTCATCAGAAGCATAACAGTGTACTTGATGTGTTCCTTCAGCTTCGAGAAGAAGAAATCACAGGATGACATGAGAGAGGTGTATGATGGGTGCGGTAGAATGTCAAACTTGAGACTCTCCCATGCAGCCACTGTTTGTCCACTCGTGTGTGTCCGCTGCGAGTATTGTCATACATCTTCGTCAGAGCTGGATTGTCGCCTGTTAGAGTCCGTGTCCACCTCCTGACAGTACTGAAATCCACACATGCTTTAGCATACACAGTCATTCTTTGATGCATGTCAATGGGAACACAAGCTTGCCCAGTCAGTAATTCAGTCACAGCACGTTACATCATCCGAATTTCAGTGCCGATCATCGTTTTACTGTCTGCTATGCGCATGCGTCACGATCCATTTGCTAGGAGAAGGAAATCTGATTTAAAAACGTCTGAAGCCTTGCATATAAGATTATGGCGTGTCTTGTCAGAATCTGTCAGATATGGTTGTGGAACCTGTTTTCTGGTAACTCTGAATATTGGTCAGCGTCTACCATGCCTGACAACCGACGATGTGCGGAGGAGTACACATAATATGATATAAAGCCGTATCCAAGAGCGAGAAAGGGCAACCTCAGCTCAGTTTTGTGGCAGGGAAGACCAGGCCCTTAGACTTGGTTGGCAGCTGGTATATGAGGGAAACCACGATAGCCACTAAATGCCACTATATGCACTTCATTAAAGATTAACTTCACATATGTTTCACGTGGTTCTGAGCATTTCATAGTTATGGCACTGAGGTGAAACTTTTCAAATCACCCTCGTTTATAAATATATCGTCTGACAAGACGGAAAGAGCCAAAGAATGATGAGTTCTTAGTCTCTTTGCAACCAGTGTATATAAATATATATAATTGTTACCAAACACACATTATGGTTTGGCTTGGCTTAGGCTTGGTTCGTTCTCAATCTCCCGCTACCAAACCACAAAAGATATTAAGTTGCAGAATGTTGTCCAGAGGACGGAATGCGTTGTATCGTAGTTTTCAGCCCGACTGCGATACTTGCACCTTTCGGTTAAACATATCCGACTTCAGCAAGCATTTTTTGAGAACCGAGTTAGCATTCCCTCTTCGATCCCTTCTCCTTAGCCAGTCTGCTCTGTTGCAGCCTGTTATCCATGATCACCGCGTGTAAAAGGGTCTTGGCAGCTCTGATTCGCTGGCTCTGACGCTAGCAGTCAGCTATGAGTCGCTGAACGCTGCAGCTCATGCGCTGCTCAGCTTCTTGATCCCAAACATACATTATGATTTATTGTTATTGCATTTATAATACTGCATTTACCATAGATAAATATAGCCACTTCGTCCATTCAATGATCACACATCTGGTTCCTGCACGGGGATGTTTGCCAATCTCCGACTTAAAGACAAAGATCTATCATGCTAGTCCATTCAAAATCGTGTCCACCGAGGGCAACGCTAGGGAGACATTGGATTAAGATCCACTACCTAAAAAGATTTTACACAGACGTGCAAGCTAATTAAAGCTTTAGGGCAAGTCTTATACAACATATATATATCCGACACATAAGTGCTACCAGTAAGACTGAAGTGATGTACCAAGCAGCCCCAAGACCTGAGTACAGTGAGCCATCTATCACTATCAATGATCAGAAACTAAAGTAGGTAGAACGCTTTGCATACCTTTGCAGCACACTATCTAGATCCGCCCATATTGATGAGTGAATAAACTCGAGAATAGCCAAAGCATGTGTAGCATTTGGAAAACTAAAATCCTCAGTTTGGGACCGTATAGTAATTAAGCTCATAACCAAATTGAAGGTTTATTCGGCAGTCGACCTACCAACTCTTCTGTATGCCTGTGAAACTTGGACTGTGTACAGTCGACCTACCAACTCTTATGTACGCTTGTGAAACTTGAACTGTGTACAGTCGACCTACCAACTCTTATGTACGCTTGTGAAACTTGGACTGTGTACAGTCGACCTATCAACTCTTCTGTACGCCTGTGAAACTTGGACTGTGTACAGTCTTCCTACCAACTCTTCTGTACGCCTGTGAAACTTGGACTGTGTACAGTCTTCCTACCAACTCTTCTGTACGCCTGTGAAACTTGGACTGTGTACAGTTGTCCTACCAACTCTTCTGTACGCCTGTGAAACTTGGACTGTGTACAGTCTTCCTACCAACTCTTCTGTACGCCTGTGAAACTTGAACTGTGTACAGTCGACATGAGAAGAAGATTGACCATTTTCATCTTTGCTGCCTAAAGAAACTGCTGAACATAAAATGGCAAGATATGATTACAGATGTAGAAGTTCTTTCGCGGGTTGGCATGAAAAACATCCACACAATTGTGCAAATCGCAGCTAAGATGGTCTAGCCATGTTGTCCGCATGTCAGATGATCGATTTCCAAAGAAAATATTCTTTGGCGATCTTGATTGAGGCAAGCAAGCCTGCGGTAGCCAAATACAAAGTTACAAAGAGTTTTGTCATTTTAACAAAGATTAGGATTGACAGATGATAATGTGGTCCTCTTCGGAAACGATGGACACACAGCAACAACAACAACAACAACAACCGGGTTGAAAAGAGAAGGATCCTTCTTCACTTCCAATATTTCTGAAAAACGCCAGCAAAGCGGGATGTGTCACGTTTTTCCTGACCTCGTAGCTCACACTATTTTTCGTTGTCACATCATTTTCCTCTGCCTTTGTGTACCAGATCCCACTGTTTGCCCTAGGGTTATTCTAACTTAAACGTTACCACGCTCATCTACATCATCCATTACAACACACAGCAAATGACATAGCACACAGCAGGTGGCATATTTATTATATAATACTCATACCAGAAAAATGAGTAGTGAAATTACAAATACAATAGAATACATACCGTGTTAACTAAATATTCCTATATTATATATATGTTAATATAAATATTAACTAAAGCGGAAATTTTAAGCATTAGCTATTGATGGAATTCCCAACTATCAAACACCCACTTCTATTGCCGTACACACCCTCATCTAGATCTCACTTAGTCGATCTACACACTTGCTTAACTCGTCATGACATACCTCGTTCACAAGGTGTCCTGCTTACAACACACGTTCAGATTATCTATTAATACAAAATGCCCACACACATCTATTTGAGCGGTTGACCCCGACTCAACGGTTCTATCTCCAACATTCGTACAACAGTCTATCAATCGCTCTTCTACTAAGTCGGTGAGCTAAATAGACTCCTATCTGCATTCACTCGTCCCCTCTCCATGCCAGCCTACTTGAGCTAAACTTTGACTAGTGTTATATACTCTCAAGCAGTATCAGAGCTGAACAATGGATCTCAGGGGGGATGGCTCTATCCAGTCGTTGTTGGAACGAATTACTCTTCACACCTGTCACTCTTCTATCGCAGTAAGCTCCGCTGCCCTCCCGTCGGTCACTCACCACCAACTACCCAAATTGGAACGCCAGTGGTCAGTTCCTACGTGTGCATTCTTTCCCAACTCCGATTCCGTTTGTTGAGACGGTGAGTGACCAGGCAGAGAGTGACCTTGCCACGCATTCAGGTACCTTGGTTATCAGCGTCGTCAACCCCATCACCCCTGCCCTAAACTCTCTTGCTCCGGCTGGAACTGTTACATTAGTGTACTCGCTGGATCTCTCCGTTCCACAATGTTTTCTAGGCTTCATAGGCCTCGTTATTACCCGTTGTCACAATTTTTTTTCCCCGGCCTAGCATCCATCAATATCCCCCCTTATTATTTCATCCGCCTCGTAGCCCTATATCTTTTCCGTTGTCACAATATTTTCACATGCCTTTTCCTCAATATCTTTTCCCTTGTCACAATGTTTTGCACAGGCCATGTCCTCAATATCTTTTATCTTGTCACTATGTTTTCACAGTCTATGTCCTCAATATCTTTTCCCTTGTCACAATGTTTTCACCGGCTTTGTTACGATATCCTTTCCATTTTGACAATTTTGTCACAATGTTTTCCTGACCTTCCACCCTAAACATGTGTCATATGAATATTGTCTACTCTTATTAGGTTGACCTTGTATCCTTTCTATCATGTAATTTATCTTCACTTTATCTCTTAGCAGTTCATGATGTTCTAAACGTTCATTCTTTCTTCTTCTTCTTTTGTCGTCTCTCTTTCTACCGGGTTGTAGACCAATGTCGTAGTATATATATCTGTCTTCCACCTCTCTTATGGCCCGAGTAATATGTCTCAGCAATTAACGGCATGTCTCGTTTATGCTGTCTATCCACCTTTTCTTAGGTCTACCTCTCTTCGTTCTTCCTGCTGTTCTACTGTAGATGGTTGCATCAAAAGTGTGGTGTGGTTGCATTCAAACAACTTAGTTAAACCATCAAGATCAAGATGCTGAGCAGCGAATGAGCTGCAGTGGTCAGCGACCCATAGCTGACAGCTAGCGTCAGGGCCAGCGAACCAGAGCTGCCAAGACCCTTCTACGCCTCCACGCGGTGATCCTGGATAACAGGCTGCAGCAGGGCAGACTGGCTAAGGAGAAGGGATCGAAGAGGGAATGCTAACCCGGCACTCAAAAAATGCTTGCTGAAGTCGGATGTGTTGGACCGAAAGGTGCAAATATCGCAGCCAAGCTGTAAACTACGACACAATGCATTCCGTTCTCTGGACAACATTCTGCTACTTAAGCCCTTTCAGGGTTTGGTAGTGGGAGATTGAGAATGAACGAAGAAGAAGAAGTTAAACCAATTCATTCTCTTTTGCTTGATGTAGCGAATTATTCCAACCTTCTCCCAAATATTCATATTTGTGATTATGTGTCTTCTGGTGTTGTTAATGATCTTTCGTGGGCACGCATTTTGCAGGTGAATAACTTTTATTCCTGGGTTTTATTCAATGCTCATGTGTGGCAGTGAGAGCACAGGGTTGGGACGAAAATACCGTTTATCTTCTGCGTATTTGCTTGGAGGGAACACTCGGGGTGTTTTATTAGGGGAGACAGCTGGTAGTTGATATCGTTTTCCCTTTGTAGTCTTATCTCCATCTTTCTACCGACTCTGCCATTCTCAGTAAAAACAGTTCGCAAATACCTAAATTCGTGTAGCTGCTTTAGTTTTGTTTCATTCAAATTGTAACAGTCATCGAAATAACATCATTTCTATTACCAGTGACTTCTCTGCTTGTTTAACGTAACTTAACGTTTTTACACTGGTTTAGAAGACTCATCAAAGTCTGTAGACAACCAGTCACATCTGCATTACACCGCTCTAAAAACTATGCACATCCACTCTATTCTTAAATGCATTAATTGTCTCCGCCGCCACCACCTCCTGGGGTAATGCATTCCAAGCATTCACCAGTCTCTGACTAAAAATATATTTCCTAAAATCCAATCTAGACCTTTCTTTAGTTAATGAGTATATGTGCACTCTTGTTGTCGTTGGTGGTTGTATTTTGAAAAAAAGTTGTTATAGTCTAATTTTACATTTCATGTGCTAATCTTATAAACTGTATTAAGTCACTCCTTTCATTAAGTTTAATCCTTACTATAACTCATATTCATTATAATTGTGTTTCTACCTTACACTACATGGCTCTCTTTTGTTTACACTTTCATTTTTCCAGACTTTTTTGTTAGTCTCTTTTTTATTATCTCTTATTGAAGCTTGGTTTAACTTGTGCCAAACAGTCTCTGGTTGGATCCTGGGGCTGCCTGTCTGGTTAGAACAGAATATAAAGATTTTTACCTAAGTGCATTTGTTAAGGGCGACTAAATAGAGTTGTTCACTGGACCAGAAACATCATCTTGTAAATGAAATTGATACAGAAACTACCAATGAAAGCTCACACACACACACACACACACACACACACACACACACACACACACACACTGAATAAAACACACAACAAACTACCTTTCCGTTGCTGGTTTTAATCGAGGGATTAAAAAAAAATGCCGATGACCACATGCCGCTTATCCACTGCTGTCACAGGGTCGTGTGCTGGCTATGTTTGTTTATTTCACCCATAACAGAAAAACAGCATTGGTATTACCCGGAATTCGATCCTCTGCCCATCATGTCGTCAGCAGGCAGGCAGGCATCGAAACCATTCGACCACGCAATCCCCAAATTGTTTTATCACAGGTTTTTTTCAAGCTGATCAGCTGTAATGTTGACCCTACGCTCCGACTAACCTGAGGAAAGAAGAACAACAATCTTCTATATATTTAAGTTATACGCCAATCATCTGTTAATTAAAATGGATTTATCTAAATTGTGTTTTTGTTTGATGTTTCCTAAAACGTAAATATAATATTGGATAACCGGTGTTCTTTTTGCTACATGTGTTTATTTTTGAGAGGCTTAAACTTAACCTTAGCGTACTTTGTTTAATGTATTCTGTCTGAAAACTTCCTTATTTTTACCCATAAGCCTATTTAATCTTCATAAAGCCGATTGTTAATCCTATGTCCTGTTGTTATTGTCCCTGAGATATCTTCTTAATCGTATGGCTTCGAACCACTCCTTTTGCGCTCCTAATGACTACTTTCCTCTCTCTCTTTCTCTCTATCTCTCTCTATCTCTCTCTCCTTCTTTCTCGACTTATCCAATTGTGTAGTGAGCCGCAGGTGTCTGTCTAGAACCAGACGAGTCGCTGTAGTTATCGAGATTCGATGGCTGTTTAGAATATCTTTAATATGTTCTATCCACCTGTTTTTCGATCTTCCACGGTTGTGAGATAAGATATTACACAGAAATAGCCTAGAAGTTTGCTTTATGCGACCGAAGGACTTGATTTTCTCTCTATCCATGTGTGCTAAACATTGTCTTGTTTCGACAATTTTGTCGGATGTTATCATTCCTCATTCTGTCTCTCCTAGTTCTTCTTCTTCTTCTTCTTCTTCTTCTTCGTCTTCGATCAACAGATGATATGCTTCTAGCCTAGAGAGTTTCACGAAGGAGATAGTTGTTGGCGTAGTGATTAACCTATGTTACTTGGGCTATCGCGCCCATTGACGGCGTCCAAGATGAAAATCCATTGTCTAGACTACATACAGTAAGTATAAAGTCATTCCTGTCTGATCCAGCCAAGAGGTGCGATGGTCATCGCGGAGGTGAGACATGTAGGAGAGGGCCGCTTATACCCCTAATATCCTTGATATTTACTAGAGCTGGTGCACTGGGACGTCCCAGGAAGTCTGGTCCCGTGCTGAAATAGAGACAGGTGGCGATGATAATGGTTGTCGCTGTGATACACGACCGACTTGAGATTGGGGCGGTGCGGTGCAATGGAAAGGCCGGTGGTACATGTCTCGAATTTCGTGTACACAGGGTGTCTGTCGTGGCCAGTTCGGAAAGTAGTTCGGAAAGACCGTAAGATACACCTGAACTTGTCTGGACAGATTGGTACTATTCGTCTAGGTGTTCGTCCTGCCATTTTCATTTTATTATTGTTCTATTATGACTTTTTCTTCTACGTAGTTGACCAGCTATATTTCTTATATCAGTTTCCGTCCCTCTTTGGCTAGACCGTCGGCTTCCTCCTTTTCCTTGACGTTAAATTGTGATAGCTTTAACTGAATGACAGGAATGTAATATTTAACGTTAGATCCCCGAGTGAACTATCCAAGTTGTCATACTTCTCTTAGTTGAGCGTGAGGAACGTCCCGTAGGAGGACATCACACAATCACAGATAGCACGGCATTATGTGCTTTCCGTCACGGAAACAGAAATATTACAAGAAAACTACATATCAAATGGCAAGGACTTTAGCTGAAATAGAGTACGGCTTCCTAAAAGACGGGTGCAAAGTTGGATCGGACACTGCCCTCTGCGATACACTACAAGGAAACAAAACTTAAGATAAAGGCGAAAAATAATGTATTATCCCCGGCGTCAGTCCGGTAGATGCGCTGTATGCGAGGAAGCCAACAATATTTTGTATTTATCTCGATCTTTTGCAGTGCTGAACCAATGCGGACCTATGTCATTGGTCAGTCCATCTCCCCACCACAAAGGTGGGCGACCACATGGACGTGTACAGGTATATGGCCACCACCAAAATGTTGTTCTACGTGTCCATATGCTGTCAGACTTGTGTACCACATATCCTGCCCAACTATGTTCGCGTAATATCGCTGCTTCCACGACATTCCGAAACAAAGAGAAATAATATCAGAAAAATGGCTCTCACAACTTGCGTAGCACAGCCAGGAGTACTTCGCACACCAGTACTTTCATTGTGCTTCTCATCAGCTGAGTATGTCGCGCCATTTTGATCAACCTTAGATATCACAAACTTATTGATGAAACAATAAATGCGACTGGCCGGATAGTTAAAATGTGTCTCAAAGATCCTCGAACTGAAAAAATGTATTGGATAATGGCGCAGCACGGTCTGAGACACAAATAAGTGTCGCATCATAAAATAAAAGAAAGAAACGACAATCAACAAAAGGCACCATGTGGTTGGATACCAGGTTTAGTAAACACGACTGTTATCTAGACGAAGTTTTTTTACAATCAACACAGCCCCTACAGACTAGTCTCAGAGAACACCACATCGAGAAATTGAATGAACGGACGCAGATCTCCTGGATCGAACTGCGGACATCACTTGGCTAAGGCAGCAGGGAAGAAACTAAATAGACTACGAACTGATGTATCAGGAGGAACTTAAAAAGATGGGGATATAGGGATGATGAGACACGTGACTCTGGAAGTCTATGAAGTGGATGATTAGTAGTGCATTAGATCGGGACGCATTCATACTATTGTTGACTTCCTTGTACACGGCACATCTGCCGGACTGACGCCGAGAAGAATGTGATCATGTGACGATAGATACTGTTGAGACCACAATGTAGTCTTGTTTTTCGAACCTGCCCGACCTGTGTTGTTCACGGGTAATGAAATATCTATTGTAACATGTTATTCTTAAACAGAATCATGGAATATATACGAGGAATAGCTTACTCTCATGCGCTTTTAGAAGCAGAGAGATCACTTAAGGGGTTTCAGGGCAATGAGTGTAAAAGACGATAGCTTTGACCCCACCACGATTATATATATAAGAAATACGGAACGCCGATTTTCGACCCGGAATGAAGGAAAGTGCGATGGAGGGAGTATTTTCTAGAACTCCTAACCCCGAATCATACGTGAGTATACTTAAAATATACAAGCTCAAACAGAGAAAAATATGATCACTACTACTAATCACACAGGAAAACTAAACGGAGATCTGGTAGCAGAGGATCCGACCGATACTCGAACCAAGTGAGTAGGGCTCAATTCCGTTGTCAGCGATGTAAGAGTTGTAACAGACGCTTTATTCACCCCTAGGCAAGTGAGCTATCCAAACATCGAATACGATTGGAAGCTCACAGTGGCAATCATAGATCAAGAAATGACTTTCAACAGAGTAGACATAAATAAACTTTCGGCCATCCTAGACGACAACGGAGTACAAGGGGCAGCTATTAGAGAATATTAGAGCACTGTACCAAGGGTGTCAAAGTGTGGTAAGAACAACATATGGTCTGACCGAAACAAGGGAGATAACAACCGGTGTGAGACAAGGGTGTATGTTGTCGCCCCTACTCTGCAACACATAAATAGACAGAATAACGCTGGGGGCCAAATTGAAGCATCTGTCGAAAAATGCCGAGGAAGAAAGGACAGAAGCTGATCAGTTAAATGAACTCCTTTTTCGCAGATGATCAATGTCTACTCTACGAGGGTGAAGATGATCTGCAGCAGCAACTGATTGCGTTCAACTCAGTTTGTCAAAGATACAGTGTGAAAACTGACACATCCAAAATAGAAACTTTGCAGTTAAGCAGATCGTCTCATCATCATCATGTAGCATGTCCTTTGTAGAACGTCGCTCCCATCACAGTCTGTCTGAAAGAAACTCGTTCTCTTGACAAAACTCCAGCCTCCGTCACAGTCATACCCTGGCATTCCTGGTTATCTTGGTGCCATCGTCTTCTTGGTCTACCCTTTCCTCTTTTACCTGGCACCATACCTTCCATCACCGTTCTCTCAAGACCGTTGTGTCTCTTGATGTGACCAAAGTATTTGCATTTTCTAGCCAGAATTGAATTGATAAACCAGTTCTCCTCTATGCTCAACTCTTGCCGAATGTCTACATTTGTTTTGTTTTCTCTGTCCAGGGTATTTTGAGGATCTTTCTGTAACATTTTGACTCGAAGGATTCGATTCGTTGTCTAGAAGTTTTGGTAATCGTCCATGATTCACAGCCATAAACCATTATGGCTTGTAAGCAGTTATGAACATGTTTTGATCTTTACTATATCCGTTAACGGCTGAAAGTAGCTGCTCTAGCCCTTCTGCACTTCTTGATAGTATCGCTGTGCAGATCGTCTAAAATTATGAATATTATGGTAAAAGGGATCAGGATCAAACTAGTGGAGAAATTCAAGAACGTGTGAAATGTTTTCACACAGTATAGAGGTTTATACAGAAATTGAAATCGGTGCCACAAAGCAGAAAGAGAATTGGATACAAGCTGTCACCATTATTGAAACACCTTAACATAAGTATGTCCACAAACAGACTACACAATCTATGGTGATGACAACTACTTCAGAGACGAGTCTGGCTCCTCACGCGCTGCAGGCACACGATGCAAGATAAGACAAGACAAAGAGCTTGCCTTTGCTCTGCTCTCAATAGGCTAGCATACATTTTCTAGATAGTAGAGTTTGCACTCCCCAATTATCCAGGTAGCTATGCCGACGGTAGTATTACTGCTGCCAGGCTCACGCAAGACGAACACGTATTTGGAGAATGGCAAAATTAATGACATGAGGTACAGAGAAATCAAGAACATCATCAGAAATCAGTAAATACACCAATGGAGAGAAGACAGAAACATAAGCAGTACACCAGATTCACCAACTCAAAAGAAATCAACAAACTACATTATTTCGCCTGCGAAATGGACACTGCAGACTACTTGAACATCTATACCGACTGAAGATCTCACACACCGATGAGTGCCCATGTGGAACAGGATGCCAGAATCCTGAGAATATTCTACAGGAATGCCCAGTCTTTAGAGAAATGAGATACCAGACCTGGCCAGAGGATGAGGAGCTGAGACAAAAGCTGAGGGGCAGCCGGTCCGACCTGGCGAATGGCGAATGGCCTACAGATATAGCATGACCAAAAAAAAAAGCTCATGAACGCAAAGAAGAAGAATGAGATGAGGAGTAGGTGCAGCCCTTTAGGGGTAGCTGCAAAATCCTCTGAGAATTGATATTTTCTTTGGGTTGCACCAATTAATCGGCATGGTATGAGTTAAGTGCCTTCTTGTCCCTTTCTTTGCTATTTGCCCTCTGTCAATGGTTCCCTTAGTTGACGAAGAGCTGCCGACCAGCAGACATAAATACCTCTGCCCATGTGGGCCGATATCCTAGTTGGCGCGGAATGCCAGACGTGTCCTCACTACAGATGAGCTGGTAGGATTGACTCAGGAATGATGAGATACCAGATTCAGACGTGTGTGTTTTACGTGACGGTCCTTCGACACCGACAGACGAGGATGTCATCCTGCGGGAATATCCGAAAGTTGTATTCATACCCTCCATTTTGATATCCTAATGCCTCTAAGACAACATACTTTATACGCGTTTAACAAAAATAATTACGATGTTTGTGTTTGTCCAGGAGAAATTAGGATGTCAAGAGCTACTAGTTCGCAGCTAAAGAGATTATATCATCATCATCTTCATCATCATCATCATCGACATCATCATCATCCCAGTGGCTCCTCAAACATCTCCGACAGCACTAAAGAAGGAAGACCTACACTTTCCTGGATGTAGTGCAACGCATAGCTTTCACAGAGGTTCGCCGCTATGGGGATAACACTGTCGAGTCTCACAAAGATGGATATAGGACAACCTGTTCCTATGTGAAACGGTCCAGACGTGAGCTGTGCTAGGGCACACGGCTTGGCTATTATGTTGCACTTGACACAGACAACAAAGACCACAAATATAAGCCAACACATCCGACTTCAGCAAGCATTTTGTGAGTACCGGGTTAGCATTCCCTCTTCGATCCCTTCTCCTTAGCCAGTCTGCCCTGCTACAGCCTGTTATCCAGGATCACCGCGTGGAGGTGTAGAACGGTCTTGGCAGCTTTGGTTCGCTGGCCCTGACGCTAGCAGTCAGCTATGAGTCGCTGACAACTGCAGCTCATGCGCTGCTCAGCTTCTTGATCGTTTGTGACAATATGGTTCAAATCATTGAAAACGGATTCTATTACATTCGAAGTTTGGAAAGGTAGCAAAAAATTAAATGTGGCTGGCTTAGTTGAGTAGAAGAGAGCAGGTCGTGGTCTTAATACTCGGCACAGGCCACAACAGACTGAGGTACCATCTATTCAATAAACTGAAGATAGGTGGCACTGACGAATGCACCTGTGGTACAAGGAAAATGACCGCCAAACATCTGCTGCAAAATTGCCCGACATACGAGGACTAGAGAAAGTACATGTGGCGATCACCAGTGCCAACATTAGATAAGCTCTATGGCATCGTCGACAGCCTCAGAATGACAGCTGATTTATTCGAACAAATACAAGTTGACGTCTGACAGCGTACGAAGAAGAAGAAGAAGAAGATATGGCTGGCTTCGTTCGTTCTCAATCTCCTGTTACAAAACCCGACACGGGCCTAAGTAGCAGAATGTAGTCCAGTGAACGGAATGCGTTGTGTCGTAGTTTACAGCTTGACTGCGTAATTTGCACCTTTCGGTCGAACACATTCGACCAGCAAAAAACGAAATATGATTTCCCACATATTTGGATTTAAGCGAGGCATTACCAAAAACAATGATGAGTCAGTTTTTGGTATATATATACCTACATATATATATAAATGTATATATGGTATATATATATAAATACATTGAAATTCGATTGAGTCTCTTCACCATATTCAAGTTCTAATGGTTTTTAATGATATGTTAAGACAGCGTCAGTAACCTTGGCAATAAAATGATTTGCTACCCAATCACACATTTCCAAGCTTAATGTATCACAAAATCGTTTTTCGATTTCCAATTAATATTAAAAAAGGTCACTACTGACCTTTTACATCTTCTCTAGAGTTACATCATCTTTTATTGATGACAATTGCGAAATCTGATGAAATTTCTACTTCGGGATATTGTAACCAAAAAGATCAAATATTCCGGTTAATAATACATATTAGCTTTGCAAATGATGTTACTTTGGTTACCTGAAGTTTTCAATTAATTAACTTTAAATTTATTAGAACAAACTGCCTAATTAAAACACATTAATCAGACAGAAAATCATACTAATCAGGCAATGAACCAAACTAACCAGACAGATAACCACACTAACCAGGCAGAGAACCACACTAACCAAGCAGAGAACTATACAACAAAGACAGAGAAACTTACTAACTAGGCAGAGAACGATACTAGCCAGGCAGAAAACCATACTAACCAGACAGAAAACTATACTAACCTGGATAAGAACCATACTTCCTAAGCAGAGAACCATACTACCTAGGCAGAGAAACTTACTAATTAGGTGGAGAGCAGTATTAAACAGGCATATGAACATGCCAACCAGGCAGATAACCATGCCAACCAGGCAGATAACTATACTAACCACCATACTAACCAGGCAGATAACTATACTAAACACCATACTAACCAGGCAGATAACTATACTAACCACCACACTAACCAGGCAGATAACTATACTAACCACCATACTAACCAGGCAGATAACTATACTAACCACCATACTAATCAGGCAGATAACTATACTAACCACCATACTAACCAGGCAGAGAGCCATAATGTCTAGTAGAATAACTTTACTTGCCAGGTAGAAAACCATAATAAGAAGTCGGAGAGCTTTACAAAACAGGCAAATAACTATACTAACCAGGCAGAGAACTATACTAACCTCCACACTTACCAGGCAGATAACCATATCATCTAGTAGATTAGCCATACCAGCCAGGCATAGATCAATACAAACCAATTAATGAAACATACTAACCTCCAGAGAGCCATACAAACCAAGCAGAGTAGCATACTAGCCAGGCAGAGAGCCAAACAAACCAGGTAGAGTAGCATACTAACCAGGCAGAGAACCATAATAACCATGCAGAGAACCATACAAACCAGGAAGAGGACCATACTAACCAGCCAGAGAATCATGCTAACCAGGCAGAGAACCATAAAACCAGGCAAAGTTGCATTCTAACCAGGCAGAGAACCATAAAGCCAGGCAGAGGTCCATACTAACCAGGCAGAGAACTATTTAAACCAGGCATAGTAGCATATTAACCAAGCAGAGAACCATACTAACCACGCAGAGAACCAAACAAACCAGGCAGAAAACCATACTAACCAGACAGAGAACAAACTAACCAGGCAGAGAACCATATTAACCAGGCGTAGAACAATGCTAACCAGACAGAGAACCATACTAACCATGCAGAGATCCATACTAACCATGCAGAAAACCATGCTGCCCAGGCAGATAAACTTACTAACTAGGTGGAGAGACGTATTAAACAAGCAGATAACCATGCCGACCAGACAGAGCACCATACTTACCAGGCATACAACCGTGCCAACCAGGCAGAGAAACGTACAAACCATACAGAAACCGTACTAACCAGGCAGAGAACACCATTAAAATGTCATACTTCGGCTGTGTCTTACCGTTACGTTGTGATTGCAGTCTTCTGTAATTTTCCTTTTTCTTTCGCAAAAAACTTCATCAGCACACCCTTTTCCATGCAAGCACTTACAGTGATGTCCGCCATTTTTAGTTATCTGTCTCGCATTGACGCATGGCAAGTGTGCCTAATAGCAGTAATAGGACACAGGTGCTACTAACTAATGATAGTAGTCCCATTCAGGTAGAACGAGAACAAAAAGTACTGGTTTGATTCAAGCGACCTTCTTATATAAATCATTTGTACGACCTAAATTGAAGTATTTTTTCGGGTGAAGTGTTTATCATAAGAGTGAATATTGACATGCAAAAAAGGACACAAAGAAGTGCTACAAAATAATCGTTGGATTCAACAATTATAGTTGTAAGGAAAGAAAAATAAAATTGGTCTACAATGTCTAAAACAGCTAAGAATTGAAGGTGGTAATATACGTTTATAAATTAAAACACGAAAAGGGTACATTAGACTACACCAAGTTTTTTTAAAGTACAATCACCTACAAGAACAAAAGAGCACAGCGTCAAATTGTTTAAAGACAGGTCCAAATTAGATATTAGAAAATATTTTTATAGTCAGCGATTTGTGAATTCTTGGAATGCATTGCCGCAGGCTGTGACGGAGTCAGGGTCACTTAATGCATTCAAAATAAATTGGATGCTGACAGTTATTTTTAGTATCGATGGAGTTGTATAAACTGGTTGTATACAGATTCTGTAGAGTCTTCTAAACAGTATTATGTTAAGTTAATGTATCAAATAGAGAAAGTTTAGCGAAAGCACCAAGCGAATTCTCAAATTGGATTGGTTTGCGGTTAAGATCAAGGTGATACAGGACTGTGGGTGAACGCCACCGTTGTTCATTGTAACATCATGTAGCATGTAGCATGTGGCATGTAGCATGTAGCATGTCCATTATATAACGTCCCTCCCATCACAGTCTGTCTGAAAGAAACTCGTTCCTTTGACAAAGTTCCAGTCTCCTCCTCTGTCATACTCAGGCATTCCTGGATATCTTGGTGCCATCGTCTTCTTGGTCTACCCCCGCCTCTTTTACCTGGCTCCATACCTCCCATCACTGTTCTCTCGAAACCGTTGTGTCTCTTGATGTGGCTAAAGAATTGACATTTTCTGACCAAAATGGAATTCATAAACCAGCTCTCCTCTATAGTCAACTCTCGCCGAATGTCTATATTTGTCCTTTTCTCTGTCCAGGGTATTCTTAGGACTTTTGGCTCGAAGGATTCGATTCTTTGTTAAGTGTTGTTGCTCTGCCATAATTTCTTCAGACTGTTCAGTCTCTGCATTGTCATGGCTAGTCTTCTTCTGATTTGTTTCGATCAGTCGCTAATTTTGTCAATTCTAGAGCCAGATATTCAAAATGTGTGACCTGATCTATTTCCCACTGTAAATTTATGTTGACATTGTGTTTTGTCGGTTGTCATTATCTTTGTTTTATTTATGTTTATAAACAGGTTTTGATCTTTACTATGTCCATTTGCGGCTGAAAGTAGCTGCTCTAGCCCTTCTGCACTTCTTGAAAGTATCACTGTATCGTCTGCGTATCATAACTCTGGAATCTCGTAACCACCAATCGTAAATGTATCAAAATTTTCAATGTTCTCGTCTTCTCTAACATTTCTCATTGTACATTCCGCTTTCATTGTATATGTGGACAAAATAATAGCTGAAAGAAACAAATAAAACTCCGCAATAAATGGGTCTCTTTTTTGCAGATGATCCGAGCATCTTTGATTCCGATGAACATAACCTTCAAGAACATCTGACTGTCCTAGACAATGTCCCTTGCGTTAGATATCATATGAAGATAAGTACAGCGAAGAAAGATACAATGAAAATCAGCAGAACAGAGAAGCCATTAAATATGCAGGTGAAAAAAACACAAAACATAACCAGGTCAGAGAAATCGAATACTTGGCTAGCGTGTTCACATAAAATGAAAGGATGGACAGAGAGGTGGAATGAAGAATCAAAAAAGCAAATTCGGATTCAAAACAGCTTACACCATTTCTAAGAAACAAACACGTGCCAGTGGAGACAAATACAACTTTTGATTAATAATATGTTTATACCAACTCTCTGCTACTGGTATCAAACATGGACTCTCACAAAGACACAAAAAAGAAAAATCTTGGCATACGAAATTAGTTGTTAAAGAGAAGGGGGTTGTCGTTACAAGGCAGGATTGAGAACGAAACAAAGAAATCATAAGTAACGTAGATTCAACATTAGGCATGGGGTACATGGGGTAGGGAACAGTAAAAAATGTACAGATTCAACACGTTCTAAAAGCTATGTGGATCTTAACACCAGACATGATATGTACAGAGCAAGTCGGAGACCAAGAAAAAGCTGGATAGACTATTTAAGTGAAGTACTGAAGAAATACGGAAAGACAACAGGATTGATGACAAATCTGCCCCACACAAGAAAACTACACCACTCACTACACGACGAATAACGATACATGTGGATAGAGGAAGAAGTAGATGAATTATTTAAGACCTTATCCTGGATGACGGAGTCTAGAATACTTCATCTCTGACGGCAGTCTCTCACACTTTATCCCTGACGGCAGTCTCTCACACCATCTCTGGCGGCATCCTCAACACCAACTCGGGCATCCTCAACACTTCATCCCTGACGGCAGTCTCTCACATTATATCCCTGACGGCACTTTTGCACCATCTCTGACGGCAGTCTCACACTTCATCTCTGACGGCATCCTAAACACTTTATCTCTGACGGCATTCTCCACACTTCGTCCCTGACGGCACTCTGACACCATCTCTGACGGCATCCTGAACATTTTCTCCCTGACGGCAGTCTCTAACACTTCATCTCTGGTGGCATCATTCACACTCCCAGACGCATACTTCCCACTTCCTTTCTGACTGCAGTATCTGGCTGCCCGTTAAAGGTTCAAGGTGAAGGCAGCTCGTTCTCTCAATCTGCTCGTGATTGGTCAGTTCTAAGACTGGTTGTTAGTTAGGCTGATTTGGTCTCACCATTTGAACCCATCTTCTGATTGGTCAGTCCTTTGACTTGTAATGTTGTCTCAGGATGTCTCTCTATATATGACCTCATAAGCAATATTCATTTCAGGATTGGTTTGTGCTTTAATGTCTCTGCCTTCCTAAAAGGTCACCAACTTCCTCCTTTCCCCCCTAAATCTTGCCGTCTAGTATCTTCTGTAGAAGACTTTCATGTTGTATATTGTGTCCCACACAACATCCGTTTCTGTGTCATTTCCGGATGAAGATATTAAGCAGTGCATGAGCTGTAGCACTGACTGATATCTTCAGAACCAGAGACCAACAGGTGCCAAGCCCCTTCTCTACCTAAACGGTATGATCCTGAATAACAGGCTGCAGCAGGGCAGACTGGCTAAGGAGAAGGGCTGATTCGGTACCCAAAAAAGTCATGCTGAAGTCTGATGTGTCGGACAGAAAGTTCATAATATCGCAGTCAAGCTGTTATCTACGACACAACGGAAGCTGATCTCCAGACTACATCTTGCAACTTGGAAAGCCCTGTTCATGGCTTGGTAGTAGGAGTTTAAGAATGAACGTGAAACAACGACTCCTGTCCATCCTATTTCGTCAGGTCGTGTTACCTGTTATCGATTACGTACTGGGTATGCATGCAAAGAAGTTGAATCACTTGCACACACTTTGTCTCAGGAGGGTGATGCATGTCAAATGGCAAGACAGGGTCCCGGACACCGCTGTTCTCGAGAGAGCTGGTATCTCTAGCATTGATACAATTATGATGCAATCACAGATTCACTGGGCGGGTCATGTGGTTCGTATGCCAGACTATCGGTTGCCAAAAATAATCTTCTATGGCGAGAAGCAGAATGGCGAACGCTCCAATGGAGGCAAAAAAAAGCGCTTTAAAGACACACTAAACACGTCTTTAAAAGCCTTCAGCATAATCCTCGAAACAGATGAAGATACTGCAGAAGTCCGTGCAGCCTGGCGAACAGCTCTCCTCAGAGGAGCAGTGTCGTGCAAGGCTGCTAAAAAGACTGCAGCAGAACAACGGAGAAAGGGCAGAAAAGTCCATTTAGTATTAATCTCGCGAAGCGAACTTTCTGCAAGTATGCAGGTCAGAAATCGGACTTGTCAACCATCTCCGCACCCATCAACAACCCGGAAGTACATAACAGTCGACTAAGGACTGACTGAAGTGGAAAAGGAAATGCCCTCTTCACGCGTAATGGACGAACAACAGTGGGTATCGTCACACTATCAAGACCACAGTGTGAAAGGTTGGAATGCCGCAATGGGCCACATGTGTCTAAGCGAACGTTGTTATGATGGTTTTCTTCACAGTAGTTAGTTGCATATCCCAAGCGAAGATCGTGACATCGTCAGGCCGTTTTGTCTTTATGTAACTTGCGTTGTATTTCGGTTATAGTGAGGAAGGCACTGCGCTGGTCATAAACCTCACTCTCAAGCTATCTTGGGCCTGTGGCAAGACATACGACAACTGCAGGTAACTCGGGATACAGGCACTCTCGTTCCACCTCTCTTGAGACCAGGACTCGCGTGAGAATTTATGAGATTTGATTGTCCACCGTTTCCGCTCATAGCTTTGAGAGACAAGTGCCCTGCCTCTAGACCACAGCATCTGCTAGACTACTGCAAAGTCTGTAGACAAACAGTTTCTCATGCCAGTCATGTAGTTTCATCACAGTGACCAGCGGACGATTTGTTCACGTGGGAAGTCACCCCCGGGCAGTCATGCTGGCGCTGGATGGTCTGGGTTCATGGATCTGGGGTTGTCATTGGCCATGTCTTTTTCCTGATCAGAGAGTCAGTACTGATCATAGTCGCTTGTTCCACTACTTCCATTCGGCTGCAGCGCCACTCTCATTGCCTCCACCCTGTATTGTTTACTTACAAATTGGCCGCTCCTTGAGAAGTGTACTAAAGAGGATGCTGGAAAGCTAATTTATAAATGTGTTCTATGTTATCTGCACGAGAACGGGATGTGTATAGAAAATGCTAGTAATATGACGGCAAGGCGAAAATTGACAAGTCTCAGTGGCCTAGAGCAGTCAATGACGTTCACAACACAATACGATCTAAATGCATGACATGAAGCGTTAGGCAGGATGGAATTTAACGTACGAAATAACCACCAAACCGTACAATGAACATATTGGTGGATTCAGATGCACGAAACAATTTTCAATATTGTCTTTCTTTTTATATGCATCAACTAGCAGTGTAGTTGGTCATACATAAATAGTGATTATTCGTTTCATTGGATCTATTTCGATATTCATTGAGGTTAGCTTAGTTGGAACTTGAAATGCTTGGAATCCTTGCATTCTTCTTCTTCTTCTTCTTCGTACGCAGTCAGACAGTAACCATTATTTTTTCGAAAAAAGCGGCGGTCATCCTGAGGCTGTCGCCACTGCCATAGAGCTTGTCTTGCAGTTCCACTGGTGATGGCCACATCTGCTCTCTCTGATCCTCGTATGTCGGGCAGTACTGCAGCAGATGTTCAGCGGTCATTTTACCGGTACCGCACGGGCATTCGTCGGTACCACCTATCTTCAATTTGTTGAATAGGTGGTACCTCAGTCTATTGTGGCCAGTGCGAAGTCTGAAGACAACGACCTGCTCTCTTCGGTTCAACTGGTAATAGGCATCGTTTTTGGTGTAACCAGTATGTTCGGTTTCCCATTTGGTCATGTATCTGGCTTTGATAAGCCGTTTTGACTCTTCGTACGTCATACTAGTATCTGTTTGTGGTAGTCTTGCACCTTCTTTTGCCAGTCTGTCTGCCTCCTTGTTGCCTTGGATGTTGCAGTGTGATGGGACCCACTGTACCACTACCCTTTTTGGTGCGGACTGCTGGCACAGTTTTCAGAGTGCTGCTCTTAAGTCATTAAGCTCAGTGTTTTTCTTGCTGTTTATCGCTGTGACTACGGCGAGAGCATCTGTAAGCAGGACTATATGGCTTTCATTTTCCTTGTTTTTTCACCATTTCTTCCACTGCCGCCCTCAGTGCCTCTGCCTCCGCTCTGAAATTGCTTGTGTACTTACCAGTAGCGAATGACAGTGTTATTTTTCTGCCATTTGGTAGGTTCAGGAATGCTCCTGCCCCTCCGTTCTGTGTAGTGTTTGTTACAGAACCGTCGGTGTATGCATGGGTCCAGTCCATGCTTGGGTAGCTTTTCGATATGAAGCTTAGGGTTGTATCTCTCCTTTCTTTTTCAGTCTGGCAGTTTTTGTTTCCAACACCTTGTATATTTTCTACCACCTCTGGAAATATATCCTGCCTCCAGGTAGGTTTTCGTACAGTAGTGATGGGTTTTGGTGTTGTTAGTGCGTTTATGGGATCTTCGTGCATCTTTGCTTTGGCTATTTCTGCAAAGTTAATCCGCTTTAGTTTCCCATTTCCCAAATTGTTTAGTCTCTGGTGCATTGGATGGTCTGTCAGTCTTCGAAGTTTCTCTGACTGCAGATGGGCCTTGCAGTCTCTTCTATGGGTCATGGATTGCAGTTTTGTAATCTTTTCAAGTTCTACAATTGGCGTTGACTTCATGCCTCCTGTTATAATTCTCATGGCTTGGTTTTGAAGTTTGCTAACTTTATCGAAGTTCGCCTTGCATTCAAACAGGCAGATTACGCTTTCTGCCAGGTAGCCGAAGTCGATCTAGACTACGTTTTATGTTTTGCAATGTTAACTTCCTGCGGCTTACTAGGTCTGGTGGAAGTTAGATCTCTTTTTGGGTAGGAATTCATTACATTTTATGATGACTTAGTATGATGCGGCTTACAGAGTACTATTATCGATTTTCAACTACCAAGGGTCTTTAACATACCCATTGTGTACACGGGATCTCCGAGTTTTCGGCAATCTCCTGTATGACCAGAAGCTGATCTCACATCCACTGAGATAAGACGACAATTAAAACTTGTTGAGTTCGAAACCCCATTGTTTCACACTGTCATTTCTTGAGAGGCAAACACCATTACATCTCAGCTATAGAGACCCATATCATTGCTTGTACAGGCAAACACCATTACATCTCAGCTATAGCGACCCATATCATTGCTTGTACAGGCAAACACCATTACATCTCAGCTATAGCGACCCATATCATTACTTGTACAGGCAAACACCATTACATCTCAGCTGTATCGACCCATATCATTGTTTGTACAGACAAACGCCTTTACTTCTCATCTGTAGCGACCCAACTCATTGCTTTGTAGATGTAGACATTCAAGTGGTCCAACACTTTGCACACGTGTATGTGGCAGCAAGCTCCAGAAATACAATCCAATATTCAATATATAAATGTGTGTGAGCTACTACGGCCTGAGTTGGCAACAAAGAACAGTAACCCTTTTGAAGGCAAAGATATAGGGTTCAACATCTCAGGATAGCATTTTTTTTTTTTTTTTATTCAGTTCTGTTTGCCAATGGAATAATTGTCTTCATTTATGTCTCATTGCTGGTATCTTCTGTTATTGTTTGCCCCAAATATGTAAACTTCTGAAACTTGTTCGATTATATCTCTATTTATGATTATATTTATTTACCTGTGTTGCTTGGCTATCACCATAATCTGTTTCTGTTGCTATGATTCAGTCGGAAATGTGTTCAAGAAATGAGGAAACATTAACAAAGTACAATCTGGAGTGGAATCAGATAACAAGGGGTCACGGTGGAAGCAAAAATTTATGTACACCACAGACAGATTTAGTTTGACTAAGGAAGTATAAACGATTCTCGTCTCAAAGCAGTATATAATCATCAGAATAGTAGGGAAAGCTAAAAATGAACCCTAAAATTTCTTTCTCGCGGTATCCACGACTTTTGAAGTGTTTAAAGAACTACAAATATATTTGAGGTTTTTGTAGAGTTTTTGGTCCGTCTTCCCGGTATATTTCATATTGCACCAGCTACAATTATTAGTTAGATCAAGATTCTTGATTCGCAGGTGAACCCCTTTTATTCGCAAACACTGCTTCAGGGAAGACTATCAAATGCGCCTGGATGTCATCGACTCGTCACACAGCAACGCTTTTTGTTGAGGGCAAAGTGCAAGCATTGTCCGAGATGTGAGTGCTGACTTGGTCCTTGACCAGCAAGTTGCTGTCCGGTCCTTCGGCTACATGAAGAGGATCAAGAAATAGCTTAAACGCGGGAGTATATAATACAGAACAAGCAGATGTCGGAATATGTTCTCACGGGCACAGTGAATTTGAGAACAAAAAGGAAGAATCAGACTCAAACTTTCAGAGTGAGACTTAACTTAACTTAACTTAACTTAACTTAACTTAACTTAATGTCTTTATACTGGTTTAGAAGACTCTACAGAGTATGTATACAACCAGTTTCATGGGCTGTGGTTTTTACCGATGCATTAGTCCATCTTAATAGACTCAAACACTAGATCTAAGCAGACCCGCAGTCAGTTAAGCGCATCTGTAGCTGCTCTTAACAAACCACACGGGGAAAAGTACACACAACTTGAAAATATTTTAAATTTGAATTCTGTCCGGGCAGTGGCAGTTAAGCCTACTCTTTTCGATTTCTAATTGCCAAGGAATTTTTAACGTATGAGAATACGTGAAGACGTGAGTTGCAACATAACGATCAACATCCCAACTAAATCAAGACATATACATCGTGTCGTTTAACTCTTAGTCCTCACTACGGAAGGTGCAGAAGGGCTGACTGTGTCATAAGTTGGTAGTGAATACTGAGGCCTTGAACCTTCGATAACTTGTGTGGATCTACTGCCCTGGCCATGTTGGGGTTTGCAGGAATTAAAGAGCTGATATCCTGATTTCAAAGGCACCCACAGTGGATACATTGGCAATGGATATAGATATCATTTTGAAGTTGATCAACGACCGCCATTGGATGAAAACGCTGCAGTCTATGAACCAGCAATGCACATATAGTAAGATTATGAAAGCATACGCTGGTGAAGCAAATGGGCGCCAAAGAGCACAAAGCAGAATTGTGTGCAACCAGCTATCTACAGAAACCGTCAATATCTGCACTGTTCGCCATTTGCCGTGGGGGAGTAAACACCTATTGATCTTCCTGGAGTTCAATGACGTCGATATTCTAAACAGAACAAAATGGAACGCGACATGACGTCTCTCAACTCTGGTTACATACATTTCCACTAGATCTTGTCCATGCCCACAGTCTACTTCTATGTTGTTGAAGCCAGACTTAACCGATAATCATGTAATTGATTCTGGCTTTTTCGACTACTAAATCTCATCTTTCATTATTGTCCCTAATCCGGAACGTCCTTCTACGCCATCTAGTCTTTCCTCTCCCACTTTAGTTTCAATGTCGCCCATGGCTAATATATAGCACATAAAATGTATTCATTTCACATTCGAAGATATTTGTTGATAATAAATACCTTTAAACACTGGGAAATTGTTTTTGTCTGGTCTGTTATTTAAAAGAGAACAACGCGACAAACAGAACATGATATTTTGAAACCTTGATCGAAATTGTTTCGTCCACTTTAGGAATGACAAGATGATTAGAAAAATTAAAAACTCGCTAAACTGCGATCTAATTATAACCCCCCGTTTGGTCTGTGTATATTTTTGTTTTGCTTCTTCTGTAAGTTTGAAACTTATTTGTCTTCTGTTCTTGTTACGAGGGGCGTTAAAATCAAATCATTACTTTTTGTTCTAGTTCTACTTGAATGGGTTATTGCGTGCTGGAACTACTGTCATTAGTTAGGGTCACTCTGTGTTTTATTACTGTTAAGTGGTCCACTAAGCATCGGCCAGTCACGTGACAGATAAATAACAATGGCGGACAACACTGTTAGTGCTTGCGTGGAACAGCGTGTTGTGAAGACGTTTCTTGTGAAATAAGGCGAAGAACCTGCGTAAATTTACAGAAGACTACGATCACAATTCGGTGATGAGTCACTCAGCCGCAGAATGACATTTGAATGGTGTAAACGTTTTAGAGAAGGCCGCACATCCGCGAGTGGTGATCCAGACCGTGGTGGCTCTCAACCCACCACAGTTATTCCTGTTAATATCTATATTTGTGGAACGCCTCATCCTGGAAAATCGACTCATAACCTGTCGCAAAAGGGCCCAAATGACAAGTATTTCTCTGTGTACGGTAAACACTGTTATTTATTAACAATTGTATTTAAAAGATTAGTGCATGTTGGATTCCAAGACAGCTTTTGCTTTTGGACCGGCTGAGAAGAGTTTAAGCCTACTCAATCTCATACGACTCACCGCACTATGTACCATATGCAGGAACTCGACGGGGAGGAATTGCCAAATCCACCTTATAGCCTAGACTTCGCTCCAATCAATGTCCACCTGTTAATACTCCTAAAATAATTTCTCACAGGTCAGCATTTCAGCACTGATGACAAAGTGAAATAGACTGTCTTGGATTGGTTCAGACATAATGACAAATATTTCTACGCTGAATCGTTGAAGCGATTCAAGCAGTACTTAATCGCTGAGATAAGTGCATATACGTTATAGGAGATCATATGGAAAAGTAAATGGCATTTTGACTACTAGAAAATTATTATTTTATTTTTACAAAAAAATGTCCCGCTATGACTTGAACGCCCCTCATAGAATGCTATACTATTTAATAGTATATATTTGCTTTAATATTGCATAGTATATTTTGGTGCCAAGATTTGTATCGAGGTCAGGTGTAAGATACGGTCCAAGACCCCGACCTCACGTTCACGACTGCACGTGGAAGGATACTGTTATAGAGTTTTGACCAATCAAATGACTATCGACACTGTGATGTCTGTAGTGATTGGTTTGCTGAGAAGCCTTGCTATGTACGTGGAGGGTCCAATCCCATACTCTTCGTTACATGTACTAAGCATATGTATCGTCCTGAGTTGCAGGAAATCATGTAGATTGGAATAAACTGGTTGTATACTCTGTAGAGTCCTCTAAACCAGTATAATAAAGTTAAGCTAGATATGTGCTAAAGAAGGGATCAAGAGGCCGAATAGTGAATGAGCTGCAGGGGTCAGTTACCCAAAGTTGGATACTAGCGTCAGAGCCAGCGATCCGAGCAGTCAAGACGACCATTCTACACCTCCACGAGGTGATCCTGGATAACATTCTGCAAAAGGGCAGACATGCTAAGAAGAATGGATTGAAGAGGAAAGGCTAACCCGTTACTCAAAAATACCCGCTGGAAGGTACTAATATCACAGTCAAGCTGTAAACTACGACACAACGCATCCCGTTCACATGACAACATTCTGGTACTTTCAAAGCCCTTTTCAGTGCTTAGGTGCTGGAGTTTAAGAACAAGCGACGAAGATGAAGAAGAAGATAAGTACCAGAACAAATTTCCCAAAAGTGAAGAACAGTATGTGAGTGGGGGCTCTGGACACACTACGGCCATGCAGCCTATTTAAGATATTAGGGATAAAAAAGGGCAGGGGAACCCCGGTTTCAAATATTCATGGTGAAATCGGATGTCTCGTTCAGAAAGGTGGAGATATCGCAGGACACCTGTAAACTACCATACATGATCGTTTCAGGACTAAAGCAGAATATTAATAATAATAATAATAATAATAATTCATAGTTCTTAGTTTTTGTCAACCTGTACTTCTACAGGGGCAAATGCCTCTTTGCAGGTTCCAGGCTCTGGTATGAGCTGAATATAACCAGGAGAAGGGTGTCCTGCTTAGCGTGCTAGGCTCGAGCTGCTTAATACACCGCTTCATTGGGAGAATCGCTTACGGATGGGGGTTAACCGATCTGAGATTTCAACTTAATAGACTCAAACACTAGAGTAAAGTAGACCCGCAGCCTGTTAGGCGCCATCTATGCTGTTCTAAACAAACTAATTAACCATTGCCGGTGTTATGCCATGTCACACAGTTAGTCGCTTCTTGCGACATAATAATAATAATAATACAAAGAAGAAGAAGGAAAAGAGGAGGAAGAAGAAAGAGGAACAATGAAATAGTAAAGAAGAAGACTAAGAAGATGAAAGAAGAAAAAAGTAACCAAAAAAAAGACGGAAGAAAAAAGGAAGAAGGAAGAAAGAATACAGAAGAAAGAAGAACTAAGAAGAAAGAAGAAAGAAGGAAAGAAGGAAAGAAGAAGGAAGTAGATAGAATAACGAAGATAGAGGAAGGAAGGACAAAGAATGAAAAACGAAGATATAATTGGGAAGAAAGAAAGAAGAAAAAAGTGAAAGGAAGAAGAAAGAAGAAAGAAAGAAGAAAAACATTAAGAAGAAATAAGGAGGAAGAAAGAAAAAGGAAGACAAAAGAAATAAGTAGAAAAAAGGAAAAAAAGAAGAAAGAATTCAGAAGGAAGGAAAAAAAAAAGACAAAGAAAGGAAGAATAATAAGGAAAAACGAATAGTGAAGGAAGAAGAAAGAAAGAAAAAGGAAAACGGAAGCAAGTAGAAATAAGAAGACATAATACAGAAGAAAGAAAGAAAAAGAAGAAAGGAGGACAAAATTAAAGAAGTAAGAAGTAGGAAAAACCATTTAAAGAGGAAGAAGAATGAATGAAGAAAGGCAACAACAGAAATAAGAAAGAAATAAGAAGAAAAAACAAAGAGGGCAAAAGAAAAAAAAGAAAATTAAAGGAGGAAAGAAGAAGGAATAAGAAAGAAAAATTGAAGATGAAAGAAGAATAACAAGAAAATATAAAGAATATAGAAAAAGTAAGAAGGAATAAGAAAGAAAAAATAAAGAAGAAGGAAGCAAGTAGAAAGTATAAATGAGAAGGAAGGCGGAAGAAATAAGGAATAATAAAGAAGAAGGAAGAAGAAAGAGAAAAAGGAAGAAGGCAGAAATAATAGAGGAAGGGAAAATGAAGAAAGAAGAAAGAATGAAGTGAACGCAGAAGGAAGAAAGAAAAAAGGAGAAGTAAGAATGATAAAAAAGAAAGTAGTAAAGAAAAAAGAAAACGAGCGATGGAAGACAGAATAAGGAAAAAGGATGAACGGATGGAAAAGGAAATTTAAAATAAGAAAGTAGAACGACGGAGACTTCTAAGACAACAAAACGTTTGATACTGCATTCAACGGGAAAAACGTCAAAATCATTATGTAAAATTTCGTCTCGTCTAGTCTTTCCGGTAACATTTGATGTCATAAGGTCATTCGTCTCTCTACTTCACGAACTGTCGCGTTTCGTCTAGTCATCCCCCATAACGTCTGAGGTCCTAGTGTCATCCATCTCTCTACTTCCTAAACTGTCGCGTCTCGTCTAGTCTTTCCCCATAACATCTGAGGTCGTACTACAGAACTGCCCGAATATGATATACAAAGGAAATCTCACTGGCCCATAGAAACAATACTGGAAGAGAAACTTTATGGACCTGTATGTGAACTACAAAAGTAAGTGACGTTTATACACGAGTCAACATTACAGATATAGACAATATTTTAAAGCGAACGAAAGACGAAGAAGAAGATCTGCGGTCGTAGGGTCGTCAATCTCTCTACTTCATGAACTGTCTGTTGCCCCCTATGTCTGTCCCTGGCTTGCGTTTCGGTATCTTTCAATGATTTGCCCGTCTGCTTTCAAACATAATTGAGCAGTTAACGAAGGAAGCTGAGCGGCAGCAGTCTATATTGTCGTCTCACTTAACTTAACTTAACGTCTTTATACTGGCTTAGAAGACTCTGCAGAATCTGTATACAACCAGTTTCATTTACATAGTCCATAATCGACCTGTACTTCTACAGGAGCGGATGCCCATGTGTATGTTCCAGTTCTGGTCTGAGCTGGATGTAGCCGGGAAGAGAGTGTCCTGCTTAGCGGGCTAGGTTGGAGCAGCTTTTTATTCCACTCAGTTGAAACAAGTGCCGCCGAGGGTGGTCAACCGATGTGCGAGTCCATCTTAACAGAATCAAACAGTAGAGGAAAGTAAACTCACAGCATGCTAGGTGTCATCAATGCTGCTCTTAACAAACCTCCTAACCATGGCCGGTGTTATGCCATGCCACTTAGTTAGTCATCCCTTACGAAATACTGTTTGTGGGACAGTAGAGGTATTTTTGTCCTTCTCATACACAGAGACAACGGCTGACCAATCGAGTTTATATTACTGCCAAGATATATGAATGAATCTATATCTTGTAGTTCCGCATCTTCAATTACAATCTGATTGCTGTTAAAATACTGTTATTGCATGGTCTTGAAAAGAAGGCCGTGGTTATTGTTATAATCTGCTTTTTTTCTATGTGTGCCCACAGACATGATTTCAACACCATTCAGCAAGAATATTCATCTTATTTTGCATTCTGCTATTGATGGGAGACCGAAGAGCCACGTATTTAACAGTCTAGATCTGTGCTATTAAACATTTTTATTCATGGTGTCCACTTTTATCACTTTCGTGATGGCCAACTTTCCTTACGGCTCATTACAATCTAAATTGACGAAAAGTTTCCGTGATCACCCATATAGTTTGTGCATTTTGGATGTTTTTAATCATCATGTAGTATGTCTTTTGCCGAACATGTTTTACATCACAGTCCGTCTGAAAGACACTTCATGTGTTGTCAAATCTCCAGCCTTCTCCAGAGTCATGCCCAAACATTCTTTGAAAACTTCGTAATATCGCCTTCTTGGGCTGCCTTTGCCTCTCTTGCCCTGCATCATACCTTCCACTACCTTTCTATCAAGACCGTTGTGACTGTTGATATGGTCGAAGTATTTCAATTTGATGTTCATGATGTCATTTAAGAACCAGTTCTCCTCTATGCCTAACTCTTGTCCAATGTCTGCAATCTTCTTTTTTCGGTATACGATATTCTGATGACCTTTTTAAAACATTTAGACTCGAAGGATTCGAAGGTTGGGTAATTGTCCATGTTTCACAGCCGTTTGCTGTCACGGGAAAAAGACACAGGTTTCTCAAAATGTACACTTTTGTTGGTTTGCTGGTATTCTGCCATGGTTTACCCAGGTTGTGTTTTGAGCCACTGATTAGTGTAGTCGGAAAGTACTCCCTTTTCATGTCGAATGTACGAGGATCAATTCCCACTACCGACAGCTCCAATCAGACCCAACTGTAAATAAGTTCCTGACTTACATTTAGGGAAGGAAAAGGCAGCGAGGAAGGACACTAGCCACCCCGCCTCACAAAGCAACGTCTTAGTATACTGAAGTCTCTAACACTTCATTCCTGACCAGCGGTTAACTCTGCTGAAAGACGACTTTCTTTACTTTTTATATTTTTAATACATGTAAACGTTTCTTTACCGCCCACATGAAAGCTAAAATCACCCACCAGTGGGCGTTGGCACCGAGGTTGAAGAGCACTATTCGAGATAATCAAATAGTTTCTTTAAAACCCATTGAAAGCCATTATATGATGAAGAAGTCTTATTGTTCACAATCCAGTCAATAGCCAGTAAAAGGGGAAGGGTGGTAAGTGATTCAATTTTAATGTAAAGCAAAAACAAAGACATTTTGACTCCAATGCTCTGGTCAATAATCAGTTATTTCTATTGATGTTTAATTTCAGATCAATGAGAACATCTATTAATTTGCTGTTTCTCAACCTGTGCCTAGCCGATCTGTTCGCTCTGGTAATTACTGGTCCAACAGTTGTGGTGGACATGTTCGCCAAGGAGGCATGGTATTTGGGAGCATTCATGTGTGAGTATTACTTTATGAATTGTTGACAGCGAGGAACATTACATTATGGCAAGCAATGCTGTCAGAGATGAAGTGTACTCGGCCTCAGATTTAGAGGTGAGGTGGAAAGTTTCCTTCCTCGATGACCACCCTTCTCTATTAGTAAGTCAGTTACCAGTTTAGAGTTTGGTTGACTGTTGCTTGTCCATAATAGAGATTTTTGTCTGCTTGATTCTCTTTCATCCTGAATAGAACGGCGTGTTGTGTTGTGTTATAGTTGACAGTGACACTGCGATAACTATGCAGTTCTGCATTAACATCTGGATGCATCAACGCTCATTTTTAGGTTTGTATTTTTTCGTTGATCCCTCTCATAAAGAGGTTACATGGATGCATAGTGTTTCTGCTATTCCCTTTGAAGGAGTAAAAGGGTATTGGACGTCTCTTGTTCACTAACACTGACGCAAACAGCCAGCTATGAGTCGCTGACTACTGCCATTTGGATGTGGAATGCGGTCTTGTTCACTGACGCCTAGGTAAACAGCCAGCTGTGAGTCGCTGACTGCTGCCATTTGGATGTGAAATACGGTCTTGTTCACTGACGCCTAGGTAAACAGCCAGTTGTGAGTCGCTGACTACTGCCATTTAAAGGAAAAATAGGGTCATGTCTGCCCGTGTTCACTGACCCTGATGTAAACAGCCAACTGGGAGTCGCTTACTGCTGCTATTTGGAGGTGGGATACGATCTTGAACGGTTCTTGTTCACTGACAATGATGCAAACAGGATCGCTGCCTGCTGCTATTTCGTGCACTGTGTCTTTGGTCCGTAATGTGGATCAAACCCAGAATATTTTCCTGGAGAAGTAAGGTCTTCAACACTCTGCTACTCAGAAACTGTGGAACGCATTGTGCCTACTATATGCATGTCGGAAAAGGCAACTAAATAGGGATATGCTTGATGCTAGCATCATCGTTGTCTAAAATAGAAATTCAGAGCGAGTTTTTTTCATAGATCATGATACTTTTTGGTCTACCCAACTGTAAATAGAACTTAAATTGTATCTCACAATGTGCTGTCTACTCAGTGTTCTGAATGTCAGTGTCAAAAAATGCAAACAAGCATGGGTAAATGGCAGGTAGTAACTATGATTTCCATTAGCAAATCAAATGCCTCGTCATCTAATTAGTGACACGCCTGAGTGCGTAGCATGATGATAGTAGTAAATGTTTCTTCGCTCAATGGTCAAAGCGGGCTGTTGGGACTCAAACTGGTCTGTGAGATTTGTTCACACTGTAGACGATCAACATCTTCGCCATGTGGTGATTACTGTTGCTGCTTATACTCATTGGTTCATGTATTTTCATTTCGAATTTGGCTTACTTTCTTCTGTATGCAATGCCTATATTCATTAGCTAAACTTGCTGCAGTCTTTCTCTGTTTTGTGATGTTTTATTTCTCCTGTATTATATCAGTGGCGTGGGCATGTGGTCTCTATGTTGGTTTCGTGAAGTCCTTGTGATGTTGTGGCCACTGAGGCTCTTAGAGATTGATCTATCGACGGTTTCTGCCCGTGCATTTCTCTCAGTAGTAATTACTTTACATGTAATAATATTCTGTATTTTCTGTTTTGTCTGCTCTTCTCATAAGTAACATACCGTGAGTCACACATAACACTTCCTGGTAATGATCGCCAACTCAAAACGTATTGTATCGGTGTCATATATAATGCCTTAATTTTTGTGATTTATTCGTTGAATCCGTTTGTTCTTTGTCACAGACGAAAGACTTTCTGATCGTAAACGTTTAAAGGGATTTATCCGTGAGTAATAAGGCCTGTGCTTAAAGTAGGCTGTGGTCTGACCCCATTCTGTCACATCACCCTTTTTATGACTATCAGAACGATTATTGGAGAAAAGACATTCCTGTCTGACCCAATTGGGAATTGTAAATGGGTCTTGACAATTTGGAGTGATAAATTATTTTACAAGATAAGCACACGGAATATCATTAGTTTAGAATTTTGTGAAGGCAGTTACCTGGAACAATGTCCTATGCATTGCATCCTGCAGACAAGACATCAGAACAAGTGAATCATGTGTTCAGATTTTCTTTAAATCGTCCGTTATACTTTGACTACTAATTTCTTCCCTCTCACCTACTTCTCAGTTAATTTCTTTCCTCTCACCTACTTCTCAGTTAATTTCTTCCCTCTCACCTACTTCTCAGTTATTTTCTTCCCTCTCACCTACTTCTCAGTTATTTTCTTCCCTCTCACCTACTTCTCAGTTATGTTCTTCACTCTCACCTACTTCTCAGTTAAGTTCTTCCCTCTCACCTACTTCTCAGTTAAGTTCTTCCCTCTCACCTACTTCTCTAAATTGTTTCCCTCTCACCTATTTCTCTAAATTGTTTCCCTCTCACCTACTTCTCAATGAATTGTTTCCCTCTCACCTATTTCTCTAAATTGTTTCCGTCTCTCCTACTTCTCAGTTATATTCATTCCTCTCACCTACTTCTCAGTGAATGTTTTCTCTCTCATCTATTTCTACGTTAATTTCTTTACTCTCACCTACTTCTCAGTTATGTTCTTCACCCTCACCTACTTCTAAGTGAATTGTTTCCCTCTCACCTACTTCTCAGTGAATTGTTTCACTCTCACCTACTTCTCAGTGAATTGTTTCCCTCTCACCTACTTCTCAGTGAATTGTTTCACTCTCACCTACTTCTCAGTTATGTTCTTCACTCTCACCTACTTCTCAGTTAATTCCTTCCCTCATACCTACTTCTACGTTAATTTCTTTATTTCCACCTACTTCTCGGTTTAATCCTTCCCTCACACTTACTTCTCAGTTAATTTCTTTCCTCTCACCTACCTCTCAGTTATGTTCTTCACTCTCACCTACTTCTCAGTTATGTTCTTCACTCTCACCTACTTCTCAGTTAATTCCTTCCCTCATACCTACTTCTACGGTAATTTCTTTATTTCCACCTACTTCTCGGTTTAATCCTTCCCTCACACTTACTTCTCAGTTAATTTCTTTCCTCTCACCTACCTCTCAGTTATGTTCTTCACTCTCACCTACTTCTACGTTAATTTCTTTATTTGCACCTACTTCTCAGTTAAATCCTTCCCTCACACTTACTTCTCAGTTAATTCTTCCCTCTCAGCTACTTCTCTGCTAATTTATTTCCATCTCACCTCTTATCTTTTAATCTCTGTCCTCTTACCTCCTCTGCTAATTTCTTCCCTACAGCCACTTCTCTGCTAATTTCTTCCCTCTCAGCTACTTCTCTGCTAATTTCTTCCCTGTCACCTCTTCTCTGTGAATTGTTTTCCTCTTACCTCCTTCTCTGTTAATTCTTCCTTCTCACCTACTTCACTACTATTTTTTTCCATTTAACCTTCTCTGCTAATTTCATCTCTCGCACATACTTCTATGTTAGTTTCTTTGTCTAACTAACATTCATGTTATTTTCCCTCCCTCTAACAACCGTCTCTTCTAATTGCTCCCCTTTCTCTGCTATGTGCAATTACGACAATATTTACAATTCGCAAATGTATCCTTCAATAACCTGTCGACAACATAAGATCCAAACTCTAATCACATAAACAATGTCAGACAGAAGTACAAGAACTCATTCTAGACCACCACTTTTTGCACGAACATCAGAGAACTCCCATGTCTGAACCAAAATGCTTGGAATTTTCTTTGACAACTCGTCTGCAATTAAAATAAAAGACTAGAATAATATAGAATAGTAGAATAATAGCTAGACTCGACATGGCTTCTTTAAGTGCATCTCGATAATTAGTCTCTTTTTGTTTATATTTCTTTATTACTTCTCCTATTTTCGGCCTCAGGTTAACCCTTGTGGATTTGTACTTTGAAACGATATGTAAATATGTATGCAGTGCGGTTATCCTCAATTCCTTATCTATCTATCTATCTATCTATCTATCTATCTATCTATCTATCTATCTATCTATCTATCTATCTATCTATCTATCTATCTATCTATCTATCTATCTATCTATCTATCTATATATCTATCTATCTATCTATCTATCTATCTATCTATCTATCTATCTATCTATATATCTATCTATCTATCTATCTATCTATCTATCTATCTATCTATCTATCTATCTATCTATCTATCTATCTATCTATCTATTTATCTATCTGTCTATCTATCTATCTATCTATCTATCTATCTATCTATCTATCTATCTATCTATCTATCTATCTATAACTGAGTCTTTCTCTTTCTCTGTCTGTCTGTCAGTCTGTCTTTCTGTCTGTCTGAATGTATGTCTTTTTGTCTGTCTGAATGTATGTCTGTCTTTCTCTATGTCTATATGTATGCATGTATGTATGTCTGCCCGTTTGCTATGTTGCCTGCCTGCCTTTCTGCCTATAAACATATGTGCTGTCTACCAATCTTTCAAAACAAGTGTCCATTTGTTATTTAATTCTCTGTCTGGAACATTCATTCCTTCAACAGTCACAAGTCCGTTTCTTCAATCCTGCTAATTATTCAATTCATCTCACGTGTAACATATCTCCCTTCTTCTGTAAAATGTTTCTTTTCTTCTAAATGCACATCTTTCTAACTCTCTCTTTCAAAGAACACTATCTCGTGCACTTTATTGTGTGTATTATATTATCTGAACAGTCTTTTATATTGCTCTCTTTCTCTGTCGTTTACTCTATCTTTCTCTCTCTCTTTGTCTCTCTATTTATATAAATAATGACCGTACATTTCTCTCAATCACGTCTAATTAATATGTAATTTTACTATTGTCACTTTCTCCCCAAGTCTTTCTCCCTGTCTATCTCTCAGAAATATTCAGTTGTTCAAATGTCATCTGCGCATCGAAGAACGGTTGCAAATTGATCTCCAGTGTACTCTATCTCTTGTCGTAATGATGCGATCTGACAAGTTTTTCCAGTCCATCTTTTAATGTTATCCACCTAATTATAACGTTGTTTGCCTTCTGACCGACAGCCTTCCATCATACCCTCTAGTATGATCTTCAACAAGGAGGTGTTGCTTGTTATATTGCCAAAATAACGTAACTCTCTAGCCCTGATTTCGGTTATCAATGATCTTTTCAGCCCCAAAATTCTAAATCATTTACATTTGTTTTCTTCTCTTTCCCAAAAATGTGACCAACATTTCGAAGGCTTCAACACTCTTTTCCAACTTGTTAATCATTTGCCATGTTTCTGCACCGTACAGTGACGTGACAACGGGTATATAAACCACCTGACAATTCTCATCTTCAATGTATGGTTTATCTGTTAGATGTCAGTATGTGATGCATGTTGCTGAAAATCACCTTGGTTTTCACTATCCTCTTTCTGAATTATTTTTTACATCTGCCTTCTTCTGTTATTATATGTCCTAGATAGGAGAAACTCTGTACCTGTTCCAGTAGTTGAACTTATATTTGTATCGGAATACATGATTTTGTGTCACTTTTCCCAAGTATCATAGTCTCTGTTTTCTTTATCTCTGCCTTTTTTCCCCATTACATATATATATATATATATATTACTTTCACGTTCTGTCTGTAATATCGGGGGTCTCTGTGCAGAAGTGGTCAAGCTGTATGCCTCGTGTTCAGACGGTTGGGGTTCGAATTCCAGCTGCGACGGTCGGTTCATGACGTCAATTCTTCCTGAGATCCTTTGGTTCATCACTGAAGCTACGGAGTTCGTGCTTTGTGAGGTGGGGATACCTCTCTGCTAAGAGAGAGACTGAGCCATATGGGGAAACCCGAGGCGATAAAGTCGAGCCCTCGCCTTTAACCTTTAACCTCTGTCTGGCTTATGTCCTTGAAGCGGTTTTGATAGATTGATAAACTATTCTCTCACGTGTGACCTTGTCGTTCCATGCGAATCACAGAACCACCCATACACATGGACCCTCACTTGCTTTGGTGGTTTCAATACCATTTTTGTTACAACTTGAGGTTGCTAGCCTCCCTCACAACTTTCGTTAGTTACATTTTAAAATATGATTCCAATATTGCAGTGGACCTAATACACGGCACACCATATTCCACGCCAATGAATGAAATGGATGAGGCCATGAGAACTTTAAAGAAAAAGAAATCGCCCGGAAAAGATGGGGTAACAAACGAAATGCTGATGGGGTTGGGCCAAACAGCAAAAAGAAAGTTACAGTCAGTCCTGAACCAAAGCTGGAAAAGGGGAATTGTATCACAGGCATGGAAAGATGCTGTACTAATACCAGTACTAAAGAAAGAAAAAGATAGAACAGATCCAAATGGATACAGGCCTATCAGTCTGCTGAACTGTGTAGGACAACTGATGGAGCGTATGATAAACACCAGACTGATGTGGACATGGAAGTAAAACACATATTAATTTCACAGCAAGCAGGATTTAGACAACACAGATCCACTGAGGACGAGATCACTCTCATAGCACAGGAAATAGAGAATGCTTACCAAGAGAAAAAGCATACAGTAGTGGTTTGGGGGGATCTAGAGAAGGCATTTGACAAGGTGTGGAAAGAGGGACTTAAAGTCAAGCTACGAAGAAGTGAAGTATCTTGAAAAATGTACAGATGTATCAGCCACTATCTCGAAAACAGAACAGCCAGAGTTCAAGTACAAGAGCAGAGGAGCAAAAAGGTGACACTGGAGCAGGTAGTACCCAAAGGGGGAGCACTGTCATCCACACTTTTTCTGGTGTATATAAACAACATCATAGAGAATATACCAAGAAGAGTCCACAACTCCATGTTTGCGGACGATCTGGCTATGTGGACCTCTGAAGACGATCTCACCGTAGCAAATAATCGGATGCAGCAGGCCCTAACATCGCTGGAAGAGTGAGCGAACTCATGGCTGGTCAAAATAAATAAAGAAACAACAACATGTACGATATTCTCGCTTTCAAATAAACACCAAAACACCAAAATAAGTCTTAACGGCAAATATCTGCGGCTAAACGACAACCCAAACTACTTGGGCGTCACATTTGATCGGCGCATGACATGGAAAAGTCAGATCGAGAGAAACCGAATGAGAGCAAGACAAAGAATGACGATCATGAGGAAACTTGCTGGCACAAGCTGGGGAGCAGACGAAAGAATACTGAAGAAACTGTACACTGGAAGAGTGAGACCAGTTCTCGAGTATGGCATTGCGGCATGGGCAACAGCAGCAAAGACGAACTTTGATAAAATTAGCAAACTTCAAAGCCAAGCCATGAGAGTTATAACAGGAGGCATGAAGTCAACGCCAATTGTAGAACTTGAAAAGATTACAAATCTGCAATCCATGAACGACAGAAGAGACTGCAGAGCCCAGCAGCAAGCAGAGAAACTAAGAAGACTGACAGACCATCCAATGCATCAAAGACTAAATATAGATTTGGAAAAGGAAAACTAAAGCAGAGACACTTTGCAGAAATAGCCCAAGCTAAGATGAGCGAAGACCCTATGAACACGATAACAACACTAAAGCCCATCCCTACTGTACGCTATACCACATGGAAGCAGCATATCACTCCGGAGGTGGTAGAAAATATACCAGGTATTGGAAACAAGAACAGCCAGACTGAAAAATAAAGAAGAGACATAACCCTGAGGTACATAGCGGAAAACTATCCAAGCATGGACTGCACCCATGCATACACCGACGGTTCTGTAACAAACACAACACAGAATGGAGGGGGAGGGGTATTCCTGAGTCTAACAAATGGTAGAAAAATAACACTGTCAGTCACAACTGGAAAATTCTCAAGCAATTTAAGAGCGGAGGCAGAGGCATTGAAGGCTGCAGTAGAAGCAATGCTGACAGGCGAAAGCAATGAAAGCCAGATAGTCCTGTTTACAGATGCCATGTCCGTGGTTACAGCACTAAAAAGCCAGACAAATACAGAACTTAATGATTTAAGAGCAGTACTCTGTCAACTATGCCAGCAGTCCGCACCAAAAAGAGTAGTGGTACAGTGGGTTCCATCCCACTGTAACATTCAAGGCAACGAGGAGGCAGACAGACTGGCAAAAGAAGGTGCAATGTTACCACAACCAGATTCTAGTGTGACCTACGAAGAGTCCAAAAGGGCCAGATACATGGCCAAATGGGAAACATACTGGCTACACAACAAATGATGCCTACTACCAGTTGAACAGAAGAGAGCAGGTCGTGGTCTTCAGACTCAGCACAGGCCACAACAGACTGAAGTACCATCTATTCAATAAACTGAAAATAGGTGCTATTGACGAATGCACCTGTGGTACAGGGAAAATGGCCGCTAAACATCTCCTGCAAAATTGCCCGACATACGATGACCAGAGAAAGCACATGTGGCTATCACCAGTGCCAACACTAGACAAGCTCTATGGCAGTGTTGACAGTCTCGGGATGACAGCTGCTTTCTTCGAACAAATTCAAGTTGACGTCTGACAGCGTACGAGGAAAAAGAAGAGGAAGAAATCCCACGTGACAGATCGCCATGGCGCTTATAAAATGTATCTGTGGTGTCTAACATTACTGGATTGGTGACCTATTTACTCTTATACTTTAGCCAACCATGTCTATCCTGCACAAGATGTTGTACCTGCCTCCTAGATGGTGTATCTCGCTCCTAGATGTTGTACCTGACGCCTAGATGGTGTATCTCGCTCCTAGATGTTGTACCTGACTCCTAGATGGTGTATCTCGCTCCTAGATGTTGTACCTGACTCCTAGATGGTGTATCTCGCTCCTAGATGTTGTACCTGACTCCTAGATGGTGTATCTCGCTCCTAGATGTTGTACCTGCCTCCTAGATGGTGTATCTCGCTCCTAGATGTTGTACCTGCCTCCTAGATGGTGTATCTCGCTCCTAGATGTTGTACCTGCCTCCTAGATGGTGTATCTCGCTCCTAGATGTTGTACCTGCCTCCTAGATGGTGTATCTCGCTCCTAGATGTTGTACCTGCCTCCTAGATGGTGTATCTCGCTCCTAGATGTTGTACCTGCCTCCTAGATGGTGTATCTCGCTCCTAGATGTTGTACCTGCCTCCTAGGTGGTGTACCACGCTCCTACATGTTGTACCTGACTCCTAGATGGTGTACCACGCTCCTAGATGTTGTACCTGCCTCCTAGATGGTGTATCTCGCTCCTAGATGTTGTACCTGCCTCCTAGATGGTGTACCACGCTCCTAGATGTTGTACCTGCCTCCTAGGTGGTGTACCACGCTCCTAGATGTTGTACCTGCCTCCTAGGTGGTGTACCACGCTCCTAGATGTTGTACCTGCCTCCTAGGTGGTGTACCACGCTCCTACATGTTGTACCTGACTCCTAGGTGGTGTATCTCGCTCCTAGATGTTGTACCTGCCTCCTAGGTGGTGTACCACGCTCCTAGATGTTGTACCTGACTAATAGATGTTGTTCTTGACTCCTAGATGTTGTACGTGGTTCCTCCTAGATGTTGTACCTGCCCCCTAAATGTTGCACCTGACTCCTAGATGGAGTACCTGACTCATAGATGTTGTACCTGACTCCGATATGGTGTAGCTGACTCCTAGATGTTGTACCTGACTCCTAGATGTTGTTCCTGGCTCCTCCTAGATCTGTACTTGGCTTTAAGATGTTGTACCTCTAGATGTTGTACTTCTAGATGTTGGACCTGACTCCTAGATGTAACTGACTCCTCCTTGATGTTGTAGTTGGCTCTAAGGTGCTGTACCTGACTCCTAGATGTTGTACCTGACTCCTAGATGTTGTACCTGAATCCTAGATGTTGTACCAGACTCATGTATGTTGTACGTGGCTGCTCCTAGATGTTGTACTTGACTCCTAGATGTTGCACTTGACTTCTATATGTTGTACCATGCTTATAGATCTTGTACCTGACTCCTAGATGTTGTGCCTGACTACTAGATGGATTACCTGACTCTTAGATGTTGTACCTGACTCTTAGATCTTAGACAGATGTACCTCCTTACTACCCCCCCCCCCCCCTCCTCCGCACACATTCTTGGCCTAATCTTGCCACCCCTGGTAACACTATACTTTCAATAAATACACTTAACATACTGCATATCTCTGTACCCTGTTTTTATTTATACTAAGTAATGCAAGCGTCTTTGCGTATGACGAGGACAAAAATAGTATCACTGCCTCACAGAGAACATGTCGTAAGAAGCGACTAACTGTTTGACATGGCAAAACACCGGCCTTGGTTAGGTCGTTTGTCTAGAGCAACATAGAAGGCGCCTAATAAGCTGCGGGTCTACTTTGCTCTAATGTTTGAGTCTATTAAGATGGACTCGCACATCAGTTAACCACCAACCGTAAACGCTTGGGCAACGCAGCGGAGTATTCAGCTTCTTGAGTCTAGCCCGTTAAGCAGGAAACCCTTCTCCCGGCTACATCCAGTTCATACCAGAACTGGGACCTGCACAGTGGCATAAGGAACTGTATATGTACACATCGACTAGGAACTAAGAATATGAATCTGTTTGTTTATTTTTGGGACTACATGTGTGTTATTTGTTATTTTGTTGTTTATTTGATGGATTGGTGTATTAGCGCTGTTTTTAAAATGTTTTCGTGTAAGTCAACATTCATTGTCGACTTTCCTCTTAGAAAATGATTGGCGTTCATGTCGATTTTATCACCTATGCCATCTTCACTATTAACTTCGACTATTTGGTGATTTTTCAATTCAATGAACTGAGTTCAAATCCGAGTTGAAGCTGTCGATATAAATAAATATGAAAACAAAATACGCTTTTCGGTGCAAGCTTTTATTGATACTAAAGACATGGTTTGTTGAGTTTAGGGGCTAAAAAAGTGCAGTTTTGATAGGATATTAGGTCATACTAATAAGGGCTGTATTCACAATTTATTTCTGGTCTATAGATTATGGACAAGTTGGTTAAAATAGAAGAAATAGAAGTCCACGCTAACAGACAACGGTCACAGGTGTGGAGTCTGTGTCGTCGAAGGGATGTAAACATGCTGGAAAGGATACAAAGGAGAGCGACAAAACTGATAGTGGGATTCCAGAATGATAGTTATGAGAAAGACTCAGAAAAACCGGCCTACAGTGTCTAGACAAGAGACAAATTCGAACTATTTGAATACGTGTTTATGAGATAATCAATAGAGGGCATACATTAGACTGTTTCAAGTTGTTTTTTTTCGAATTACAGCCGCCTACAAAAACGAGAAATCACAGCCACAAATTAATTAAAGAATGGTCCAGATTAGATACCAAGAAATATTTTTTATTCAGAGACTGGTGAATGCTTGGAATGTGTTACCACAGGAAATAGTGGAGGCAGGGCCAATTATTTCATTCAAAAATAGATTGGATGCACTTACGTATTTTTAGATCAAGTAAATGTCAAGAAACTGGTTGTATACATACTCTGCATAATCTTCTAAGCCAATATAAAGACGTTAAGTTAAGTTAGTTCTGCCATGTAAAATTAAAGCTTGTAAAAACTAATTTAATCGGTACAACCTTTTAGAATGACCTGTCCAGGATCCATTAACGTTTGACATATGAACTGGTCGCACTAGTAGAGTACGTGTACAACATGTCATCTTTCTAGGTTATGGAGAAGTTGGTTAAAGGGGAAGAAATAGAAGTTCACACAAACTGGCAACGAGCATGTTAAATTACGAGAAATGGAATGCAGGTTTCATATTCGAGGCAAAACGTGAACATGTTAGACCAGGTATCATTGATCGAGTATTGTGTAAACAGGAAGAGTTTCATTTTTGTTAAAGTGAGAATTCGGTAGCTCTTTGCTGCTATTTTGATCCAGGCTTCTATATTTCAATGATGGATATTATATACAATGTAACATAATTGCCATCCTCCGGGACGTGTTTCAGTGTGCCGTCTAAAGACATATGTACCGATCACTTTTACTCGGTCATCACATAAAACATACATGTGATCGTATACTTCCTGTTTGTTAGTTGTCCTATATTGATTGCTTCCTTCTGGGAAACGTACTTATTTGTTATTATTATTATCTTGTATTTGTTATTATTATTATCTTGAATTTGTTATGTGCCCACGTTCCAGTTCTTTTTTATGTACTGCTCCAGTTATCTTATATTTCTTTTTTGTAATGTGCCTCGCACTTTATTTTCTGTTCACTATGCATATTTTAAGTCATTCGTCTTTTTCTGAAAAGTGTCTATGATCTCATTTGTCGTTTTGTAATGGCGTATAATTTTAACACTTTATTTTAATGTATGTTTAGTGTCTCAACTTCCCTTTTGAAATGTTGAATTACATTGTTATACCAATAATTGCCTTTTGTCGTCTAGCAGACTTCATTTTTCTGTTTAGTGAGTATGACGGTCAATTAGTTACTTGTCATCAAAATGAAGGGATTTGTAACTCATAACAACTAAATAGCAGAAGAAAATCGGTCTTCCAGACCATGAAGCGAATTATTTGTAACAAATCCTTGTCGCTGACACAGAGAAGGAGTATTTGGATGCTACATGGAACCAGTAATTACATATGATAATGAATCATTGATAATTCTAAAGTAAACGCATAGATCTTTGAAAGCAACAGAAATGTGGTTTTACACAAGAATGCTGCAGATCCCACGGACTGCAAAGAAGACTAATGATACAGTCCTCCAAGAGGCACAAACACAAAGAAGACTAATGATACAGTCCTCCAAGAGGCACAAACACAAAGAAGACTAATGATACAGTCCTCCAAGAGGCACAAACACAAAGAAGACTAATGATACAGTCCTCCAAGAGGCACAAACACAAAGAAGACTAATGAAACAGTCCTCCAAGAGGCACAAACACAAAGAAGACTAATGAAACAGTCCTCCAAGAGGCACAAACACAAAGATAACTTATTTCAAAGGTCATACCAAGGCAGTCATCCTTTTTTTGAGCATTTGTATGAGAAGAGGCGGTTTGGAGAACGCTGTGACAACAGGAAAGGCAGCAGAAAAGATCAAAAGAGGAAGGACGAGAAAGAAGATGACGGGCAGCCTAAGAGAATGGCACGGGCGAGAATCAACAACATAATTGGTAAAGAACACACGTGATAGAAGCGAATGATGGGATGCCGTGGGATTGTGGTTAAGTGAAATGACTCACAAGCCGAAGCTGCTGGGTTCGCTTTCCACCACAGCGACGGCCGTTTCCCCGAGGAAACAGACCTTTAATTAAATGCATGTCGAAGTCGGATGCACTGGGCCGACAGGCGTAGAATAAAAACCTTAGTGAAACGAAGAATGCCTTGGAGAATAGACAAATAAGGCGAAACGAAAAAAGGAAGCGGATAGACGTCTATGTTCGCTAATGCCTACTGACAATTCACCTGATGATGGTCAACGAGCTGTATGACATTCTCTTCCTTTACGCGTTTTCTCTTTTTTTCCCTAAGAATCTCTCCTAGTTTCCTTTACAGTCTCAGCCCCATTTCGAAGTTGGTAGGCCCATACGTTTCGACCTATGTCTGCCATTCCCTAGTCGGCAGAGTCAATGGACAAATTCTTTCATTGTGTCCTTTCATATATCTTGTCATCGCAGCGTTGACCTGCCTTAGGATCGTTTCCAAACGCGATGTTCGTAATACAGCACATGTATGGGGATACGAATGAGTTTAACATGTTGTAAAAATATAAATCAGATTTTTCTCTAATTGGTGATGGTACCGGTCAGCAAAGATGATGCCATCACTGGCTGCGGGTCTACAATGCTCTGCTGTTTTAGTTCATTATAGATTCTGCCAGACCATGGATCTGCCGGGAATTCACATTAGTCGACGACTTACAAGCGTGTACACTGAAACGTGTTGTTTTTGTTGTCTATTTGGACTGGCTAATCCGTTGGTGTTGTGTCTTTTCTTTCGTCCGATTATCTTAGAATGAACATCGGCTGTATCAAAAGCACTACGTTTAAACATGTGTCATATTTCACCGTCTAGTTCACACGGCTAAACTTCACGAGATTGGCGCCTTTAGCCCTAGCTGCAAACAGTGTCTCCTTTTTTAGTATGAAATTTAGACACAACTATAATGAACTGCTACCTGGAGAGAGATGGGCTCCGCCAGGGGTGTATCGGCCCAGGACACACCGTTGTTGTATGACCTGAGCTGGTACGACAAACTGCAATAATGGTGCCTCAACGAGCTTCTAGGTTATGGGACTGATGATGATAGTACTGGTCACCATATTCCATAAAAGCTGAAGACCTAACTTTTCTCTCGAACATGATGTCCCTTTATGGTCAATATAGGTCCCGAAATTGAAATCAAATGGCTCTTGGTAGTTTCTAGAGGTGTCATTAGGTAGGAGGAATATCCAGATTTCTACTTATTGTTGGTGGCACACGTTATGTGTCTTATGCACGTGCGCAGCTCAGATCAAAAATAGCGTTCGTGATTACGAAGCGCAAAATCAAAGAAAAGCGTACTGCTGCGGGTAATTGTTTGTGCGGGCAACAAAAATTACGGTTACAAATATTCATACGGAAATACTTCCTGTTTGAGGTCGGAAAATATTTATCGCGTCAAGCGGTGCATAACTAGATCAATAGCGGATTCGAGCTGATAGACGAGCAACGATAGACAGTCAATAAACTACAATATAGTGTTGTCATGGTTTAGCTTACATCATAATGCATGCTCCCACCTTCGCAGGAGACGTTTAACGAATGCCGAAGAGGTTGGACATAATGTCAAAATGTGACTGAGACAGTGTGCCATATACTTATATGTTAAAATGTTGGGGCACTCATAAAACGATGGCATAAGTGAATCTTCTTCTTCAACGATCAACTAATGCTGTGATTTTAGTCCGGCGGGGCTCGCGATGAAGACGGTGTCATTCACGCTTTCGCCTGTCCCCCACAGCTTATTGAGCATGGTCGCTTCCCCGAGCCAAACTGCCTCTCTTTGGTCTGCATAGGAAGGTCATTCTTGCTGAATATGTTCTGATGTTTGCCTGAGTGCTCCACAATCGCATGTGGCAGTGCCTCTGCGAACCATTCTGTGAGTGTGGGACTTAAGTTTACAATTTCCCGTTCTTAGTCTGAAGATCGTTGTCTTCCCTTCTCTATCTAATTTGTCTATGTTGTCCTTTTCTGGCTTGTATTCTTTTGTGCTGATATATCGATTATGTGCGCATAGATCAGTTGATGAGTGGCTTTACTTCTTAATAGCTCTGATAAGTAAATCAATATTGTGAAAATTATGTTAAGAAATAACAGGAAATATGTTTGTAATCCATTAATGACCTCGTTAATGATTTTCGCTCGTAGACTCTGCTTTGAGCATCTAATAAAGTATCGAATACGACATCCTCTATTGCAGAGCTTGCTATGAACACCAAATAAAGTCCACAATGCTTTTTTTTCGTCTTCGTCGTCTCCGTTTGTTCTAAATCTCCTGGTACCAAGCCCTGTATATGGCTTTGCAAGTAGCAGGACGTTGTCAGGAGAATAGAATGCTTTGTGCCGTAGTTTACAGCATGACTGCGATATTTGCATCTTTCGGTCCGACACATCCGTCTTCAGTATGCCATTTTTTGGTACCGGGTCAGCTATCCGTCTTTGGTTTCTTCTGCTTATGGTACCGGGTCAGCTATCCGTCTTGGGTCTCTTCTCCTTATGGTACCGGGTCAGCTATCCGTCTTGGGTCTCTTCTCCTTATGATATTAGGTCAGCTATCCGTCTTGGGTCTCTTCTCCTTATGGTATTAGGTCAGCTATCCGTCTTGGGTCTCTTCTCCTTATGGTATTAGGTCAGCTATCCGTCTTGTGTCTCTTCTCCTTATGGTACCCGGTCAGCTATCCGTCTTAGGTCTCTTCTCCTTATGGTACTGGGTTAGCTATCCGTCTTCGATCTCTTCTCCTTATGTTACCGGGTCAACTATCCGTCTTGGATCTCTCCTATTTATGATACAGGGTCAGATATCCGTCTTGGATCTCTTCTCCTAATGGTACCGGGTTAGCTATCCGTCTTGGATCCCTTCTCCTTATGGTACCGGGTCAGCTATCCGTCTTAGATCTCTCCTTCCTTATGGTACTGTGTTAGCTATCCGTCTTCGATCTCTTCTCCTTATGGTACCGGGTTAGCTATCAGTCTTCTCCTTAGTCAGTCTGTTCTGTTGCAGCCTGTTATCCAGAATGACCACGTAGAGGTGAAGAAAGGCCTTAGCAGCCATGGGTCGATGGACCTGACAATTGTAGTCAGCTTTGGGTCGCTGACCGCTGCAGGTCCTGCAATGCTCAGCATCTTGCTCCCTATTCCACACAACGATTTCTCCCTTTGCATAATCGGCGATAGGACGATCTTAACAAGTACTCCACCAAAATTATCATTTTGTCTCTTTAGCTCCATATCTATTATAGATCCGCCACTGAAATTGCATCTATTGCAGGAAGACTACTAAAACACTTGCATTAAGTTATTATAGTGGTTATATCTTTTATAATTCCTTGAACGTTACGATATTGTTGCTATCTCGATGCACAACCCGTTTTATGTGCCTCTTACGACATTCTCTATATAATACAATGGACCTATTTTTCATACACCATTCCACTACTGTGGATATCGTCAATCAAAGCCTGTTGTGCTCCCTCCGAAGCACAGGTTTTTAAAATATAAACGCCAAGTCATTAAATGTTTGCTTACCTTTTGAAGTATATGCTGCAAATAGCTTCTACAGGATGGAAGTAGCCAACCCCGTTCTCAACCCTCCCTAGTTGCCTCTTGTGTCATGCCAGAAAGGTTAGATTATATTCTATCTTTGCTTCCCCCTCGGACCCAGTTAACACTCGGGCGTTATTTTTTAAATGTCTTGTTGTTGTTGTTGACGTTAACGTAATTGCGACATACAATGTTTATATGCACGAGTCATGAACCAAACGTGTTTGTCTGCAGGGGTGTAATTGGTATGGGCGTAGTAAGAGGGCCGCCCTTGTCAGCATCATTTTGTCTTGTACCTGAATTTCAGCTGTTGTCTGTCCACCGCTTTATTTCAGCATACTCTTATGTTTCTTCTTCTTCTTCTTCTTCTTCTTCTTCTTCTTGTTCTTCTTCTTCTTCTTCTTCTTCTTCTTCTTCTTCTTCTTCTACTGCTTCTTTTTCTTCGATTTCTTCTTCTTCTTCTACTTTTTCTTTTTCTTCTTCTTTTTAATGGACTTCTTCTTCTTCTTCTTCTTCTTCTTCTTCTTTTTCTTCTTCTTCTTCTTCTTCTTCATCTTCTTAATCTTGTTGATGTTGTTCTTCTTCTCTTACTGCTTCTTCTTCGTCTTCTTCCTCTTCTTCTTTTTCTACTTCTTCTTCTTTTTCTTTCTATTCGTCTTCTTCTTCTTCTTCTTCTTCTTCTTCTTCTTCTCTTTCTACTTTTGCTTTCGTCACAAGACCGGCCTTTGCGACGTTGTAGTATACAGATGAGGCTGGGATATTTCCCCCTTTCAACTGGACGATTCCAAATTCAGAAAGGTATTTTTGGCACCGTATATGTTTGCAAACGCTGAATGGTTGCAGACTGTTTCTAGGACCGCCACTTAAAGGTCAAATAGGAGATTGGTTAGTTATGAGTCACTGTTTTTGATACAAGCAGCCAGCTTTGAGTCGGAGGGTGCTGTCAGCTCACTCACATCTGCGATCCTTTTTGGATCTAGTAAAGTTGACGTCACTAGTTGGAGGGTCGTCATCGCTATAGGGTATAGACCAATGCGTGCCCTTTCCCGTACGCCAGGTCGTCATGGAGACGAGAAATTAAGCTAGGACGCTTAATATTTCAGAACTAATGTTGTAGTCTTAATCTTAGTTGACCTGTAATTCTACAGAGCCGCTTAGCGCAGTGGTTAGCGCGCTGTCTTGCATCTGAGTGGTCCTGGGTTCATTCCCCAGCTCAGGCGGAAATATTTGATTAGATCGCAACGGCTCCTCGGTTGACCAGCCAAACATGGGTACCAGTGCAGACCGGGAAGTAAATGCGGCGAGGGAGAGGAGATGGCTACCGCCCTCATATAGTCGAACCTTTGAAATGTGAGATCGCTAACACCTCACAGCCCTACGACAGTAATACTATGGGTTACTTTATTTACTTCTACATAATCGGATGAACCCTGTGCAGTCCGGGAAGTAAACGCAGCGAGGGAGAGGAGATGGCTACCGCCCTCATATAGCCGAGCCTTTGAAATGTGAGATCGCTAACACCTCACAGCGCTACGACAGTAATACTATGGGTTACTTTACTTCACTTTACTTCTACAGCAACTGAGATCCTGGGATGCCACCAAAAAAAGACATTCTTGACCTTTGTGATAAAAGAAGGTCACTGAAAAAACACTATCACCCACCGGAGGAGGTCGGCAGTTATAAAGAGGTCAAGAAAGCCAACAACAAAAGATGAGAGAGGCGAAAGAAGCGTATATATGTGAGCAATGCACAAACATCGAAGAAAGACTAAACAGAAATGATGCTAAAGGAGCATACAAGGTTGTCAAAGAACTGGTAACACCAAGATAAGGCAAGAACCGTATGATCCATGATAAAAGCGGCAAGTGCCTTATCGAGGACAATGACGTACTGGCAAGATGGACAGAGTACTGTTCCGAGCTATATAAATATGAAGGGCGAAACGAACCTGTGAGAACAAACCCCCCAACACCAACAAATATAGAGGATAACCAACTGATAACGAAGGAAGAGGTAATTGCAGCGGTAAAGACATTGAGAAGAGGGAAGTCGGCCGGCGTGGACAATATACCAGCAGAGCTCTTACAAGCAGGTGGAGAGGTAGTGGTGGAAGGCCTGACACACATCTGCAACAAAATATAGGCGACAGGAAACTGGCCGGACTTATGGACGAAATCAATAGTTATACCGTTATAGAAGTCTGGAAACCTAAAGCTGTGCCAAAATTACAGAACAATACGCCTCATCAGCCACCCTAGCAAGGTCATGCTTAAATTAATCCTCGACCTTTTTTAAACCCCAAGCAGAGAACATCATTGCCGAGGAGCAAGCAGGGTTCAGACAGGGAAGAAGCACTACAGAACAGATATTTAATTCAAGGCTGCTAAGCGAGAAATATCTAGAACAGCAGCAAACACTGTATCATGTGTTTGTGGATTTTAAGAAGGCGTTTGATAGGGTATGGCATACAGCGCTTTGGGCAACCATGAGGATGTATAATATCAACGGAAATATTATAACGGTCCTTGAACACCTGTATTACAAGGCGTCTAGCGCAATTCTTGTGAATGGAGGGCGAGGGGACTGGTTTCGCACATCAGTTGGAGCTAGACAGGGGTGTACACTCTCTCCAACTCCTTTCAATATATTCCTTGAGGGAATTATGAGTGAGGCACTTAGAGGTCACGTTGGTACTGTCAAGATAGGGGGCCGAACGATTACCAACCTTCGTTTTGCAGATGATATCAACGGGTTGGCGGGTTCAGAAGCAGAACTGCAGGAATGGGTCAGAAGGCTCGATGTAACAGCTTTTGACTATGGTATGGAGAAAAACGCTGGAAAGACAAAATTAATGACCAACAACGCCACGGGCTTTAACTGCAGGATACAAGCTAACGGTCAGGAACTCGAAGTGGTAGACCGTTTTAAATATCCTTGGTCGATTGTTAGTGATGAAGGATCAAAATGTGAAGTGTTGGCCAGAATAGCACAGACAATAGCGGCGCTTGCACGGCTTAACAAAATCTGGGAAGATAAACGGTTAGCACTAAGCACGAAAATCAGATTAATGCGTACACTAGTCCTGTCAATATTTCTCTATGCGTGTGAGACATAGACAGTTACACCTGACCGTCAACGAAGGATACAGGCCTTGGAGATGAGATGCTTCCGAAAACGTTTAAACGTCACGTAGAAAGATCGAGTTACAAATGTGGAAATACGAGATAGAACTACAACAGCAATAGGGCTTTTCGAAGACCTCTTGGCAACTGTCCAAAGGAGGAAACTCACTTGGTACGGTCACATATAGAGATCAAATGGTCTGGCAAACACAATCCTCCACGGGAAGAGGCCCGCCCAAAAAGAGATGGGAGGAAAACATAAAAGAATGGACCAGTCTCCAACCAAAAGAGTCACAGGCAGCGGCATCTGACAGAGAGGGGTGGCGTGGGGTTGTGAGGATGTCTTCATGTGTGCCCCAACGACCTCACCGGTTACGGGATGACCTGACCTGACTTCTACAGAATCGGATTAACCCTGTACAGGGCCCAGCTGTGACGTAAGCTGGATGTAACCCGGAAGAGAACTTGCTGCTCACCGACTAGGCTCGAGCAGCTCATCACTCCGCTGAGACAGGTGCCGTAGAGAGTGGTTGACTGATGTGCGAGTCGATTTTAATAGACTCAAACATTGGAACAAAAGCAGATCCGCAGCCTGTTAGGTGCCATCTGTGCCACTCTTAACAAACCACCTGACTATAGTCGGTGTTATGCCGTGTCACACGGTTAGTCGCCTTTTCCTTTTGTAGTTAATCTTAAAATGTTCTTTCCCCCCCCCCCCCCCCCCATCTCCCCTCCCTTCCCGTTCATATTCAGGAACAATTCATCCATTCACTTCGGTACGTTCCGCTAATATTCGATGAGCCGTACATCCAGCAACGTTCTTGTCCCCTACATCTTTTACTTGGCACCTAGATCCTAGACAAACGTGTGACCACTGGGTGGATTAATTGCTTCTTGCGATATCCTCTCATTGTGGTAGGTGTCTAATTGCCGTCTAACTCATAGATTGTAAAAAGCAACGTGGCAGTGGTCAGCGACCATCATTCAAAGAGTCAACATGATAAAAAGTCGAGCTAAGAATATCCATAAACTATATCGTCCGCATGCTGGTTTACGGTTCTGATGACTTAACTATTTGTCAGTCAATGAAGAACTGGGGCGTTGACTTTGACAATTGGAAGAACATTGCTGCTAATCGCTCTTCATGACGCAGCAAAACCTCTGCTGGCACGACGCATTTGGAGCAGACAAAAATCAAGGAAGCTGCATGGAGATGAGCGATACGAAAGGCAAGAGACGAGTAGCCTCCGTCTAAAGGACAGACAGTGTTCTCTCTCCCCAGGAAGATTTACGTTTTTTGGCTCGAGTTGGTTTCAGCAACCCTCTTCGAGCCCACTCCAGGATTGACAGATGACTACACTTCATTGGCCAAGAAAAATCAAATCGACCACGTGCCACTTTGTGACAAAACTACGCGACTTGAGTCAGGATTGGGACCAGCACAAGATTAACTCTCGTGTCGGGACGATGAGGCTAATGTCTGGTCAGGCAAAACACACTGAACAGACAATCTTAGCCAGGGTCAGGTGAAATATGCTGGTCAAGACTCTCACTTGACCTCCCCGTTGATCGTCCTGGAAACTTCATCAGCATTCTCGCGATGTTAAGAAAGCTACTGCAATCTGCCACATGTTCCGTCCTGTTCAGGGCGCACAAAAGGGTTACTAACTCATTGTGGGCATTAAAAACCAACCAACCAACTCTCTTGTCGGGAATGGCTAATAACAAGACTTTACATTCTGACAGTAACACATGTGAAACCGACGTGTATGTCTAATTTTAAAAAAAATGTCTGCCTTAATAAGCTTTTATCATGAACAAGACAACTGAAAACAACAGATATAGAACAATGAACTAGAATTCAAGAAAAGCTTTATTTATGAGGGTGTTTGCTGTTGTTGTTGTTGTTGTTGTTGCTGTTGTTGTTGTTGTTGCTGTTGTTGTTGTTACTGTTACTGTTGTTAGTTGTTGTTGAATGCCGACGTTGAGTTAGTTTACTGCTGTTTGCTCCAAGAAAGAGGAGTTAAGTGGAAGGTTGCAATCGCTATCTTTACATCTTAAGTTCGGTAATGAATGTGGACCAGGGTCCTCTAGGCCATTGTGTTATGTTTGATTTCATTTGCATGACGTTAAATACTTTGGGTATCACGTTGTACCAAATCTCGTTAGATTGTCTTGACAACAGCCTGTCTCCAGGGAACACTGCACGAAACTGAGGTGCAGTATTGGTCAGTATTTCTCAGTATTTTTCGCCTGGTCGGTCTAAAATATAAATAACATCATGAAGTATGCAATAACAAATTCCTGAATGAAAAAGAAAATATAATGAATCGTGTCAGAAATGACATTTAGAAAAATACAATAATCGATATTTTGTTTTTGTCGGATTTTTAGAGATGGTTAACTGTCTGCATCAGATCAATTTGATTAGTTGAACCAACATGTCACTGTTTGATCTGTTCATCGTCTGATTGAATGGATATATGATTCCCGCTGCTTGCCTTGGACGATGTTTTTGCCGTTAGCCCATGTGATAGGTCAGCAGCCATTAGACGATTGGAGTACATCGTTAAGGTCAGACGCAGTGTAAAAGTAACGAGTATTCACAAGATGGGAAATAATCAGATCGCCTAAAGGTGTGTGTGTTATGTTTTGTAGTGGAGATCCATATTTGCCAACACCATCGGCAGGGCACTTAATGATGATTCTTTTTGGTATATTCAGACTGCTTGCTGCAGAAGTACGAGAGTCACTATCGCTATTTTTCAGCTGCGGCTGACTCTTTTTTAATTCCTTTTTTTTCAGCAATGCATTTATAGTCCAAATTTAAAAGAAATGATTTAACTTCCTAGGTTAGTAGACACGACAATACATGGATAACAACTTAACTTAACTTAACTTAACTGTCTTTATACTGGTTTAGAAGACTCTACAGAGTCTGTATATAACAAGTAATTTGAAGAGTAGTGTTCACTAATGTGCGAGTCGATTTTAATAGACTCACACTAAGGCTAAGTAGACCCGCAGCCAGTTAGGCGCCATCTATAGCTGGTCTTTAAAAAAAACATCTGGAAAAAGGTACAAATAACATCGGCATAATTTTACATTGTACTTGGTCCGGGCAGCGACAGTTAAGCCTACTCTTTCCGATTTCAAACTGTGATGGAGTTTTTTAACACTGAACACCTGAGTCCGCTCGACACTGAACACCTGAGTCGGCGCGACACTGAATACGTCAGTCCGACAAGGAAATTCCCCCCCCCCCCCCCACCCGAGATCATGTGTAAAGGCGTTATTGCATTACGTCACATAAGAGATAGGGATATGGCCAGTTCCTTTTCTGGCTGACTTTTCTTCCCTAACATTATGTCAGGTACCCATTAACAGCTACGTCGATTTGAGCCTGTCGATAGCAGGAATACAATGTTTATCAAGGTCAGATAAAATATGCTGATCAGACATGTTAATCAAGGTCGCGTAAAATATGCTGATCAGACATGTTAGGGTCAGATAAAATATGCTGATCAGACATGTTAGCCAGGGTCAGATAAAATATGCTGATCAGACATGTTAATGAAGGTCGGGTAAAATATGCTGATTAGGCATGTTAGACAGGGTCAGGTAAAATATGCTGATCAGACATGTTAATCAAGGTCAGTTAAAATATGCTGATCAGACATCTTAATCAAGGTCAGGTAAAATATGCTGATCAGACATGTTAATCAAGGTCAGGTAAAATATGCTGATCAGACATCTTAATCAAGGTCAGGTAAAATATGCTGATCAGGCATGTTAGACAGGGTCAGGTAAAATATGCTGATCAAACATGTTAGTCAGGGTCAGGTAAAATATGCTGATCAGACATGTTAGTCAGGGTCAGGTAAAACATACTGGCAAAGACCCCCACCTCGACTTTCTCGTAGTTCTCCCTGGACACGGCTGTTTTCGTGGAGGCCTGACTGACGACGTAGGAGAGTCGACATGATCTCCGTGGTAGTAAGCAACACATAGATGAAGTCAAGCATAGCTCAGCCACCTGAAGGACTCTGGTTCACACTCTTCAGCACGTTCGGGGTGTGAGGACAGATGCAGTATTCTGTCGCGTAGCTCTTTGTTCAAGTCGCAGAAAATAGTAATCATGCTCATTGTGGGCATTAAACAACAACAGCAACAACAACAATAACAACAACAATAACAACAACAACAATAGCAACAATAACAACAATATGATTTAGATGTCGTCAGATGGCCATTTTTTTTCCATCCCGCGTCTTTGTTCACTCTTGTTCCTTATTTTCTTGAGATCAACATATCAATGTCAACACAATTGACTTATTCTAGACCAATTGCATAGTAGAGAAATTGCTTGCACGTGATCGTTCCATCTGGCGCTTAGGCATTACCAAAAGGTGCTCAGATCGCAGAACGAATCTCCATTACAGAGGCTCAGAATGTACGTGCCGCCCAAATATACAAAATGTTACCCGACTTCACAACCGACTCCTCACAAGAGTGCCCTGAATGCAAGAACGTCTGCTCTGCCAAAATTGATTGCTATAGCCATTTGAGAACACATCTCATAGCACAATTCCAATGCTGTCGCCATTTTCGCTTGTGATAAGCAACTACTACTATTATTATAATGGGACCGAAGCGTGGAAACCAACAAAGCAGGGTTTAAGAGTTTGGACGCCTTTAAAATGGGGTGGTTCCTTAGAATGGAACGAACGAGTTGGACATAAAAAAGATTCGATGACAATATCCTCAGTGATGTAGGCCTACAAAGATATGTATTGAACAGATACAAAAACGAAAATTGAGTTGGCTCTGACACAATATGCGGCATGAGAGTCTTGTACAGAAGATACTAGAGGGCAAGATCCAAGGTCAACCAAGACTCACCTATACATCTCAGGCATGCAAGAGCCATTAAAGTACTAACCTACACTGACATTAGGATAGCTGCAAATGATAGGATCAAATGAAGAAACATGTAATGAAACCTCACAACCAATCTTAGGACTGATCAACTAGATCACTGCTTTTCAGCCTGGACGCTATGACCCACTAGTGACCGATTGTATCTTTCATAAGGGCAGTAGCATACAAATAATTACATTCTGTATTTAAAATATGTTATTATTATTTTTATTAGAGCAATTCAGAGGTTACACAACCTGATGAAACTTTGGAAGAACACCAGAAAACCAATAAACGTGAACATTTTGAGAACCTGTGTTTTTCCCCGTGGCATCATTCAGTTGGGAAACATGAAAAGTCACTCAAACCTCAAAGGAGACAATCGAGTCTTACGAGTCGATATCATTTTTAGAAAGATTCTCAGAAAACCATTAACCGAAAGAAAGAAAAATGTAGAAATTCGACAAAATTTGGGGCTAATTAATTTTTGGCTACTAAGAATCTGAGTTCCTGCATGAACAGATATTGCTTCAGCTCTGAAGTTGGTAAAGGTCTCTACTGGTACTGCTGATATGAAGTGAATTTCTATGTCGCCGTTGGTTCGTGTGACCTAGATTCTACTGTCTCCCATGTCTGCTCTGTGCATGTACAATTCACCTGTAAAAACATGTCCTGATCATTTATTGATGTTATCAACCCACGACTTTATTTGTCCTCGTCGCTTCCTTCCACCTTGAACAGTTCGCTTCAACATACATAAAGACAAAGCAACTTGCCGAAAATGTTAATGGGTAAAAATGTACACTAGGAAGTGTTCTAGCCAGGTTGGAGGAAGAAGACATCAAGATAGTAATAGGTAGACGTAGAGGTAGTCACATTACACATCTGGAAGATGCACGATCATAACGATTTTATGCAGATAACTTCAGAAAGGGAGCTGATAACCGATCAGATCTGGCTTAGACCATTAAATACACGAAGGGAGAAAAATGACAAATGGTATTACGGACTATGGTAGACAAAGCTATGTAAATTTGTGACTTTCACTAAGTTAAGGATTAGAACCAACGTCGTTGGAGGAAGTATGGTTAACAAACATAATTAGAAATCAGATTTACTTGAGAACGCACAAGACGTTTTATTACTTTTAAAGACACATAGATCATGGGAAAACCCTATGAGTCGAAGATACCTTGAATGTGCTATAACAACTAACGGTTGCATCGGGGTCAGCAAACCACAGCTTTTCAATACCATATTCTGCCTCAAAATGGTAGTACTGGAAACAGGCTGCACAATTTAGCTGGTTAAGAGAATATGGATCGCAGTGGAGAGACAATTACGGTTCCCATATGAAGCAAGATGAAATCGGATGAGTCGCGTCGAAATGCCCAGATATCGCAGTGTCAGTGTTAACTACTACCGAACGTTGCAACGTCCTTTTCTAGAGTAACGTCGATAAAGAAAAATACGAAGAAGAAGAAGAAGAAGAAGAAGAAGAAGGAAAAAGTGGAGAAGGTGGCGAAAATTAGGAGAAAGAGAAAGAAGGAGATAGAGCAGATTTAGAACGAGGAGTGGGAGAATAAGAAGAAAAAGAAACAAAATAATATGAAAAAGAAGGAGGAGGAAAAGTAAAAGGAGAAGAAGAGTTGAAAATGAGGAGGAATGAAGATGGAAAAAGAAGAAGAAGAAGAGGAAGAAGAAGAATAAATAATACATGACAAATAATAGCAACAGAAGCTAAGAAAGTCAATTCAATAAAAGGTATCTAGATATCAAGAGACATGAAACCCTGAAAACAGAATGGAAACTCGTGCTGCGTTGATTTTGTGTTGTTTCTTGAATAAAGTGCTAAATAAGAAATAAATCTGGAAACAAATGAAACGTTCAAATATTCTTAACATGTCGTAAAAGGCTATTGAAGAGGTTTTGTTTGGGGCTGGCACCAAATTCTTGTAAAAAATGTATTGCCATTTTAAAGAGCCACTGCAAAAGCTGTAATTTAGACTTGATGAAAAGTCATCAGCTTCAGATAAAACATATATTTCACGTTGGAGAAATGGGTGGATAATAACAGATGCTTGGAAACTGGATTACAGTTAAAAGTAGCCAGTTGCAGTGGTAGATTATGCTTTAATTTGATGTTGCCTTCTACTAACCGCTACACTATGGGGTCTGATGCTCATCCATCACGCGTGATGAAGACCATATTCTTTGTACAGTCGTGTGGACAATCTTTACCTTTTGCTCTGTCCGATGAAATGGGTGACTTGCGCGGTGATTTGGAATAAATTGAGAGTGTTTGCAGGATATTTCAACTTCTTTCTCCCAATCCTGGGTTATATTTGAACAGTGGCAAGATATTATTCAGTTGACTGGAGATAGGACAGGAAACAGATTTTTCGACAGGGTTTACTCTCGAAGCCTTTCTCATAAATATGTATCATACAAGACACCGGAGTAAATAACACCTGTCGACACAAGTGGGTTCTTTCTCAGACTGATCTGTATCTAATTGTAGAATGCATTGGATCACATATGCTGAGCAGTGCATGAGCTGTAGTGGTTAGCGAATCAAAGCTGACTGCTAGAGTCAGGGTCAGCGAACCAGAGCTGCTAATACTCTTCTTCACATACACGCGGCGATCCAAGATAACAGTCTACAACAGGGCAGCCTGGTTAAGGGGGAGGGATCAAAGAGGGATGACTAATCTGATACCCCAAATGCCATGCTGATGTCGGATCTGCCGGATCAAAAGGTACAAATATCTCAAACTGTAAACTACGACAAAACGCATTCGGTTCTTCGGGCTACATACCGCTGCCCGAGAAGCTCTTTTCAGGGCTTGTTAGAGGGAGTTTGAGAACGAACGAAGAAGAAGGAGACGAATGAAATGTGATAGGATATGACTAGGTTCTACCATTCCACATATTCTATGATCAAGGCTTGTACACTCCGATAAAGAAAACAAACACAAAGATATAGCAGTGTTTCTTCTGGAAACATCAATAACTTAGAGCAGAAAATAGATAACTAAGAATGACAATAAAACAAGTAGATTAAAAAAAATTATGATTTCTCTCAGTACATGTTTCTATTTATATTAAAACACGTTTTTATTTTTGGTTTTAGGACTGCAGGAGTGTATTTTTTAAGTTGTGATATTTCCTTGAAGAATAGGTATTCTTTAAATGTTTTTGTTTGTTGATTTATTGGTATTTTCGTTTCTATTCAAAAATATTGACACACTACGGAGTAACCGATCACCTAATTAACCTGTGCAAAAGTCAGAACATTAATGGCCCTTGATCTGGTCGAACAATCACCCGACTCTCAGCAAAATGTCATATCAAATCAGGATTACAAGGACGTGAGCTATCCCCTTTGTTGTTCATTACATTTGTAAACCACATTAGTAAAACAGCCAACCCAAATGAAGGTGGCAGCATTGGTGAACTCTTAAATAAACTAATTTTTTTTGACAATCTAGCTGTAAAAGCAACTTCAGAGCTGCAATTGAAAAAAAATGTTAATAAACTAAATACAGCATGTAAAGAATATAGCATGAAAATTTATGTAGAAACAGTTGAGGTCATGGAAATATATGTAGAAACAGTTGAAGTCATGGAAATATATGTAGAAACAGTTGAGGTCATGAAAATATATGTAGAAACAGTTGAGGTCATGGAAATATATAGAATAGCCGGATACATCAATATTGCCATTGTAAAACAACAAATTAAACTGGTAAAAGGTGTCACATACTTATGGAGCACGTTATCAGCGGAAGGAAGAATTAAAACGGGATTACAATAACGATGTAATAAGGCAAATCAGATTGTTGGAAATTAACTGCAATACTTAATTGCAAGCACGTGACAATAACTATCAAAAGAGCTTTATGCAACACGATTTTCATCCAGACTATGCTATTAATGATGTCAAATCTGGACAATAACATGAAATGATTAACGTTGCATCGTTAAAACAGAAATGAAATGCCTGCAAACAATATTTGGCATAACAAGGAAAGACCTGATCAGAAACAATGATATCAGGAGACTTGTGGGAACAACACCAGTTTTATACAACATTAAAAGACAGCAACTAGAATGGTTTGGCCACGTAACATTGACAACCACAGCACCCTCCAACTAGAAATGCTATTTAGATACAAAGAATTCAAAGCCAAATGCAGGTCACAAAAAAGGTGGCTTAAAGAAATATCTTTATAGGTAATGTGCATGAAGAACAAAGACTGGCTCGTTTCAGAGATATCTTCCTAACTTGACACTGAAAGGCTTTACAGGACAAGGAAAAACGAAATAAAAAAAAAGAAGAAGGAATGAAATTGAAGAGATCAAGTTGGTCAACAACATTCATTACCGTCTTTAATATTGAAATTGACAACCGTTCATGTCGATTTCTTCATTTGCGTCATCTTGAATGTTAACTTTTCGTAGTTCTGGATCTTACAATTCAATGAACGCGCACGTCTGTCATCTTGCAGTCGATACATGCAAATATATTTTTTTTTAAACTTAGTTTTTTCTTTAGAAACTTTTGATCCGTCAAAATGTGATAAATTATCGAGTAGCACTAGTAGAGGCTATGTACACAACTTTAGCTCTCTAGGTTATGGGGAAGTTCGTTAAAACAGAAGACTAGTAATCCATGCAAACGGACAACGGTTATGTACGCAAATGGACAGCTGTCACGTACGCAAACGGGCAGCGGTCATTTGAAGAGTCGACTACTCTGACTCCTGGTACACCCATATAAGTCTAGTCTCTCAGTAAATGGAGAAATATTGGAACTACTAATGGTTCTTGCAGCTCGCTGGCTGTACACACTTTTGCATTGTTATCTATCGCACTCCAGTCCGTTCGAGCCTCGTTCGATTACAATGCTCTGCAATCAGTGCACTGCTGATTCATTTATTGCGGTGTCATTATACAACTGGCGGACATTGATAAACTTCATAATGTTGCTCCCATTTATATCTAGTGTATCTGTAATTGTTCATTGTGTAACCAGCATTTCCCCTCTTTTCATGCCCTGAACCGCACGATGACCAGGGCAGTAAATACACACCAGCCCGTGCAGGCGTGAGCCTTTACAGCTGCCTTACATTCATGCCTTAGTCAACCCTTCTGAGCTACTGTGTTGGATATCTGGAAGCATGTTATTCCCAATTGCTGCACATTTCGTCATCAAGAGGCAAGCCGGTTAATGCGTTTATTTGGCTGGCATCTTCTGTAGCGATGTGTACCTTGTTTCTGATACTAGTTATCATTGTAGCGTGTGACATTTCATAATCATGGTGGCGCAAATGAATTACAAGCAACGGTTCGGTACTGTCAGTTGCCCGTGCAATGTGTAAGGAGGCTAAGGACTTAGACCTGAGCATCTTACATTTAAAACAGAGTCACTCCCGGCTGTCTTGCGGGATATCCGTTCACAGGAAAGGCTTCGGGAGTAAACTATAAGGACAAATCTGCACCCCGTGGAATCTCCAGCCGTGCCATTGGACAAATGCAGATCAGGACGAGAGAGTGAGGTTGGCAAATTGTGAAATACTTCCTATCTTTCATCTAAATCATGGGAAGGAAGACTATCGTCTGTTCAGGCACAACATAATAACCAAAACCCTTTCCTCGGCTTCCATGCAACCCTTCCTGAAAATGGGGTGTTTTCACGATAGCGTGGCTAACCAGGCGAGGTATCACGCAAACCCCGTAATAGTGAGCGGCACGCAGATGAACCAAAGCATAGCACAACGAAATTTAAATAAAAAAATCTACCCAAGTTATTTGCATCTTCCCCCAGGTGGTTTGTTAAGAGCAGCATAAGATGGCGCATAATTGGCTGCGGGTCTACCTAGCCGTTATGTTTGAATCTATTAAGATGGGCTCGAACATCGGTAAAAACCACCCTCCAAGAAACTGGTTAAATACAGACTCTGTAGAGTCTTCTAAACAAGAATATCGACGTTAAGTTAATTAATCGCCTGGAGAAACCCGGTCCACTATCATTAACACGCTTGGGATGCGAGGAAAGCTACGGCAACCAGCCACTTAATGTCTTTTTTATGGCGTTCAAGAGAGTAATCCTATTCATTGTGGGTATCCAACAACAACAACAATTCAAATCGCTGTGAAAATCATTCTTTTGCCCATTGCAGCGTGCAGAGGGCAGAGAAAAAAACGACAGATTTAAACGACAGATTATCATCAGAGACGAACATCCCATTCCAAAGTAGATATTGAAATCTGAAACAATGACTGCCCCTGTTAAAGAGATCTCAGACAGCCATCTCAAAAATGAAGTCCCTGATTGAGTCTCCATTCTCGTTCTGGATGCTGCTGTTATCTTTGCTTGAGAAGACTGGTCCCTTTCTTTTATCGTTTCGTGGCTCAATCATTTGACTGTTCGATGTGTACATTGCATGAATGGTAGAAGAAAATTAATGGCATACTTTAACTGACTCGATTTAGTCGATCCAATTCTACGACGGACATGTATTTCTTCTTTCCCGTTACTTACACCATCTACATCTAAACATATACCAAAATAGGCCTAGCAGGTTACATCATGATTATTCGTTACTCCACTCTCTGACCTCAGTAGTGTACGCGCATTTATATAATTTAATTTACGTGTGATGTTATCGCCAACGCCACGAAGCACGCCACTTGATGTTGATTAGGACAATGCACGTTCTCTTGTGATGAAAACCGATTTTGACGTCACCACGCGAGCCGAGCCACTCCATTATATGTATTCATGATATTTGTTTTCTTGTTTATATTGAACGATTTATCAACATCACTTGAGATCTATCAGTAATCTCAAGGTCAGGTGAAAATACTGATCAAGACCTCACCTCACTTCCTCGTACAGCTCATGGAAATAGGGTGGGGTCGACAACAAAGTTTCCATAGTACTAAACTGACAGAGGAGTTTAACGTTACACTACAGACGAGTGGATCGTGATCCACCTTCACAAATATACATCTAGCCTCTGGTGTTCATTACCTTGACTTGGTTAGGGAATTCAATGATCCCAATAGCTATGCTAGGGGTCGTGAAAACTTCCAGAAGAGTCGCCAAAGCTGGATAGGCCGAGGTGGATAAATTAGACTAACAATTGACAACTGACCTAAAGTATAATAAGTTGGATGAAGACCAACCACATAGATCTATACAAACAAAACTGGTTACGGAAACATTGACAAACAAACAAAAACAGTCTCCAAAAAGAACGGGCCTCAGAATATGAGATGTGTGAGAATGAACTTCTCTCCCTAGATCTCAACTGAAGAGAGGCAGAAAGAACAGCATGAGACCGAACTTGCAGGAGGAGGGTTGTCACTGGCTTTTGTTTTAAAAAATGGGGATGGCATTAATGATGAAAGGAGCTACTTTAACTGTCCACAAAAGAAACGGGGGTCTCCTTGGCGAAGTTGTCAGAGCCGTTTTTCTCATGTTCAGACAGTCGGAGTTCGAATTCGGGCCGCGACGGTTGGCTCATTATGACAATTTTGTGGGATGTTCTCGGCAGGCGACGTACATTTCTTTGGAGAGAGACCGAGCCACATAAAGAAACTCGCTGCGAATAAGTCGTAAGCCTTTTAACCTTTAAAAGAAACACCGTCAGCAGTTAAATTACCTCAATAATAGTAGTTTTCAATATCACCATAACTTGTCATATTACCACAACTACCACAATTTGGGGAACAAAAAGACATATCTTTAAAATACCAGAGAAACGAGAAACGTACACCTGCTCTCTCACAGTCAGCCTGTCTTAAATCAGGTATTGTCAATGTTCTAATCCGAGACTAGAAGACATAACGCAAACTCGGCTTACAGTCTCAGCCATCTTGTTTCGTGGGTTCAAGTTATATTTTTTTTAGTTTTGTAAATATACAGACAACAAAACGAGTGATGGAAATGTTATCTCTTAAACACACACAAAAATGGTAAAAAATAAAAGCTCATTAAAAGCAAATCATTAAAATAAGTAGAACTCCTGGGCCACTCAACCAAAGTGTTCATGATATTACTCTTTAACAGGCTAAATGGTTCAAGTATTTGGGCAGTATTTTATTGGCAAAGATACTAGATGTTAGAAAGCATACAGGGTGACTTATCAGCCATCATCACTGCTTATGCACCCGGGCAATAGTTAGGCAACAAAGCAACAGCTAAATAACATTATATTTGTTCTGTGCTACCAGTGCTAAACATGGCTTCTGTCTGTTTAAACAGAATACACAGACATATCATCTGATGAGCTGTCTAATGCGTGCGTGTAGGTTTTCTCCAACTGTGAAGCTGACATCATTGTATTTGAAGCCGCCGTGTACCATCTGGGGATAGTTTGTTATGTCTTTCTTTCAAAAGACGCTCGAAACACTATTTGTACAGACTCCTTGTCAGTCCTTCAAGCATTAGAAAATGTTGGATATTGTAGCGTTGATCTTATTTAAATAGCTCCAGACATTGACCACATTCTAGCCTCCCATATACTCATAATAGTTCTGCAGTAAATCCTTGGGTACTGAAAAATACCTGACATCTGGCAATGACAAATCAAACCGACGAGCAAAGAATGGTACAAGATAAGAATAGCCATTCATAACAACAAATTTACAAACATCTCATAAGAACAACAAACAAAGAAACATGACTAAACAGATGGGCCATGAGAAACACACAAAAACGATCTACAGACATATGGCGAGCCCAAATCCAAATGACAGTATCAATCAACTCACAAGAACGAACCAGAGCATCTCTTTCCGGCTGAGAACCCAAAAAACAAGCACCTGAACAAAATATAAGACGACACACATTGCCAGATGTATGCACACCTATACAAAACCGTTGATCATTATTTCTTTGAGTGCTCGGTGCTCAGCGACGTTAGAAAAATGCTTCTTTCTTCGAGGCACGATAAACGGAACACTTTGTATGGCACTTAATAACAACTAACAAACACTAGCACATGCTTCTAATAGACATTGGTCCGAAGAATTCCATGGCTAAGTAGTTAAGCCGTCAGCCTCATGATCAGTTGGTGTTGGTTCGACTCTGGACTCCGCCGTCTTTTTCACGGGTGCTTGATGCGGAGTCCCCTGCATCTCGTAGTCGCCCCTAGTCGTATTGTCCTTGACTTGCTTCTGGGATCAGGCAGCTCGAGACGACAGAGTGAGGATAGAAAGTAGCGCAGTTAACCATTACTAAAAATAGCGCTAGCAAATAAATGATGTCATTATCGTCTGCGATGGACGGCGGCCTTTGCCTTTTGGTCCGAAGGGCGAGAACCCATATGCCGCTCGATCTGTAACAACAACATAAATCTTTCTTTCGCGTCCCAGTAGTCTTGGTCTCTTTATATCTTTCTCCCTCGCTCTGTCTGTCTCTCACCTCTCTATATCTCCCCCTCTATATATCTCTCCCTCTCTCTCTCCCTCTCTCTGGCAAGTAAAGCTAATTACCGCATAATATCTGCTTTGCCTCTCTTCACATCAATTGCTTAATATGATATTATTAGTAGTATGACAAACAAGATCGCATTTAGGGATTTTGTGGAGATCTAAAGAAAATTAATTCCACAACCGAAATACAGATCTTCAGCTCAAATGTAAAGTCTGTTTTATTGTAGGGCTCTGTGACGTGGGAAACAACAGAAAGTGCAACACAATAGGTTAATGCTTTAATCAATGGATGCCTACGTGGAATTGAAGGCAGATAGTGGCATGGTATAGTCACCAAGACGGAACAGGACATATGTCAGTAGGGCTAGACGTGAAAAGAATGCGTTGACGATGGATAGGACAGACATTATGGAAAAAAAACATCTACTTCTCCTTCGCTCATCTTCAAGTCAAGGTCCCGGTTTCTCTTACAAAGGTCACGATTCTTTGTAAGGCTGTTTTATCTTCATACCGCTTTTTCGTCTCACATCTGTATCTCGAAACCAGTATTGCTATCTCTCCCTCAACTCTCTCGCTCTTTCAATCTTTCTCTCTATCTCCCTTCATGCGTGAACATGCAACGTGGTAGAATGTTGTTCACGTTCATGGTATGCTCTCCACATACCTGTTTCTGCCCAAATCCTCATTGTGTTGACAAGATGACCCTTGAGGCTGTTTTGCCCAGTTCTCTGTTTAAAGATGATGACTTGCTCTTCTCTAGTTAAATCGTAGCTGCTGACTTCTTTCCAGATGTATCGGGGTTGCTAAATCCATTTCCCCCTGATGTTGGCTTAGGTCTTGGCCTCATTATACGCGATGTTCAGGTCTGTTTGTGAGGGGAAGCTCCTCTACACTTTGCTTATTTGTCAGACACCATTTTAAGGCAGTCGCTATTCTTGAACCCTCTTGGCACAAGAGATAGGGACAAACCTAACACTTATGGAGGAGAGAAATCGAGACACACTTTTAAACGGCAGGTAAGACGTGCATGGAGCTGGCAATGATGACCACTATCTGTGAAGACATATGCTCCGTAGGGCGTTGACGGATTTTTTAAATTAATTGTAGGGTAGTCGCAAGCAGACACTGATATCTTGAGAGGAAGTGTTAGTAACGTTATTGTATGAGGCAGCAGTTTTTTGTCTTTAAATGAGGTGAATAGGCTGGACCCTGTCCTCCATACCATTCCCTCCCTAACAGTAAGGCATACATATACATTTACAGCTGGGTCATCTGGTGCGTATCGGTAGTGGCCGCTGGACCCCATACTTTTGGCATGAATACTTCTGCTTCTTACATAAATGTTATGTTCTTGCTAAGCCTATGCTTGCTATAAACATAATGCCCGCGCATATCTATAGCAGTTATTCCACAATACATGAAGGATGTTTTCTTTTGAGTTAGTTAGTTGGCTAGTTACATAGTTAATTAGTTAGTTAGTTAGTTAGTTCTAAGTATAACAATGGTCTCCCACCGACCGGCTAGAAACGTGGGAGAGACTGACCCCGTTCTACAAGGCTCCATCTGATAGCAGTCTCTCTTTCCGCACTGATCGAGTTTTGGCTACAGGCCTTACCAGTTAGACATGCTAGTGGTCGATCAAAGCAACGGGCCCTAGATGCCTAGGCGAACATTATTATTAGTTAGTTAGTTAGCTAGCTAATTAGTTAGCTAGTTCGCTAGTTAGTTAGTTAGTTCGTTAGTTAGTTAGTTCGCTAGTTAGTTAGTTAGTTCGCTAATTCGTTAGTTAGTTCGCTAGTTAGTTAGTTCGTTAGTTAGTTAGTTAGTTAGTTAGTTAGTTAGTCGTCGGATCATCTGCATCACAATAGAGACAAGTCCAAACGCACTCAGATCTAATCCTCAGTATCTCTGCCATCACGTGATGGCTGACTGTTTCTGTCCTGTGCTGGTTAACCAGGCGTCTTTAGATCCCCGTGTGGGGTTCCTTCCTCGCCGCCTTAATCTCGTCTCTGGGTATACATCTCGATATCAAAGTGTACCTGCATGCTTGTAAAACATGACCATTGAATTCTGTGTTGAGGCGGACACATATAGGTCATGTGGATGGGGTGCTTCGGTTAGATCCTTGAAATATTATAACATATATCACGCAATGAATGTCAGTGTACGCAATACTAATCGATAGTCTATCGGACTGTATCCGGACCTGCTTTCAATTGTCAAATCAGGAAAGTGGTGGAGTGGTTGCAATAATATGCGCTGGATATATGATATTCGCATAAGAGTATATGAAACTGAAACACAAGCAATGGATAAACTGATCTTTCTTGATGATTTGAGATGTTAGCTATGTAAGCGATAATGAGGAAATCAACATATGGTTGTGTGTGTGCTTTGGTAATGTAACTTGCGCTGCTTTTTTATTACAATGAGCAAGAAACTGCGCTGGTCATCAACCTTACTCTCTTATCCCGAGCTGCGTCCGACCAGTGGTAAGACGACCAGTCAAAACGACAGGAGGTAACTCAGCTCGCAGATACGCATGTCTTAGCTTTCTTAGTGCAATTGAGACGAGATATTCCTACCATCACCTAAATTGCTGGGCATGCAATTCGAGAAAAGATCCATCTGGAATGGTTTTGCATTCTAAATTCTTTACACATTGCAGAAAATGTGTGTTTCTCTCTATTCAATAAATATAACAATCCGAATTTCTTGTGCAATTCACACGTCTCGTGTCTTCGATGGTCTGACAGAGATGTCCAAAGCTGACAGTGTCACCACCTGTCTTGTTATGTCAAGGTTCGGCAATCAAATTGGTTCATCGCTTTTTAAAACTAAGCCCACATACTGTGCTATAAACACATTTTCTTTCTATTTCTCGTCTTCGTCGTTCGTTTTCAAACTTCTGCTACCAAGCCCTGAACGTTCTCAAAATCCCGCTACCCAGCCCTGAACGTTCTCAAACTCTCGCTACCAAGCCCTGAACGTTCTCAAACTTCCGATACCAAGCCCTGAACGTTCTCAAACTCCCGCTACCAAGCCCTGAACGTTCTCAAACTCCCGCTACCAAGCCCTGAACGTTCTCTCACACCCGCTACCGAGTCCTGAACGTTCTCAAACTCTCGCTACCAAGCCCTGACAAATTATTTGCAATTGGCAGGATGTTGTCCGGAGAACGAAATGCACTGTATCGTAGTTTACAGCTTGAGACCAATTTGTTCACCATTCGGTCCGACACACCAGACTTCAGCTAGCATTTTCTGGTACCGGGTTAGCCTTCCCTCTTTGATCCCTTCTCTTCATTCAGTCCGCCCTGTTGCAGCCTATTATCCAGGATCACCAGGTAGAGGTGGAGAAGGGTGTTCACAGCTCTGGGCCACTGTCACTAACGTCCTGCAGTCAGCCTTCAGTCGCTGACTGCTACAGCTCATGCAATGCTCAGCATTGATCCAACACATGTATTGATTTCCTCGATGTTCTATCACATACTGTCTATGTCTCCCGTGTCACACCCCCCCCCCCCCCCCCATCCTGTCTCGTTTTTGAGTTTCTGACCACCAAATAATTTGAAATACTGTACCCTCTATGGAGTTATGTTTTATACTCATTGTCTGTATGCTGTTTCTCAATACTTGAAACTATACTAAGCTCTATGGGCAATTCATACGTATCTGGTTTATTTTCAATGTTCTCTCTTGTCTCTCGCGTCAATACCATGTCCTTTTTTTTTTCGAGTTTTGACATCAACAAATTTCGTGTAGCTTGGTTAGAAATATGTTCACAACATTTTTTTATTTGTTTGTGCGTTCGCCTTATTCATCTATTCCCCAAGGCGGTGTGCGTTGCACTATGGTTTTTATTTTACGCCTGTCGGCCCAGTGCATCCGACTTCAGCATGAATTTTATGTAAGGGTCTGCTTCCTCCTGCATTTTCTAACGGTTTGCTTCCCCGGGATAACGGCTGGTGCTGTAATGGGGATCGAACCCAGCACCTTCTAGTTGTGAGCCGCGTCACTTAACCACTAACCCACGCCGTCCTCTTACTCACTAAATGACTTCTGTTTCTCACAACTTGAAACTCTATGGATCTCCCTGTGCTGTTAAGACGAATTTTTCTCAACGTTTTACAATAGTTCTTTATTTTCCAATATGTTAACGTGACGTCTTGTTTCTGAGTGTACTAACCTCCGGCTATCTTCTGACACCTCAGCTAGAATTCTACTCAGTAAATTATTCAAACAAAAGTGAAATTAAAAAAAAAGTCCTAGTTGTCATCCGCGGATGCCTAATGGTATGGGATCGTCCACGGAGAGCAAAAAAAAAGAATTGTAATCTACATCACACACTTCATGGGCAAGATAAAAATACACTCCATACCAGCTGGGGAGACCTGTACCCCATTCTGAGCTGAAGCAACTCAAATTCGTATCATCCAAAACACAACTACAAGTAAAACAGTCTTCCTAATTCTTTTTCTGTTCCTAATCCTTTTACTGCTCCAAAACCTTTTCGTCTACTTAATCTTTTTTCTGTTCATTTTTTCGTCCTTATCTCTACAATCTCTGCAGTTTAAAACAAATTCTTCTTCTTCGTTTCGACTCCTTCTATTATTTTCCACTGCTATCCTCTGAGTTGCTGCCATGTTTTTGTCATTCGTCATATACCGTTTTTGCTCCTCCTTTCCTCTATTTGTCCGGCCCCCTTCACCCCACCGCCCCCTCCCCCCCCAAAAAAAAACAAAAAACAAACAAAAAACAAACAAACAAACCCAAATGCATTTAAAATGTAACACAGATCTATTCCTACAGTGCATTCCCGCATAGTTGGTAGCTAAAAGGCAGATGACCTAGCCATTCATAGAGCAATAACGATGTAAATGTACTCATCAAATGATGCACAAGAACATAATGGAGAGACCAGCACAGAAAATGCAAGCCAGAAAATAACAGCATAAACACACTTGGCAGAGATGAGCAGATAACGATCTACAAACTCAAAACCGGACATTGCAGACTCAAGGCCGATCTCCACAAAACGTGTCTCAGAGACACCGGCACGTGCGATTGTGGAGCACCCCAAGCAAACACCAGAACATTTCCTGCAGTACTGCCCCACTTATGCCGACTAAATAGAGGCAGTTTGGCATATGGCAACGACCAAGCTCGAAAAGCTATTGGGTACCAGTGAAGACCTAGTCTGAATCGTGAACTTCACATAACTAGAAGCACAGCATCAGTTGATCGTGAACCTCACATAACTATAAGCACAGCATCAGTTGATCGTGAACCTCACATAACTAGAAGAACAGCATCAGTTGATCGTGAACCTCACATAACTAGAAGCAGAGCATCAGTTGATCGTGAACCTCACATAACTAGAAGCAGAGCATCAGTTGATCGTGAACCTCACATAACTAGAAGAACAGCATCAGTTGATCGTGAACCTTACATAACTAGAAGAACAGCATCAGTTGATCGTGAACCTTACATAACTAGAAGAACAGCATCAGTTGATCGTGAACCTCACATAACTAGAAGCACAGCATCAGTTGATTAACGAAGAAGGGATCAATTCATGCATATGCCGATTACAGGATATACCATGGTATGATAAACTCACTAAAATAGACCAGTAGGAAAGAACCGTACAGATGCCAGAAGAACGAGATGCCAAGATAAGGCGTTTGTGAGAAATATGACACATAACAAGGATAACAGTTGACAACATTACAAGACAGTCACTGTTCTGGAAGTATCAAGTTGGGGCAGACCTAAACATTTGTCGGGAAGAGAAGTCGAGATAAACGTAATCCGGCAGGAAAGACGCCAGGCATGGGCAATGGTGGCACATGACCGGCAGACTTGGCGAGTATTTGTTGAGGACCTATGCTCCACAGGGTATTGAATGATTTTCATTGAGGATAAATATGGCTTCAACAGAACCGTCATTAATCGTCAGGTCCTGCATGCCTGTCATGTTATATTGTTACTAATGCTCCACTATCATGTCCCAGTAACACTGCCAGGTATATCGACTATCTGTCTTTGTTACAGAACCATAAATTCGCACATGAAGTGCACAGTACACAATAAAAGAAACTTCAACCCCTGCGTCTCACAAAGCAGGTCACTGACAGATAATGAAGTAATGTTATATGTTTTATTTGTTCATCAATACGTACAAAACATTTCTATAAAAACTTATGCTGGACAAGTATTTAAAAAATCGAAACCGCAGGTTTCTTGCTCAGCTCATTAAAATGATAACCTAGAGACACACAAAGGCAGAAAGATAAGGTGTCGAAATGAGCTAAAGAACCCCGGAAGTTAACAACATGCATAGAGGTTCCGGGCAAGAATCAGAAAGGAAATGTTCTTTGCTGACAGCTCTTCTAGAAAAAAAGAAATATTAGGACAGGACAAATGGCGGAAAGAAGGAGTAACAAATGTAAATGAAGAATGACAAAAACATGGCAGCAGCAGAGAGGGTGGCAGTAGGAAATAAGAGAAATTGAAGAATTCGTTTAAACTGCAGAGGTTGTAGAGATAAGGACGAACAAATAAACATCAAAAAGATTAAATAGAAAAAAAAAGGATTTGATGTAGTAAAAGGGTTAGGAACAGAAAATGAATTAGGTGCAGAAAAAGGATTAGGAACACAAATAGTATTGAATGCAGAATAGGGATAAGTAACAGACCAATGATTAGGTGCACAAAATGAACAGAGAAACGAATTTGGAAAAGAAAAAGGATTAGGAACAGGGAAAGGATTATAAACATAAAAAGGTTTAGGATAGGTAAAAAGGGTTTAGGAACAGAATCATGATTAGGAAAACCAAGAACATTTAAACTACAAAAGGAATACTATCGCAAAATGATTAGAAACAGAAACCCGATTAGAAATTTAAAGTTCTTTAAGAACATAATAGGAATAGAAACAAAAGGATTGCAAGCTCAAAACAGGATTAGAGACAGAAATAGGATTTGGAACAGAAGACGGATTATAAACAGAATAGGGATTCTAAATACACAAAGGATTAGGAACACAAACAGAGAAATGAATAGGACAAAAATAGGATTAACCAGAAAACGGATTAGGAACAGAAAAAGGATTAGAAGAAGTAAAATGATTCACATCATATTATTCCCCGTGCCAGTCCAACAGATGTAATGTATGCGAGGAAGCCAACAATATTCTATTTACGTCTCGATATTTTGTAACGCTGTACCAATGCCGGTCTGGATCTTCGTCAGTACATCTCACCATCGCATAGGTGGGTGAACACGTAGACGTGTACAAGCATTCATTCATTCATTCATTCATCCATTCATTCATCCATTCATAGGCCTCTCAGTCTTTGCTGACCATGCGCATGTCACCCCGTGAGTAGCCTCTCTGTCTGGGAGCTGGATATGGAGACCCTGGACCGCCCAAACTTTAGGATCCACCTCTCGACCTTACTGGTGTAATCAAAAGGAATGCAAAGCAAGGCAATTTGGCACCAGCTCAGCTGCACGAGCTGCCGGAATGAGTTCGCAATTTTAAAACCATCCGCCTTAGGTGTTATCACTCCAGATGTTGTGTCTGGGTTTACTCCCGTAGCCTTACCCTCTTCCAAGGTTTCCACGAGGCTGTGGAGTCGTTGCTCGCAGATGCTAGTTACTCGAGACATCCGATGATACTTTTCCAAGACTACCCAGCACTTCCTGGGACTTGTGGGTTTAAAAGGATAGGGCCATCAAAACGTTGTTCTAGATGTAAATATGGTGTCATGCAAGCAGACCACACGTTCACCCCAACCATGTATACGTGATATCGCTGAAACATCATCTCGAAACAAAGTGGGATGACGAATTTCTTCACTTCGGTCTTATTCCGTATCGACATTTTTAGAACTCTCCATTCCATTGCTCTCTGAGTAACTCTGAGCTTCTCAGCATTTGTATTGTGCAAATTCCATATATCGCATCCGTAAATCATTACTGGATTAACCATGGGATTGAAAGTGTGTGCTTTTGCCGTGGAGTTTTTTAAATAATGGACGTGGATTAGGAATAGTAAAAGGATTGGAAGCACAAAAGGATTAGCAACAGATAAGAAGGAAAGGATAATACAGGCATAGGAACACTGTGGGTGAATGAAGACATAGAACAAGATAAACCATTCATTTAGATAAAGACAAAACAAACTTGGGAGATGAGAACAAAATGGGGAAGTGGGAGATGGTCAGGAAGTAAAGGTATTTACAGAAGTAGAAGGAAAAACAAGTAAATACTTTTCTTTTTTTTCTTCCTCGTTCATCTTCAGACCTCAACTTCAATGACTCTAACGAAGGCATCAGTCGACTCAAAGCTATGTACGCTTCCGTATAGCTTATAGTGGAAGGACACTGGATGTTGCCAAATGCTATTTCTTTAGTCGGTATACAGTGGACAGGACTGCAAAATATGTTCTGCCTTTATGGAGGATGTGCCGCAGGCACAAAGGTCTGTAGTGCCAATCTTGAACTTGTTGTACAGATGGCATCCAAGTCTGTTCTGACCTGTGCGTAGCCGGAGAATTATCACCTGGTCTCGCATGGAGAGTTAATGATAGGCATCGTGTTCTATGTAGCCTGGGTAGTCTTTTTCCATTTGCACTGTACGTTGCCCTGATGTATGCTTTTGTCTCATTGTATGTGATTTCTGTATCACTCTGCTGCAGCATTCCTCCCTCTCTGGCGAGTCTGTCCGCCTCCTCGTTGCCTGGAATGTTGCAGTGGGCTGGTATCCATTGGACTGTGCTTTTATTTGAATCACTGGGACAGACCTTCGGGCGAGCCATCGCACCAAGTTCTTTTTTGTACTGGTTCTTGAGCGCCATTAACACTGCGAGGGTGTCTGTGAAAATGACCACTTGCTTTTATGCCTGCTCCTTATGGTCTATAAGGGTTTCAGCTGCTTGTCTCAGGTCACTGCCTTCAGCACTGAACTTGCTGCAGCGTCTCCCAGTGACAAATGCTGCCGAGAAAACTTTGCTTTTTAGTTTTATAGTGATGCCTCCTCCCCCGTTTCCAATGGCATCTTTGTCTGAGCCATCCGTATAGGCGTGTGTCCAGGCTGTGGGTGGACATTTTTGGTTGATGTAATTTTAACTATGTGGTTTTTTTTGTTTTGTTTCTCTGTTTGTGTCTTCTTGTCTTCGATGTTGGGGATATTTCATATGTAAATACATTTGAGAAAGATACAGAAAAGGTGGAGAGAGAAGAGCAAGCACAAAGATTTGGAAGAAAAGAACGGATAAGTTAGGACAAGGAGAATACATACTTGTACATGCTTAGAAGAAAATAAAAGGAAAGCTAAGAAGCAGATCAAGTAGACTTGGAGGAGAGGAAGAAACACAAATTGGCAGTTACGAAAAATAAAAGAATACACCAAACAAGTCGATCGAAGACAAACAAAGAAAGAAGAAAAAAAAGCATAGATTTGAGGACAAGAAATGAAAATAAATTGAGTCCAAAAAGTAAAGAAATTGGAATAAAATTAATTATCATAACAGATGAAATAACGGTAAATAACGAACGTAGATGGATGAAGAGAAACAATACAGACGAGTTTAGAGAGACGAAATAAGGAAACAGAAATAGGAGAAAAAGCGAACAATATAATTGTCTGGGACAAGAAATTTATGATTTTCATTAGTTAAAATTCCTCTGGCGGGGTCAGGTATATCAGGACCAAGATCTTTAAGCTAGAACGTAATCACATACTAACATTCACACGGTGTAGTCATCACACTCATCTCAGCTTGGAGCGCTGAAATAATGCTTATCCTAAAATAATGACTTCCTGACGCAAATGTGATCTGATTGCAGGAACTTGATGAATTTCATGTGTCCAATAATTGAAGAGATGGTAGTGTTTCAACTGAGTTATTCTATGCCTCTTCAGATAGTTTGTGCTGATAGATAACACGAGGTAGTGTAATCATTTGTCAGCAATTTCTGCCATTTAATTATGTAATTGTATCCGTTTCTCTTTAGTATTTTTTCTTCTATTTCTTCTTCTTCTTCTTATTTTTCTTCTTTTGTTTCTTTGTTTCTTTTGTTTCTTCTTCTACTTCTACTTCTTCTTCCTTTTCTTCTTCTTCTTTTTCTTCTTCTTATTCTTCTTCTTTTTCTTCGTTTGTTTCTTCTTCTTCTTCTTCGTATTGTGGCAACATAGGCTTTTGAATTGAGTAGTTTGCTATCTTAAGACTTACAACATATATTTACACCACGACACGACTTCAACAGAGTAAAACATAGTAAACTATATCCTGACCATAAAAAAACAATATCATTTATTACAAGAGTAATCGTTGGACAATATGAACAAAAAGCAAAGAACTTATCAACTAAATAATCATAATATATATATATATATATATATATATATATATATATATATATATATATATATATATATATATTGTTGTTGTTGTTGTTGCGGTGTGCGTTGCACTGTGGTTTTTATTTTTTCGTTTGTCGGCCCAGTGCATCCGATTTCAGCATTCATGTTATGTAAGGGTCTGCTTCCTCCTGCATTTTTCAAGGGTTTGCTTCCCCTGGGTAACGGTCGGTGCTGTGATGGGGATCGAACCCAGCACCTTTGAGTTGTGAGCCGTGCCACTTAAAACCACTATCCCACGTCGTCCCCTATATAAATATTTAACTACAACAGAAATTACAACCAAATGCCGTTGATTTAATTTCTGTAACTACGTGTCAACCCAGGCTCTACGTCTATATCTGCAAAAACAAAACTTCACAACCTCTAGAAGTATTCTAGCCACAACGTAATGGCTCCAGTTAGTTTCCTTCCTGTCCTTCTTCTGCGCCCTCAACACATAATCACAAACTCGTCCTCACGATCGAATCCCGTACTCAGTCGATATGTGCATTCACATACAATCGGTTCACGTATAATCAAGCTATCTGCGTCATTTATAATCGGATCACGTATTCACGTGTGATCACGTACTCAGTCGATTTGTGCACTAACATATAATCATTTCACGTCACAAACTAAGACGAATCGGTACGCTCACACATCGGTCCCAAGTTGTCCTGCACATAAAACACACATTCAGATCTCTTACTATTCACAGGGTGTCCATCATAAACACCTATTGATCGCGACTGGCCAAACTCTAGGTGTGTGATGAGAAAACCAAACTCTCTGACTTTCGGACTCTCTCCCAATCTCCCTGCAAATCTGTCGAGTTTATCTCTGCAGTGTCTTTTATAGTGTCAAGCAATAACATGACTGTACAATGGTCTTCTCTGGGTCGGCTGATTTAGCCATTGATCTATTTTGGAACTAGTTAGTTAGTTAGTTTTCTATTCACTTCTGCTGTTCAGCGCCGCGTGGAGTTTAAGTCGTCTTTCCAGCGCCAAGTGGCGCCAATTGCGTCGGTCAATGTGAGACTGTTATTGCACAATCACTCTTATGTCATATGTCCACCTGCCTCTCGGTCGCCCACTTGCCCTGTAGCCAGATCTACCAGCGATGTAAGCCATAAGTGGAAGTTGTTGAAGGTGCATTCTCTTGAGATGACCAAACCAACTTATTTTGTGTATGAAAATGTATTCGACACAAGACGTAATGCCAACCATACTTCGAATGTCGTGGTTCCGCATTCAGTCTCTCCTGGTAACACCGATGACCTTCCTCAAACACTTCATTTCACAAGTCGAAATTCTGCTCTCACAGGCCCTGGACAGAGGCCATGTTTTACACTGGTATCACAGAGTCGGCATAAACATACTGTTTATCAGATGTTACTTTGTTGCCAACTAATGCTCGGGTGGGGGCAGCTGATAACTCACCGCAGATGCTTTCTGACACATTGTCTCGATTTCCCTGTCGACCCTACCGTCTGCTGAAAAAATATTGCCCAAATACTTGAACTCATGGACCTGTTGAAGAGCTATATCATTTACACGTATCTTGAGTGGCCCAGGTGTTCTACTGATCATCATAGTTTCTGTTTTGTTCTCGCTAATTTACAAATTTTGTTTAGCACAGGTAGTCGCAAGCGCGTTCATGGTGGGGTTTCGCATTTTGTTTTTATCATCTTACAGCAGGCACTGATCATCTGCAAAGATTTGGAATTATCTCAGGTAAAATGGTAGGGGCTGTCTATCCACACGTCACTATCATTCTAAATGTTGTATCCTGTCTATCCACGAGTCACTATCATTCTAAATGTGGTATCCTGTCTATCCACGAATCACTGTCATTCTAAATGTGGTATCCTGTCTATCCACGAGTCACTGTCATTCTAAATGTGGTATCCTGTCTATCCACGAGTCACTATCATTCTAAATGTGGTGTCCTGTCTATCCACGAGTCACTGTAATTCTAAATGTGGTATCTTGTCTATCCACGCGTCACTGTCATTCTAAATGTGGTATCCTGTCTATCCTCGAGTCACTGTCATTCTAAATGTGGTATCCTGTCTATCCACGAGTCACTGTCATTCTAAATGTGGTATCCTGTCTATTCACAAGTCACTGTCATTCTAAATGTGGTATCCTGTCTATCCACGAGTCATTGTCATTCTAAATGTGGTATCCTGTCTATCCACGAGTCACTTACATTCTAAATGTGGTATCCTGTCTATCCACGAGTCACTATCATTCTAAATGTGGTATCCTGTCTATCCACGAGTCACTATCGTTTTAAGTGTGGTATCATGTCTATCCACGAGTCACTATCGTTCTAAATGTGGTATCATGTCTATCCCCGAGTCACTATCGTTCTAAACGTGGTAGCCTGTCGTGGTAAGTGTCAACTGTCAACAACCCCCATCCTTGTCAAGTATGACGCCAGAGTGGTCAGTTCTGACACCCACCCTGCACCAGACAGGGATATCTACATATCATTTGTCTAACCCCTTGTCTTCCTTGTCGACCTAGTAACCTAGGTCGAAGCGTTGCTTGACCCTGGCGTGACCTGGGTTCGTGCATCGCATTCAAACAACCTTTAATTCTTTTCGAACACAGTCGCCAGTCCCATCTCCCCTGCCCTAATCGTCCATCCTCCAGCTAGAACTGTCACAGTATTCTTCTTCTCTTGTTTCTTCTTCTTGTTCTTGTTGTTGTTGTTCTTCTTCTATATATTCTTATTCTTCTTCTCCTTCTTTGTATTCTTCTTATTTTTTTTCTTCTTCTTTTTCTTCTAATTGTTGTTCTTCTTCTTTGTATTTTTCTTCTATGTATTCTTCTTCTCTGTATTCTTTTTCTTATGCTTCTTCTTCTGTTTCTTGTTGTTGTGATTGTTGTTCTTCTTCTTTGTATTCTTCTTCTTTATTTTGTTTGTGTTTTTTTTCTTCATCTTCTTTGTATTCCTTTTCATCTTTGTATTCTTCTTTTTCTTTTTCTTCTTCTTCTTCTTCTTATTCTGTTTCTTCTTCTTTTTGTTGTTGTTACTCATAGTCTTTGCTTTCTCGTTTGCCCTGAAAATGATGTGTTGTTACATTGTCGTAGTATGCAGTGCACTGCGTTATCTGGACGTTACGGCCCAGCACATCCGGTTTCATATCTACATTTTTTGGGCTCCTTTTTCTATCAGACAACCTTCACGCGTGCAGTCTTCTTCATGGGCTGCCACTTGAAGTCTGAATAAGTCTGAATAAGTCTGAATAAGTCTGAATCAGATTCCATGCATTGCCATTTACGTGACCAACTAGATAGCAGTCGATGGCGGGTATCATTTCATTCACTTCGTCTTTGGCCTCCTTTTGATGGATGTGGATGAAAATAAAAAAAAGAGTACACCATTTTGAGCTGGGTACATTGTCGTGGAGCCGCGTAGCAGAGTGGTTAGCTCGCTGGCTTCGCATCTGAGGGGTCCTGGGTTCATTCCCCGGTAATGTTTTCTTCAGACCGCAATGGCTCCCAGGTCGACCCAGCCTTAATGGGTACCGGTTCAGTCCGGGAAGTAAAAGCGGCGAGGTAGAGGAGATGGCTACCGCCCTCATATAACCGATACTTTGAAATGTGAGATCGCTAACACCTCACACCCCTACGGCAGTAATGCTATGGGATACTTTACTTTTTACATTAATGTACGTTGGCTAATCTCGGCTACTTTTTTGAATAGTGAGAGACAGGTTAGTAATTAAATAAATTGGTCATACAAAATGGTTATAATCATCCAAGACACATTCAATGACAATTATTTGTCATTATCATTGTCAAGTTTGGGTGCTTAGGCCATCGACAAGTTCTCTTCAAGACGATTTTCCAGGACTGATTCACTTTTGATTCACGCGTCCTATTTACTCGTCGACTGATTCGCATCACGCTGGATACAGTTAATCTCGCTTGGTTCCCTTTCACTCAATCATCCTTTGTGTTAGAATCACCGGCCTGGCATGTTGCGTGCACTCCACCTTTGACGGGGCGTCTGAAAGGTGTGAACTTCGTTCTGGATTGTATCCTGTTGTCTCAGTTCGATCTAGCGGATTAATTCTCCGTGTCTGGTGGTCACTGGCCTATTGTGTTAATCTAACTTGGGACTGGACAAGCGTCTTAAAGATGTGAAGCTGTTTTTCTTTGTTCGGAGATACCTTTAAAAGAAACTTTCCGCTGAATCTTTTTTTTTTATTGCGTTCGCCTTATTTCTCAATTTCCCAAGGTGCTGTGCTGTGCTGTGCGTTTCACTATGTTTTTATTGTGTCCTTGTCACCCTAGTGCATCTGACTTCGGCATGTATTTTATGTAAGGGTCTGCTTCCTCCTGCATTTTCTAATGACTAGATTCCTCAGGGTAAAGGCCAGTGCTGTGTGGCAGCGAACCCTGCACCTTTGGGGTTGTGAGGTTGTTAAGGAAAGATAGGATAATTGGAGACAAGACTAAGGGAGGTGGCGTTTTATTATACTGTATAAATTCTGTTAATATAACGATCAAAGATTATTTATCATGTGGTAACAAAAATGAAAGTGTATGGGGAGAAATAGAAAGTGGGGGTGAAAAAACAGTGATTGGAGTGTGCTATAGATGTCCATCAAGTCAAAAAGAGGAAGATGAGGAGCTGATTAGTAGTATAGCAAAGGCAAGTAAAGGGAAATTATTATTAATGGGAGATTTCAACTATCCAGAAATAAAATGGGATATGGCAGAAGCACTTGTAGAGTCAAAACCTTTTGTTTCGTGCATAACTGACAATTTTTTTAATTCAACATGTAGAAGCAGCCACCAGAGGCAAAAACATACTCGACCTAGTTTTTACCACAGAGGAAAATATGATTGAAAACGTTACCGTTGGGGAACTGTTTGGCTCAAGTGACCATCAAATCATCCGTTGGGATCTTATTGCAGGGAAAGAAGTAAACATAAACACCCGAACATACGACTGCTCTAAGGCAGATGTTAAGAGGATGAAAGAGGCAGCGAACCACATAATCTGGAAAGATATTATTGTAGGAACAGATGTTGAACAGGAGTGGGAAAGTTTTAAAACAGTTCTAGAAACGCTAAAAGAGGAATGTGTTCCATGTAGGGAGGTAAACCCTAAGCGTAAAAAGTGGATAACTAGATTTGTAGTGAAATGTAGAAGAGCAAAAAATAAAGCATGGCAAAAATATATAGAGGCAGGTAAATCAAAAGAAACATATGTAAAATATTTGGACAAGCAGAACATATCTCAGAAAGCGAATAAAACAGCAAAAATAGACTTTGAAAAAAAACTTGCTCAGAGGATCAAGACTGACAGTAAAAGCTTCTTTTCTTATGTTAGAAATAAACAAAGAACGAAAGACAAAGTAGGCCCTCTCATAGACAGTACAGGGAAAATAATAAGTGAGAATAGGGAGGCTGCTAATCTGCTCAATCAGTACTTTGGCACAGTTTTCACAAAGGAGGACTGCTCCGAGATCCCAGAGCCTATAGATATTTTTCAAAGAGACATGGATACAGCGGGATTAAGATCAATCTGTATTACAGAGGAAATGGTTTTTAAAAAATTGGAGGGGTTGAAAGTGAATAAATGTCCAGGTCAAGATGGTATTCACCCAAAATTGCTGTATGAAATTAGAAACCAACTAGCAAAACCATTGGCTATATTATGTTCTCAATCACTTACAAAAGGGATTGTTCCACGGGATTGGAAAGATGCAGGAGTGATTCCCTTATTCAAAAAAGGCAAAAAATCAGATCCGGCAAATTATAGACCGGTGAGTTTAACGAGCATAGTCTGTAAATTGTTAGAGTCAATAATCAAAGAAAACTTTGTAATGCATTTAGACAAATTTAATCTAATTAGAAATAGTCAGCATGGGTTTACTAGAGGGAGATCATGCTTAACAAATCTCTTAGAATTCATGGAGGAGGTTACTAAAATCATAGATAAAGGGGAGCCAGTGGATGTTATTTATCTAGACTTTGCAAAGGCCTTTGATAGAGTACCTCATCAAAGATTATTTCGAAAGTTAAAATCACATGGAATAGGTAGCGAAGTTGCCAAATGGATTGAAAATTGGTTAACGGGAAGAAGGCAGAGGGTGGGCATAAATAAGGAGTACTCTGAGTGGAGTGAAGTGAAAAGTGGTGTGCCACAGGGCTCGATTTTGGGACCAATTTTGTTCTTGATATATATAAATGATTTGGACATTGATATGAGATCCATGATTGCAAAATTTGCTGATGACACAAAACTATGCAGTAGTGTCTCATCTAAAGCGGAAGGGGATATATTGATGTCGGATTTAGATAAAATTCGAGAATGGTCTGTAAGCTGGCAAATGGAGTTTAATGTAGATAAATGTACAGTCATCCACATGGGTAGATCCAATATGGAACATAATTACAGAATGGGAGAAAACAATATTAGAAAGATAGATAAGGAAAGGGACCTAGGGGTTATAATAGATCATACAGGAAAGGTGGGTGAGCAAGTTAAGGTAGCAGTGAAAAAGGCAAATGCAATGTTAGGTATGATAAAAAGAAATATTAAACATAAGAGCAAGGAAGTGATCGTCAAACTGTATAAAGCTTTAGTTAGACCTAGATTGGAGTACTGTGTACAGGTGTGGAGTCCTTATCATAGAGGGGACATAAACATGCTAGAAAGAACACAAAAAAGAGCGACAAAGATGATAGTGGGATTCCAGAATTACAGTTATGAGGAACGACTCAGAAAAACCGGCCTACAGTGTCTCGAAGGTTTATAAGATGATCAGAGGAATGGATAAATTAGACTATAACAAGTTTTTTAAAATACAGCCACCTACAATAACACGAGGGCATAGCTACAAGCTGATTAAAGAGAGGTCCAGGTTAGATATTAGGAAATATTTTTTTAGTCAGAGAGTGGTGTCTGCTTGGAATGCATTGCCAGGGGAGGTAGTGGAGGCAGGGACAGTTAATGCATTTAAGAAAAAACTGGATGCGCATAGATTTTAGAGCAAGGTGATGTAAATGTAACTGGTTGTATACAGACTCTGCAGGGTCTTCTAAACCAGTATAAAGATGTTAAGTTAAGTGAGCCGCTCACTTAACCACTAGCCCACGCCGTCCCCGCCGCTCAGCCCAGCCAAAAAGTTCCCCATGTATGCCCACCTGGCTCGCTGTTCTTAGCGTCGGATTGAACAAAGTGGCCTTCCTATTGATGTAACGATTCTTATATTGTGTTGAAAGAAACCAGCATTTGGGTATGAAAATCTGATAATCGAAACCCTAGATCCTTCATTGAGCTTGTCACGACTTTCTTTAATTGCTTCTTGCAGTGGCTTGCGATAACTTTGGCCTCACCATTTCTACCAGTAAGACTGAAGTGCTGCACCAGGCAGCCCCCCTCCCCTCCCAGAAATCTGCACAGTGAGCCATCTACCACTATCAATGGTCAGAAGTTGAAGTTGGTGGAACGCTTTGTATACCTTGGTAGCGCACTCTCCAGAGCGGTCCATATTAATTATAAAGTAAACTATAGGAACCGGAGACGAATTACGCTAATAACTAAATTGACGGTTTATCCAACTCTTCTGTACGCCTGTGAAACCTGGACTGTGTACAGACGACATGCGAAGAATCTTGACCACTTTCATCTGGCTGCCTAAGGAAACTACTGAACATAAAATGGCAAGAGAAGATTACAGATGTATAGGTTATTTTGCGGGCTGGCATGACAATCATCCACACAACTCTGTGTAGATCGCAGCATACGTTGACTGGCCATGTTGTCCGTATGTCAGATGAGCGACTTCCAAAGAAAATTTGATATGGGGAGTTTGAATGAGCCAAGCGTGCTCCCAGTGGCCAAATAAAACATTGCGAAGACACTCTGAAAGACTCACTAGAGAACTACAACATTGACCCTGATAACTTGGAGAACATTGCTGCTGATCGCTCTGCCTGGTGTAGTAAAATATCTTCTGGCACGGTACAAATGGAGCACACAATAATCCAGGAAGCTACACGGTGACGAGCAGCACGAAAGGCAAGAGACGAGTTGCCTCCGCCTGACCATCAGAAAGTGTTTCTCTGCCCTCAGTGTGACAGACGCTTAAGGGCTCGGATTGGTTTGATCAGCCACCTACGAACCCACTCCAGGATTGACATATGACAATGTGGACGTCTTCATAAACGATGGACAAATAACAACAGCGATTGATAAAACAATGAAACCATCCTACTCATGAAAGGTTCCGATACTGTGTTGACAGAAACCACCATTCGGGGTTGAAAAGCTGATGAACGAAGCCCTAGAGACTTCATTGAGTTTTTCACGCCTTATTTGAGTCGCTTCTTGCTACATTCAGGGAAGGAAATAATGTAATTATTCTGATAACATCCTGGAACAACTAGTGTAGTCAAAGAGCATGTTACCTTTGTCTCCGTGCACAGTGAAACAAACAATACCACCTTCTGGCAATTCTCAATGAAAGCAAGAAAAAAGAAATAATAACAATGGTTTAAAGTTGTTTCATCATCATCAGTTCCTTAATCTAGAAGGTCGTTGAGGTAACGTTATTGCAGTTTGTCGAACCAGTTCCCGCCATACGTCTCGATTTTTCGCCAGGGTATTAGTTTCAGCTTTAGACCTTCCTGTCCACTCTTCTATATTGTCCTCCCATCTCTTTTTTGGTCTTCCTCTCTCAAGCTTCCCAGACACAGGGCCTTGCAGGACGGTCTTGGTCAGCCCCACCGATCGTGATATATCTCTATACCATGTCAATTTTCATATTTTTCTATAGTCAGTAGGTTTTTATACTGTCCTAACTCCTTTCTAACAATTTCAAGAACACTCTCGTTTGTAACACGATCCAGATATGAAATACCAAAAATTCTTCGCAAGCATCTCATTTCCATTGCGCAAATGTTACGTTCTAGTGCAGCCGTCAGAGTCCAAGTCTCACGCGTAGAGGTATACCGTGGTGACCATTGTATACATTAAAGTCAGCTTCGATTTAAGGCTAATGTTCTTGTCTTTCCAGATTATTCACAATCTGATCAGGGCGACTATGGCCATCGCTGTTCTTGACTGGATCTCCGCTCTAGACCCCTCCGCATTCATTTCTGCTCCCAGATTTTTTAACCGCGTTACACTTTCCATAGGTTCACCTTTGACCATAATCGGGTTTAAAGTACCATCACGGACGTTGACCATGATCTTACTCTTCTTTGTACTGCCAGACCGGTAATGTCAACTAACCACATGGCACTAACCCAGCGGGAAACACCATAATCGGATAGACTACATAATGGTACAAACCAGATTGCTCTCCAGCATAAGTAAGGCCCAAACAAGAAGTTATCCAGGCACGGACATCGACAACAACCATGATCTGCTTATGCTTACATTTCGTCTCAGCCTAAATAACATAGCCATACCACAACAACCATGGATTAGATATGGCTTTGATAAACTTAAAGATTCACCAACAGTGGAAGCGTTTCATGATAGCCTAAGGAACAATCTTAACTTAGCAGCAAGCACTACCTCAGATACAGAACGCCATGATGCACAGTCTATGTAAGAAGACGTCAACACTATACTGATGAATACGGCCGAGAAAATACTGGGAAGGTATAAACGGAAGTCTAAACCCTGGGTCTCGGAACATATATTACTACTGTGTGACACTAGGAGAGCTCTCAAAAATGATAAAACCACAACAGCCGGAGCGGAAAAATACAGAGCTATAAACAAGACTTTAAGGAAGGACATGGCAAGAGCAATAAAGAAGTGTATAATAGATCAGTGCACACAAATCCAAGACTTTTAAAGAACAATGGTAGAACATCTTACCAACTAGTTAGAAACCTGACAAAGAAGTTGACACCCACAGTAAAAACAATTCAATATGAGGCAGAAAATACCATGGCTGCGGAGAAAAATGTCATGCAGAGATGGACGGAATATTGCTCCCAGCTGTACAATATGAAATACCATAGGAATTCCCTTGGGATCCGTTGATTAAAATTAAATGTAATCAACATTTTAAAAAGGGTATGGTCAGATACCGCACCAAGTCGACAACACAAACGAAACCTTCGTTACGACCAATAGACCTTCATCAGGGAAAACAAATAACAACAATGCTCAACTAGCAAATCATAGAAGTAGGGGATGTCAACATTTAAGGAAACAATGGTGTACTTATCTGAAATAGTGTCTTTACATCGCGACTTATCAGGTCGAAGGCTTGACTCTATATGGCGGACAACGATCAGATAAGGTGACCAGCAGAGCGTAAGAAGTAAGTGGGAATCAAAGCAAAAACCCTTATATACTCTATTGTACCATACTATACCGCTTCTGCTCACCCTAGACTTGCCCTAGGATAGATTCGCCATACAGGGTTAAAAAGTCACTCATTCCAAATATGGAGACTCGAAACAGTCCGTATTGTTATTTTTCGTCACTTCATGCCTTGCTCACAATAATTCATTCACTGCGAAGCTTTTCTTTGTTTCCATGTACTGTCGTGCAGTTTGAAAGTATAATTGAATAACTATTCCTTTATAATTGGTACCACGCAAAAATCGTAATTAGGCTACGCTTTCGATTTCTTGAAATATGTGTCTAAAAATATACCGATTTGCGACGACTTTTTTTTACTTTTGTCCAGTCCTCAGTTTTTTACTTGATCGACCGGTCTCTGTACTTCCGTTTGCTTCACTGGAAGAGCTATTGTTTGTGTGAGGACTTCCAGTTTTTCTGTCTGTTGTAACCATCCGGCATAACTCCAATTATTTAGTTCATGTTGCTTTTCATGCGCAGTCGCTTTTGACATCCTTTGTGTCCGACCTCGTGAATGTCTATGGTGCTCTTTCGTGACTGTTTAAATCAGGGCCGTCTGATTATAATGGTGATACAGAACTCGCCTTTTAATTGCCAATGTACGGGATTCAGCACTCACTACAAGTAAGCTGCAGCAAACCTAGCTGTAAATTGTTACATGGTTTGCTTTTATGAAAGGAGAAGTCACTGAAGTAGTGTATATGCGACCCCTACCTCATGAGCAAGCTGGGATCTCGCACAATAATATTCTAATATTTCATTCCGACAGAAGTGTTTGCAATAGCACAACACTTTTCTTAGTTGTTCAAAATCTCTTGATTAACTTGACATAACCGTTTTCTGTTTCTGTGGACTTCTTGACATACTCGTTGTCCGTTTCCGTGGACTTCTTGACATAACCGATGTCCGTTTGCCTGGATTTCTAGACATAACCGTTTTCCGTTTCCGTAGACTTCTTGACATATCCGTTTTCTGTTTCCGTGGACGTCTTGACTTAGCCATTTACTGTTTCCGTGGACGTCTTGACATACCCATTTACTGTTTCCGTGGATGTCTTGACATACCCATTTACTGTTTCCGTGGACGTCTTGACATACCCATTTACTGTTTCCGTGGACGTCTTGACATACCCATTTACTGTTTCCGTGGACGTCTTGACTTACCCATTTACTGTTTCCGTGGACCTCTTGACATAACCGTTTTCCGTTTCCGTAGACTTCTTGACATATCCGTTTTCCGTTTCCGTGGACGTCTTGACTTACCCATTTACTGTTTCCGTGGACGTCTTGACTTACCCATTTACTGTTTCCGTGGACCTCTTGACATAACCGTTTTCCGTTTCCGTGGACGTCTTGACTTACCCATTTACTGTTTCTGTGGACCTCTTGACATAACCGTTTTCCGTTTCCGTGGACTTCTTGACATAACCGTTTTCCGTTTCCGTGGACTTCTTGACATACAAGTTTTTCGTTTGCCCGGACTTCTTGTCTTGTCCGTTTACTTGGAGACTTTTATTTCTCCTATTTTAATCAACTTTCCCATAATAGAGTTGTACTTGTGTGCATAGCATCAACTATTGCGAACTGTTAATCTTTAAAATTATGGCCTGTTCTAAAATGCAAAACAGCGAACAAAAAACCAAATAAAACATCAATTCACCGATTCTTCAAAGAAACATTAACAAAACTGCTCTCATGTAGTCATGTACTTCACAGTTCTATAGAAAAACCTGACGAAAACTCGTTGAGTTTTAGAACAGACTTCCTACGAATCATCATCACCAATTCTGGGCATATTCACAGTAAGAAATCAAATTTGGAAGAAAATCAATGAATTTTATTACTGCATGTTAGCAACTTATTAAATAATTATTATTCGTTCTGTAGTAGGCGCTTCTCTTTTCGGATTGGTCTTACAAGTCACATTAGTTTTCGCCATGGACTGTAGTTATATCTATTTAATTTTGCAAAGCACAACTTCCTATCATCTGACAATACGAAATGAGCCAATGACGGTGATGATTACAAAGACAAATAATACAAATGTTGTGCATGTAGGATCTAAGTTTTCAATTGTTGGCCTCTGCTATAAAGTGGCATGTGTCTTAAGCATTTATGCGAACACAATTTGTTTTAGTTTTTGTTTACGTGTTCGCCTAATTTCTCTATTCCCCAATGCGGTGCGTTGTAGTGGAGTTTTCATTGTGCCCATGTCGGTTTTGTGCATCCAGCTTCAGCATGCATTTTATGTAAGGGTCTGATTCCTCCTGCATTTTCTAAAGGTTTGCTTCCCCGGAGTAACGGCCGGTGCTGTGATGGGGATCGAACCCAGCACCTTCGAGTGAACCGTGTCACTTAACCACTAGTTCACGCCGTCTACAGTAAATGAACATATGGACATATACATAAAAGCAAGACAAGAAGATAATTCATCTCATCTGGAAACAGGAAAATCAAATTGGCGTATGTCCAACATAAATAATAGATTTTCTATTCGAATGTAAAGTATCGCATGACTCTCAAATATAGAGAATAACGGAAACTACAAAAAGATACATCCTTTCAGATAATGGATTCTTGTCCAGATCGTAAGATAAGATCTCTAATGTAGAACTTATGTACCCCGCCAGACAGACAACAATCAATGTAATGTCGAGGAGAAGACGCAGTCATTGAATAGGACAAACATCAAACAACACCAGCGGAACATATTTCAATACGGTCTTGTTATTATGGCAAAGATATAAACCGCTTCCTCTTCTTACGCTTCTTCGTTCGTCTTCATACTTCGAATGATGCCTCTAACAACGACAGCGGTCAAGTCGAGTTTCTGTTCACTTTCGCTCTATTTTTCATCAACCGACATTGGTTGATACCACGTGCTACTCTTTTCACTAGTGTATGATGACATAACTGAAGTAGAAGAGAATCTACGAACAGACTTGATAAGGGGCACAGGTAGTGACTGGAGACACAATTATAGATCATAGTGAAATGTTGAGCTTATATAGGTTCTCAGACCAGGCCTGTGCAATTTCACTTAGAACCCGTACCGGAAGGCTCATTAAAATGTTCCACGGACCTAACCATAATAAGTTATCTTAACATTTAAAGATAGTTGTTGTTATTTGACCAAAAACTATAAAGTTGTTCGTTTTGTTATTTGAATTTTCTTATGTTGTGATTAGTATTTTTAAAGCGTATGTGTAGATTATCAGTAAACTATGCAATTGAGGAAAAGTTTATTCAAATGTTTGTTATTTATTGTCTAAATTCATTAAATGAATTTGACAGTTCGTTTTATAAATACAATTTAGTTTACCTTAAGGCAATAAGATGTATTCAATGCGTTGATGCCCACTTTATCTCTCTCACATAATGGTCATGTTCGAGAAAATAGCTGAAGTTGCAATAGGCAAAGTGTTTTCTAGACGTCAATTTTATATTGTCGTCCTCGTTTTAAATTTAACGAACGACTATCCTAGAAAAAAATAGCTCGCAGTTATAAACGCTTCCACAAAAGCCGTATTCTCTTCCGTGTGAGTTTCGGATAAATTTCTTTTGGGAAATATTTATTTATACATTTTAGTTAGCGAAACATCTTTGTTTTTTGTTGCATTCTCCAAAGACGTGAACTCGTCCGAAAATGAGACGTAATAAAAATCATTGTTCTGATTCTTAACTATGAAAAAAGTATCAGTAATACTGATCTTAGCTGACGTTCATGAAGTTGAGAATTTGTTCTGAAATGACTCAATGTGTTAGATTCGATCATGAGCCAAATGTCACTGAGTTTGAAACGTATAATAACGTTGATTAAGATAAGTTGTGACGTATGCAAGAAATAACAAATTATAACCAGTTTTTACATGTTAACTCTGATAGATGAAAACATATACCTCAACTCTCAAATCATACAAGTGCTTCACCATTTTTTCTTTGTTTAGACAATGTTCTTCATAATAATATGTGCGTTCTTCATTCTCGGATTGAAAGTCTTCTAGACACTCTCAAAACTGGTCGGGGCTTGGTGTAAATGCATGCATGAAGCAAATAAGTGTGAATTGTATTGGCTATGAACACCCATTTCGTTTGTGTTAATGCAGGGAAACACACACATCCTCTGGGCTGATGCCCATGTCAAATAACTATTTCTTGATTTTAGCAACAGCGCCTCAATTTGACCCAGTCGTTGCTGAAGTTTTGTCGGTGGATTTTTCTCTTCGTTTTCCCAATCAAGTTCGAATTTATTGTGGACATTACTTATTTATTTATCGACGGGTTGACTTGTTCAGAAGCATAACTCCTGGAATGGATCAGAAGACTCGATGAAACAGCCCTTGACTATGGTATGGAGATAAACGCTGGAAAAACAAAATTAATGACCAACAACGCCAAGGGCTTCACCATCAGGATAACAGCTAACGGTTGGGAACTCGAAGTGGTTGACCGTTTCAAATATCTTGAGACTATTGTCAGTGATGAAGGATCAAAATTTGAGGTGTTGGCCCGAATAGCACAGACATTAGCGGTGCTTGCACGGCTTAACAAATCTGGCAAGATAAACTGTTAGCACTATGCATGAAAATCAGATTAATGCGTACCTTGGTCCTGTCAATATTCCTCTATACTTGGGAGACATGGACAGTTACAGCTGACTTTCAACGAAGGATACAGGCCTTGGAGATGAGATGCTTCCGAAGACTTTTAAACGTCACATACAAAGATCGAGTTACAAATAAGGAAATACGACAAAGAATTACAACATCAATAGGGCCTTTTGAGGACCTCTTGCCAACTGTCAAAATAAGGAAACTAGCTTCATACGGTCAAATATCGAGATCAAATGGTATTGCAAATATAATCCTCCACGGAAAGGTGCATAGCAGACGACGAAAAGGCCGTCCCAAAAAGAGATGGGAGGACAACATAAAAGAATGGACCAATCTCCGACCAGAAGAGTCACAGGCAGCGGCATCTGACAGAGAAGAGTGGCGTGGCGCTGTGAGAATGTCTTCATGTGGGCCCCAACGACATCACCGGTTACGGGATGACCTGACCTGACCTGACTTTTTTAATTGGATTACTTGGAATTCTGATTTTCAAACATGCAAATTTAATCGTAATGCTGAGCATTGCATGAGCTGTAGGGGTCAGCGAAGTAAAACTGATTGCTATCGTCAGTACCATCGACCCAGAGCTGACAAGACCTTCCTCTACCTACTGAAAAACAGGATGCAAAAAGAGAAGGCTGGTTAAGCAGAAGGGATTGATGAGAAAATGCTAACCCAGTAACAATAAATGCAAATCTCATCTTTTTCGAGACCAGGGGACGCTTGAAGCTTTCAGAATTTTCAGCCACTCCGTTTTAGCTGAAATCGTTCCTTTCTTGAGTAGCTAGTGCCATTCCTGTCAGTTATAGCTGGACTATACATTTTTTCCTAGTATAGCACTTTTAATTGGTTAATAATTTATAAATGTTTCAATACAATTGAATTTGTCATTGATGCCAGAAACAAATAGCGAACTGAACAGTATCTGTAGCGTATGTGCGCGCGTCTAGGATAACTGAAAACGTTTCTACTTGTGACGGGAGTTCGCTGACCTTTAATGTCACCGGATATTCTGTCGTCAGTCCAACAAGATAAACACATGTTCTGTTGAATGTATATATAACTTTAACAACAGTACTTACTGAGACGCTCTTTGACAGCGTCTCTTACGGTATGTGTCTTTGAGTGCTTTTCGCTTTTTAAATGACGCCTTAGCTTAACCGAATAGTACTGTTAGTTTCATTATTTCGTTTCTAAGAAAACACTTCTATTTAGCTTCTTTGCTACCTTCTTAAACTGGGTATCCTATCTTTTCTCTACTAACAATTTAGTTCCCTGTAATTATGGGCTTTGGTATTAAAATGTTTTTGTAGGTTGTATTCTGTCTCAAGAGAAACAATTTCCAACAAATTAAACAAAGAGGGTTTTCCTTCTGTAAGACAACAAATTAAGCATGAGTCAACTTCTACTGAAATCCACGACGCTCACTATCCACGTTCCGTTTCTTCAACATTGTCATCTAAATAATTTAAAACGCCAACACGATTACTAAAGAATAAATCTAATATAATAAATCGCAATGTTCCTCAAGTTATCAATATAGTTAAATATAATAAACAATTGAAACACAACTTTATAAGGCTCTCAATTCAATAATGACAACTGAGGGCGACAGTTTGCTTGCTTGCACTAAAAATAATTACGTTTAAGCGTTAAGACTGTCCGCTTATTGCCATGCCAGCTTCACCTCAACCAATCTATCTTGCTTTACCATGTACTGTTTATAAGTTGGCCTCTTACAGACGTCAGATGTCATGATTCATGAAACAATTCAAATAAACTATTACACATTTTATTCCCGACTTGTACAAGTAGGCTCCCGTAGTTTTATTTAAACTTTTAATTGCATCAAAGTTCTTCAGTCAATAGGTAGAGTGCAGGATAGATTGATTGACATGTGGAAAACTCGTCGCGGGCTAGATACAATCGGGCGAAAGGAAATAAGGGAGGCAGATGCTTCTTGCTATCGTACCTTGCAAATGTATTTCCATTTCTTCCTTCGCTTTCTATGATTATTGTGATTCATCATCAACGTCATCAAAGCCCGTCGTTCCTCTCGGTGCATAGGCCATCGACAACATCTCGTCAGCGTACACGGTCCTGGGCTCCTCTCTCATAGGCCATCGACAACATCTCGCCAGCGTGCACGGTTCTGAGCTCCTCTCGGTACATAGGCCATCGACAACATCTCGCCAGCGTATACGGTTCCGGTCTCCTCTCTCATAGGCCATCGACAACATCTCGCCAGCGTGCACGATCCTGGGCTCCTCTCGGTACATAGGCCATCGACAACATCTCGCCAGCGTATACGGTCCTGGGCTCCTCTCTCATAGGCCATCGACAACATCTCGCCAACGTACACAGTCCTGGACTCCTCTCTCATAGACCATCGACAACATCTCGCCAGCGTACACAGTCCTGGGCTCCTCTCTCATAGGCCATCGACAACATATCGCCAATGTACACAGTCCTGGGCTCCTCTCTCATAGGCCATCGACAATACCTCACCAGCTTACACGGTCCTGTGCTGCTCTTTCTGCCTCTCTCCAGGTGGTATTATTTAATGTTAGCTCTTTCTCACATTTTCTTCTCTACGTATTTTTGGGTCTAACTCTCTCTTTTTTTCCCTTGAGGATTCCACGTAAGAGCATGTCTGGTTATGTGAGACTGCCTTCCGCATATCTTATCCAGCCCTATTTTCTTCGCTTAATTTGTTTTTCCAATGGCTGTTGTTGGCTTCTTTTTCACAAGTTTCCATTCCTCACCAAGTCCTGCCACTTTATGTCCATTATCCTTCGTAGGCATCTGTTAACGAAGGACTGGAGTCTTTGTAGTATGACCTTGGTCCATCTCCATGTCTCGGCTCCATACAGCAATACAGACTTGACATTTGCATTGAAAACTATACTTTTGGTGTGAATCTGGATCTCCATATATTGTTTAGTGTCAGGAATGACCCTCGAGCCTTTCCAATTCTGATCCTTACATCTGTACCTCCTTATGTGTCATTTGTGCTGTCTAAATAGGTAAAGGTATCCACCTCCTCCAACTTCTCTTCCTCCAGCATGATTGGTTCTGTGCTGTTAGTTTTGAGTTTAAGGAGCTTGTTTTTCTTCATGTTGATATGCAGTCCCAGTTTGGCGGATTGTTCTTTCACCCTATAAAGGTTCTCTTGCATTTGACTATGACTGTGTGACAAAAGTACTAGATCGTCTGCGTAGTCCAGGTTCTCCAATTGTGAGAATAGTGTCCACTGAATACCAGCTTTTTTTTTCTTCGATCAGTAGTTTCATTATCCAATTTATAGCCAACAAGAACATGAAAGGTGAGAGCACGCATCCCTGTCTCACCCGTTTGCTCTCTAAAGCTGTCAGTCAATACTCCTTCATGTACCACTCTACTAACTGTGTCTTTGTACATATTCTGTATATTAATGTGATTGCTTAAGTTTAAATATCTCCAAAAGAGAATCCAATAATTATAACAAAGGAAAATAACAACTCATTAAATGTGAAAATTTGATAGTGGGAAAGACGCTAAATCGAAAAGCAGCAGAGAGTTGAGCAGATAAAGTAAAAAACAAAACAAATAACTGGCCATTGGACAACAGCGAACCAACAAGATAATGATAACTTCACGGGAACATTTATAACACGCGACAGAAGAATGCGCATCTTAAATATAGGACGAAATATCAGTTATAAGAGCAGGATAACAGAAAACAAGAATCACTAACAACTGTCTCTGGAATTGAAAATTGGTGAGAGAAAGAGAGGGAGAGACCGAGATTGAGAGTGAGATAGAGAGAGATAGAGAAAGAGAGAGCAAGACGGTGAGTGAGAAAAATGTATGAGAAATAGAGAGATAAAAAAAAATTGAATGAGTTAGTAAGTGGAAGATCGACAGAAAAAAGAGAATTATAGATAGTGTGACAGAAAGAGAAAAAAAAAGGTACAGATAATTAGTGTGAAAGAGCAAACGATAAATGCAAAGACAGAAGCAGAAACTGAGATAGTGAATGATGTGGAGAAAGAAGTAGAGTGAGAGAGAAAGAGAGAGAGAGATAATTAGTGAATGAGAGAGAGAACGATAGAAAGGTAAGAAATGAGCGATGGCGGGCTGGTGAGACACAAAGAGAGTTATATAGAGACAGTGAGCGAAAGGGAGAAAAAAAGTACAGAGATAGTGAGTGTGTGAGAGAGAAAGAGAGAGATAGAAAGAGAGAGACTTGTAACAATACGTAAAACAAATACATTATTGTGAATGTGTCGTGAAAAATGATTCAACAAAGATATTACCATCAATATGTTTCTCGAGAATAAGACTGAGAATGTTTTGGATAGAAACAAGTCCAATGAAACTATCAAAACTATCAAAACACTAATAAAAAATAATTGCTGACTGAAACAACTATAAGACATACGAGGTTCATTTAAGCACACACTCAGAAAAGAAGGTCTGAAAACGTATGACAACACAAAAGAATGAAGGCAAACGATGGATATGAAGACATACACAAATATATCAGGTGGTCAAATGAAACCGGACCTAACTACACCAAGTGAACATTCGTACGATGCGTCTGATGATGTCACTTCAGGTGTAAGCAGAACATACCAACCGTCAAGTTTCCACAATTTCATTATCAGTCGACTTATAGTTTCCTCAGCAGCCCGTTGAAAATACGGCGGATGTGAAAAGAAATTCGTCCAGAGTAGATCATCGAACTGTTATTCGGTTTCTAACAGCTGAAGGATGTCAGTCAGTTGACATTCATCACAGAATGTAGGGCGTGTATTATGACAAAAGTGTGTCGAAGACAAAAGTGAAGTACTGGACAACAATATTTAAAGAAGCATGTGAGTTAACGAAAGATCTTCTGAAAAAAGGCCAGGCGCATTTTGTTGCGTCAGATGATGCATCGCCAAAATTGATGCAGAGATTAGGGTGGACCGTCGCCGAGCTTACGTTCGCTAGCAGAGGAATGTGCTGTGTCCTTATGGAGACTTCAAATGGTAGTTAGCAAAAAACTGAAATATCTGAAAGTGTTCACACTGGGTAACGATATTTCAGTTTCTTGCTAACCAACATTTGAACTGTCTCCAGCGACACAGCGAATTCCTCTGCTAGCGAACGGTCCACCCGAATTGCTGCATCAATTTTAGTGACGACATCTACGTACGTGTGTCCAAGAGTTGCTAGAGTACTGTCTCTTGAGCTCCTGTAGAACATGGATTTGTTGCTCTGTTGCCGATTGCTCACTTTTCTTCGCTAACCATGGAACCTCCAAGATTATTTTGGACCGGTCCTGGCTCCATTTCCACCTGTTTGGACCACTAGAAGAATTCACGAGATGTAAGCATTTCAGAACTAATGACGATGTAAAACAGGCGTTTGTCCTGTATTATTTCAGATATACTGGCAAATCTTTCTGTGCTGAATCTTTTCAAGCATTACTTAAACGCTGGGATAAGTGCATAAACGCTGCAGGAGATTATATCGAAAAAAATTCACTTTGACTACTTGATCAAAAAATCTTTACAAAACAAAGTACCGGTTAGACTTAAACGCCCCTCGTATTTCCAATAACTTTTTTTTCCTCATAATTTACGCTTTTTCTTATCTGTTTTGATAAATTGTTGTGTTTTTTGTGTGTTCGTTTCCTCCGATGATGGCGTTGTGGTCCTACCATTAATTATTATTACGCTTCTTTATTCGGTCATGTCATACAACTTGACCAGGAATCCCGTGCCCAGAAGATACTTCACAAATCGTTCCTCAACGCCAAAGACTGTCCCATACCACAGCAATGGGCCATGGATGTACCCAATCGTCACAACGGGTCTAAGATACCTAAGCTAACTCGTATTCGCATTTTTCCGATTCGGCAATGTGTGACGTTGTTCTTCTTGTTTCGAATGCCCGCATTGAGTCAAAGGTGCCTCAGTCTTTGTAGATTGTGGCACACTGTGAGTGGCCTCTTCAAGGCGCAAGCCTGAGCGCTGAAAATGGAGACCCTGAGCTACCCAAACTGCAGGATCCCCCTCTCAACCTCACTTGGTGTAATCCAAAGGAATGCAAAGCATGACAAATTGCAACCAGCTCAGCTGCAGGAGCTGCTGAAATAAGTCCGCAATCTTTAAACCATTCACCTTAGGTGCTACCTCTCCGGATTTTCCGGCTGAGTTTACTCCCATTGCCATACCCACTCTCTCGAAGTTTTGCAGAAGGCAGTGGAGTCGTTACCTGCAGAAGCTAGTTACCCGAGAGATCTGAATATACTCTCATCGTCCCAGGACTAGCCAGCACTCCCTGGAACTTGTGCTTTTAAAATATTAGTTCTCCCTCTCCTAGGCGAACTGCCTGAACAGGCTAAAGAGTTTTGGATACCCGGTTTACAGTCAAAGATTACCTTCTCTTAAATTGGCTGTCAACTAATGTTAATGAGCCCAATCTGCCCGGCAGTTATACCGGGGGATACACGGTCACGCCCCACAGCAGGCTCTGTTTGAAACAGTGGGCCCTTCACGAAGGTGATGCTAGGGACACAATAATAAAGGAGAGGCCATTGGTATGGAAACTCCTGATCGGCAAGCCGAACAGTGAATCCATCGGCGATCTCTACACCTGGAAAGGAGAGGTTAAATCAGACGCTTCACTTTCCTTTAACGAGCGGGACGTCCAGCCAGATATTAGTATTGCTCACCCGATGTCTCTTTCTGTTTTCCTGTTGAAGGTTGTTGTTTGTGGAACGCCCACAATGAGTAGGTTACTCTTTTGTGCGCCATGAAAAGGACGTTAAGTGGCGGGTTGCAGTAGCTTTCCTCGAATCCCGAGCGTGCTGATAGAGGTAGACCGTGGTCCCCCAGGCGGTTGTGCTATGCTTGGCTTCATCTGCGTGTCGCTGACTATAACATGGGTCACGTCGATCCCTCACCCCATTATCCAGGCTGCCATGAAAACAGCCAGTTTCTAGGGAAGACTACTAGGAAGCCGAGGTGAGAGCCATGGCCAGTATAATTTGCGTGACCCTGACTAACATGTCTGATCAGTATATTTTGCCTGATCTTGACTAACATGACTGATCAGTATGTTGTGCCTCACCCTGACTAACATGTCAGACCAGTACGTTGTGCCTGACCCAGACTAGCATGTCTGATCAATATGTTGTGCTTGAACCTGACTAACATGTCTGATCAGTATGTTGCGCCTGACCCTGACTAATATGTCTGATCAGTATGTTGTGCCTGACCCAGACTAACATGTCTGATCAATATGTTGTGCCTGACCCTGACTAATGTGTCTGATCAGTATGTTGTGCATGACACTGACTAACATGTCTGATCAGTATGTTGTGCCTGCCTGACCCAGATTAACATGTCTGATCAGTATGTTGTGCCTGACCCTGACTAACATATCTGATCAGTATGTTGTGCCTGACCCTGACTAACATGTCTGATCAGTATGTTTTGCCTGACCCTGACTAATATGTCTGATCAGTATGTTGTGCCTGACCCAGACTAACATGTCTGATCAGTATGTTGTGCCTGACCCTGACTAATATGTCTGATCAGTATGTTGTGCATGACACTGACTAACATGTCTAATCAGTATATTTTGCATGACCAGACGTTAGTCTTCCTTCCTGATTTTGAGGTAAACGTGTCCATATGATTACTCTTTTTAGATTACCATACATCAACATTTTAGATTTATACTTGTTATAAATCAAATATTCGTCCGTTTATTTTAAACTGTCACAAGTAGCTCTTGTTTCTTTTATCCTAGTGTAAAATAACATATATATATATTTATATATATATGCTTATGTAAGTTTTCATGTCTCTGTTTTATGTAGCTATCTCTCCTTGATTTGTTAGCTCATGAAAACGCATCACTACAATCCTTCGGGGACACATTAGAGGCAAGATAACGAGTGGGTGAAAAAAGCGAACGGAAGTAACATGAGCAGGAGGGCATAAGCAGTTAGGGAAGGCCGGACAATCATGTAACGGTCAAATATGAAACAACCAGATTCTGATATGGGTGTTCGTAAAAAACCGAACTGAAATAAAAGTAGGGCAGACAGATGAAGGCAGGCAGCTAACCCATTTCCATGAACCTTGTTGGTTTGTCAGATTATGGCTAAAGTCCTAACATTATAAACAATTTTTAAAACAACAAAGAGATAGAAAAGGAAGGAATGCTCACGAAATGGTGCAAAATAATTATATATCCTTTAACGCTTTCATTTTATCTGACGACCGGAACCTGTTGTTCTTGAAATATTTGGCCACCATTGGCTTATCCGGCGCATTCCCCTCCGTTTCTTACGTTCTCCTGGCCACCTTGTGTTTTCATTTTCAGTCAAGCATCTGGCCCAACCGGTCGCTTAGACTAGGTCTACTATCAGATAAGTTGTCCATTTTTTTCCTTATATGTTGATTTGTTAGTTCATTATTGGTGTCCCCGATGAAGGCCTATAGGTCGTAATGTAGGTTTTGTTTATGTTCTCGTCTCGGTACGATATCTGACCATACCCATTTTTAAATTTTTATTAAACTCAACCTTAATTCACTTTTACAAGTTTTTTTTCATGTTTTTTTCTCTTGAAATAGATTACCTTTCAACGGCTTTGCAACTGGATTTGTCGATGAGTCATCTGGTTTTAAGTAAAAGAAATGTCTATCACTAGTTTTGCCCCTCAATATGCGTTAATTAAGGATTCGAGAATGTCCAATGCCACCATCAATAGCAATGGTTTTACGTGATGATGTAACTATCCCCATTAACAACTCTCATTAATCGACGTTTAGTACATGTCTTTGAAGCTCCAATTGTCCTGTTCTGTCAACTCTCAAATCACACACGAGAGTGATTTGGTCGTGCATACCTATACTTAATACAACAGTTATTTAGGTGTGTATGTATTCGTGTTCTTTACCCGTTTCTGTTGACTTCTCGTTAGCAAATCCTCCTAGCTAATAACTCAATGTGCGTCTGGATATAAGTATGTCAGCCTGACGTCCGTCAACCTGATCATCGTCTGGTAAATGGAAGCCCCGGCGCATCTAAAACAAGCCAGAAATATCGAATTGCCTGTTCTGAGTGCCTCCAGACAGACTTTGTGTCTAGGTGATCTATGGACTCGCGTCCGATGTCAGTCGTCGAATCAGCATCGACGTTCAGCTAACGGAAGTTAAATATATAGCAACCAGTCCACTTCCCTCTCCCCTCTCCTGTCATTCATAGGCGTTACTGGTAGATGACACCGGCTTGGCATTCATTAGTTGGTGACATATAGTAATCCCGTGGCTTCAGATCGATACAGATAAATGAAAAGATTGATAGCCTTACTTGTCAGATTGTCTGCTCCATCGTATTGTCATCGTTATGTGGTAGTTACGGATAGCTTCATTTCTTCTATAAAGATTGACTGATACATTCGTTTAATGTTCTCGTTTGGCCCAGTTTGTCCAAATGACTGATTTTGATATGCGCGTGCCTTGAGGATTTCTTGCCTCAGAGTTAAAGGGCGTTGTTTAATAATAATGTATTACAGAGTAAGCGAACGTAAAGTAATCGTTCATTTCTGGGGGATGTCTTTTGAACATGACAGATCAGAGAAAGCTCCACTCGTTCAAAATATTTCTTCGGAGGCTAGAGAAAGGCTTCCAAAACTTAGTGAAGAAGGAAAACCTTCTTGTAAAGCATTGTAAAGGTTACAACAACACCCAATAGAGCAGTAGATTTAAATGTTGGAAATGGGGTTGGATAGGACACAAATTACAGATATATCACTGAAGATAGATCAGTTAAGATAGATCACTTACTATAGCTGACTTATAATATAAATCAGTTAAGATTAATTAAATAAGATAGATCACTGAAGATAGATTACGTAAGATAAATCACTTAAGATTATGTTTCCATTTTTTTAAAAATCGACGTGACTGCACTTTGGGCATATCCATAGAGGCTAAGTCTCTCTCAGCGAAATGGTGCAAGGTCTAGATGCTGATGGTTCCTGTAGCTCGCTGGATGTACACTCTCTTGCTCCGTCCTCTCATGCGTCCTACTACCCCAAAACCACTGTTAATGTCAAAACGTTGCAGCCTGTGGATCGTTGCTTCATCTATTGCAAAGTCATCATTTAACAGGCGGTCATTGATTGATTTCAAAATGTCATTCATATCCATCACTAACGTGCCCATGATGGACGATTGTGAAGCCAAGATGTCAGCTCTTTCCTTGCCCTGAACCCCAGCATGACCAGGACAGTAGATCTATGTCAAGCTATGGAAGTTTTAAGCTTCAACAGCTGTTATCCACTCGTACCTAAGCCATCCCTTCTGTACCTTCTGAAGTACCGTTTGCGCGTCTGTCACGATGACTGTCCTTGTTAAAGAAGACTCAGATATCCATCTCAGCGCTGAGGTTACTGCTTCCATCTCCATTCTCAAACCTGGAGGTTATTGACATGTATGCCCTACTGCACTCAGCAACGGCCTGTCTTCTCACTCTAGCCGATAAGCCTCGGCCTGATGTCCCACTGAGCAGTGGTAACACTACTATTACTACTATTGCAACTATTACTACTACAACTACTACTATTAATACAATAATACAACAACAACAGCAGCTACTACTGATACTACTACTACTACAACTACTACAACTATTACTACTACTTCTATTACTACTACAACAACTACTACTAGGCTACTACTACGGCTACTACTACTACCTACTGCTAGTGCTTCTACTAATGATAATTACAATAATAATAAGCCTGTCGCTCCATATCAGTCCTGAACATAGGCCCAATACTAGATGTACAAAACATCCTTTTCAGCGTATACTAAGTTCAGCGGCAATTATTTGTAATGCAGTTTTAGTGACAATCTTTCTTATCCGCAACAGAGATTGCCAACTCCATCGGAACCCTCCCTGGTCGCTTGTGTAAAACCTCCAAGAAAGGAACCAGCGTGGTTTCTTGATACAACAGTTAAGAGCGAACAGCAGTAATCTACAGTGAAGTTGATAGTTGTTTTATGCTGATCAAATATCCACGTACCGGCTGACTCTAAACTTTAATGTTTGTCTCGCCGACTGTGTTGTAGTAATCACTAGACAATCTATGCCCACTAGTAGTAGTACATGACTTGTCTTTTAGCCTCCTGCCATTTAGATCAATTGATTTGTGCTTTAATGCGAGTCACTAAATTAGACATTTGAGAGTATACTTACTCCAGCCGTCTACCAGCGCTTGGTTTAATGTCTGGGCATAAATTGAAAAGCGGCAATCCCTGGTGGCAGCCGTGGTAAGCAGCTTGATATTGATTAAGTCAAAATCAACGAAGATACTAATATAGGCATTTCTAGAAGGAAATACATTATTACACGTATGTCAGTGCTAAAGATAGAACACAGGACAAAACATGGCAACTTGAATATATAACTCATTGAAACGGTCCATGGTTTCGCTTCAGAAGAATTCACACAAATATTCGTAAGCATCTGGCAGACAGAGACACCATCAACAGCAAACAACAAACAAACAGAACTATTATAATCTGGACTCCTAGTATGTCAAGCAATCTAAGATTAGATGTTGTCTAATGTAATGCTAATTATTTTGTCTTGGTTATTAATCATCACAATGGGATCAAGATGCTGAGCGACGCTTGAGCTGCAGTGGTCAGCGACCCAAAGCTGACTGCTAGCATCAAGGCCAGCGAACCAAAGCTGCCAAGACCCTTCTACACCTCCAGGCGTGGATCCTGGATAACAGGCTGCAGCATGGCAGACTGGCTAGAGAGAAGGGATCGAAGAGGGAATGCTAACCCGGTACTCAACAAATGTTTGCTGAAGTCGGATGTGTTGAACCGAAAGGTACAAATATCGCAGTCAAGCTGTAAACTACGACTCAACGCATACCGTTTTCTGGACTACATTCTGCTACCTAAGCCCTTTCAGGGCTTGGCAGCGGGAGATTGAGAACGAACGTAGCCAAGCCAAGCCAATCATCACTAAATCGTGTGTAGTTTCATAGTCAAGGTGGCGCAAATGGATTAACAGCAACGATCGACTAGTTATTCAGTTATCTTTGCCATCGATTAAATGTATCTGGCTTATATTTTGGTTCGCGTAAATCCTCACAATTTGGCTGTTTACCCCCACTGCCGTTTGTTGGATTCAGGAAAACTGGATTAATCATAAGTGCGTCTGTCACTTTGTGGGTTTCTTTGAATGTCACATTATGACAACACTTTGTGAATATCTGGAACATTATTTGATACTTACTGTTTTTTGTGCCATATGATACCTTCTTCTTCTTCATCGTACGCTGTTTACAGCGATATTTACGTTGCACTGTTTTATTTTGTTAAGCCTGTGGCTCAGTGCATCCGATTTCAACAGACGTTTCTGTAGGGTTGCCCTCCTTAGCCTTTGGCTGTCCCCAGCCTAACTGCAAGGCAGCAGTTGTTTTTGGTCAGAGTTGTCTTTCTTTGGAAAGTTGTCTTGCAGGACTATCGAGTCTTCCCCACTCGTGTCTATAGGGTTTGGCAATGACATGATATGATGGACTATGTACTAGTTTGTACTATCCCGGAAGAGAGGCAGTCCAGTGTGACTGTGTCCCGGGATCGTCACGTCCTGCCAGAAACGTAGCATATGCATGGGAGTGAGGTATCTCTTTGCTCCTTGGAATTTTCTCGGTTCATCTGCAGTCATGGTACGCCTAGCATTCTCCGCCACCTGGGAGGTTGTCACAATAGGGCAGAGGATGCAATGTCCGCTGGACTGCATCTATTCTGCGTCAATTGGGATGACTGATACCAGACAGAGCTAAAGAGCAAAGCAGGAGTGCATTTATCCAGGTGCATTTCTGCGGCTCGACCGGGCCAGGCTGGGACGCAAGCCCCAGGTCCCAGCCATGTCGTAGCCTCCAATCACAGCGGTGCTGAGATTTAGGAAGGGGTTCTGGCTTAGAGGCGTTCGGCTTATTAGTCAAACACGTGGACCAAATGTCAGCAACCTGTGATTCCTCTCGAAGGAGTGCATTTGACCAGGGGACAAGCCTGGTCACGACACGGAGATGGTGTTCGCCTGGTGTGCGGACATATCTCATGGTCAAGGGTTGAGTCTCAGCAGTTCGCAGTTAGGTAACTGATCTACTGCTTAGGACACCCCGACAGAGAGCTAAGTCTTCTACGAATGGTTTCATACCTCATCGCCGTTTGGGATAGAGACCTCTTTCTGCGGCTCGACCGGGCGGAGCTGAAGCGCAAGCCCCAGGTCCCCACCATGTCGAAGCCTCCCATTGCAATCGTACTGAGATTTTGGGCGGGATTCTGGCTTAGAGGCGTTCGGCCGTAATCCCTTACATGGTAGCTTATCAGCCTAGTACGTGAACCAAATATCTGCGGATCCTCTCAAGTTGAGCAGGATTACCGTAGCAACGCCCTGTCATTAGTAGGGTAAAACTGACCTGTCTTCCGAGGGTCTATTACCAGCATCCGTTCACTGTTAGACCGGACGTATCAATAGAGAGCTTTTTAGTTTGTCAATGGCCGAGTTTCTGGAACCTGCGATTTCAGCAGGGTTAAAACCAGATTACCATAGAAGACGCTCTTTCATTAGGAGGTTTAGAGACTGATCTGTCTTCCGTGGGTCTAATACCAGCACATGTTCACTATTAGACCCAATGAAAGTGCTCTCGATTTGACAGTCATTCTACAGTATTGGCGTGTTAAGTCAATTTAAGCCGCAGGCTCCACTCATGATAGTGCCCTTTCGTCAATTCCTCTATCAAAAACTGAATGCAGACCAACCGAGCTAGAGAGCTTAGCCCCAGATTTCCGAGGGCCTAAATTCAGCACCCGTTCCATATTAGACCCAACGAAAGTGGTCTCGGCCTGTCAGTCATTTCAGTGTTGGTCGTGTTGAGTCAAATTAAGCCGCAGGCTCCACTCCTGGTGGTGCCCTTCCGTCAATTCCTTCAAGTTTCAGCTTTGCAACCATACTTCCCCGGGAACCCAAACACTTTGGTTTCAAGGAAGCTGCCCGAAGAGTCATGGAAGCAACTCCTGGGGATCGATAGTCGGCTTCGTTTATGGTCAGAACTACGACGGTATCTGATCGTCTTCGCGCCTCTGATTTTCGTTCGTGATTAATGAAAACATTCTTGACAAATGCTTTCGCAGTAGTTCGTCTTGCGGTGATCCAAGAATTTCACCTCTAACGCCGCAATACGAATGCCCCCGTTTGTCCCTGTCAATCATTACCTCCAGTTCCGAAAAAAAAAACAAAATACAACCGAGGTCCTATTCCATTATTCAATGCACAATTATTCCGGCAGCCGAGGCCTGCTTTGAACACTCTAATTTTTTCACAGTAAACGCGCCGGCCACCCTGGACGCTCAGCGAAGACCACCCGTGGGAGGGAGCCTGCAGACGGTAGGGTAGGAGACAACGGGCAGTGAACCGGCGCGAGCCGGACCGCCCGCCTGCCCCTGAAATTCAGCTACGAGCTTTTTAACTGCTAAAACTTTAATATACGCTATTGGAGCTGGAATTACCGCGGCTGCTGGCACCAGACTTGGCCTCCAATAGATCCTAGTTAAAGGGTTTAAAGTGTACTCATTCCAATTACGGGGCCTCGAAAGAGTCCCGTATTGTTATTTTTCGTCACTACCTCCCCGTGTCGGGAGTGGGTAAGTTGCGCGCCTTCTGCCTTCCTTGGATGTGGTAGCCGTTTCTCATGCTCCCTCTCCGGAATCGAACCCTGATTCCCCGTTACCCGTTACAAACATGGTAGGCATGTCACGTACCTCGTACCTAAGATGTCACGTACCTAAGGAACCTCGAGTGATTTAATGAGCCATTCGCGGTTTCACCGTGAGACAGTATGAACTTAGAAATGCATGGCTTAATCTTTGAGACAAGCATATGTACACTGACAGGATCAACCAGATATCTGTCGGAAACGTACGAACCACACACACACCGGTCGGCGGAGGACTGATGTGTAAAAAGCCTCACTGGGACGGGCGCAGGGACCGACTGATGGACGGACGGACGGTTGTTCCCCCCGTCCCTCACTCCGTTGACCTATGATCGCCTGACAGGGGTCCGTACACACTAGACGACCGACCGGCCGGGCTCGCTCTGGGAGGGATGGCAGCGCTCTGTGCAGAACGGATCCCAACGGCCCCGGCGATGAATGTCACTGGGACTGGAGACAATTTTCACTTGCCAGCCTGCCCTTCTTCCGAGGGTTTTTTGGGCTAGGACAGGGCCTTCAGGCTGTATTCCTGCTTTCCATTTGCCGGTCACAAGCTCTTTGCGAGAGTCTGATCACCAGCGAGACGAACTGTCGAGCTCTGCTATAAGCGTTCGAAAAAGCGCCACTGACTGTCAAAGTTTCTCGATACGAGCCACAGCAAGGCACCTCTGCAGAGGGTACAACACCACAAACTGCGTCCCGCTAGCTAGCCGGGGAGAGGCGGGCGAGCGTTTTCGGCAAGCCCGCGCTATCGCTCCGTCTGGCGGGACTGAGATCGCTGTACAAATACTGGTGAGAGTCAATCGCGGCTGCGAGAGAACTAACCCAGATGCCATATGATATGATGATAGAGATTTTGTCCTGTTCATCCTACATTTCCTACCTTTAGGATGCCACGCACCCGCTGCCTTGCAGGATACCTGTTCACGGAAAGGTTTCGAGAATAAACCATGAGAAAAATATGTGCTGTCTCCAGTCGTCTCGGTAATATCATGCACCGGCCGAAGGTAGCCCACGACGAGAGAGTGAGGCTTTTATATTGCGCAAACTCTCTTCATTTTAATTCAAATCACCGCACAAGTCACTAATTTCAGCGGACAGAGCATACGGAAAAGATTTCCCAAATTTCTGAAGAGGGAGAAAGGGTTCTTTATAAAACGAATTGGAGAAACATCATGTAGATAATTTTACTCTTAAAAAACAACGAATTCGAGTATTCGGGCAATATTTGTTGGGCTGGCGGTAGCATTCATATCGAAATCTAGAATAGGTGTCAGAAATCATCAGCTGTGACCTATCAGCAGCTGTCCCTAGTGTTTAGGTAGTCGATTATCAGTTTGACAACAAAGCAACATCTCATAAATAGTCTAATTATGCCGACTCTGTGCAACCAGTGTCACAGTGTCCCAGGAAGCGTCAGAGCAGAATTTCGACGCGTGAAATGAAGTGTTTGAGGAAAGTCATCGATGTTACCAGCAACGACAGAATGCAAAATGACAACATTGGTAGTATGTTCGGCACTACGTCTTTTGCAGAAAATCTGTCCAGGAACACAATACGTTAGTTCGGTCATCACATGAGGATACCCACTCATCAACTTTCATTTATTGCTTACAACGCTTGCAGAACGGGCTACATGGCTACAATTAGGACTCGAGGCAGGTGGATACATTACATTAGAGTAATTGTGCGCCGATACGGGCTAACATTGATAGACGCAGAGCACTTCACGCAGGACATATGACTTACGGTACTAACGCTGCGTAACGGCATGAGTAGAAAGAAAACTAACCTTATCCTAGAGTTATGTAGAGCATTTCCAGGTAGTGAACTGTTTCAACTTGTTTTCGTTTATTGTCTTTGAGAAACATGTTGGGCCAATGGCTTAACTAACACCTTCTCGCCATCTCATTAATGAATGTCTAAGTGGGGGTTTGAAGTTATAAGGCCGCCAAGACGGTGCTTTTAGTGTCAGGCATGCCCGGTGTATTAGTATTATCTTACAATACATAATCCTCTTGGCAACTCAAACGAAGGAAACTCGCTTGGTACGGGTACATATCGAGATCAAATGGTTTTTCAAATACGATCCTCCACGGAAAGGTACGAGGCAGAAGACGAAGAGGCCGTCCCAAAAAGAGATGGAGGACCACATAAAAGAAAAGACCAATCTCCGACCAGAAGAGGCACAGGCAGCGGCGGCTGACAGAGAAGGGTGGCATGGAGTTGTGAGGATGTCTTCATGTGTGCCCCAACAACCTCACCGGTTACGAGATGACCTACCACACCGGAAGTTAGTCTCCTCTTCCCAACGGCTTTGTGGATTAAAATAAAAGGCAACCAATACAAATAGGTATGATCACATACTGCGTAGGACTAAACAACAAATTTGGAAACTACGTTACGACCAAAATGTCTTCGTTGTTTCCGATAAAGGCCTTTCGACATTCGTCTTAGTGCAGTATCTGACCATTTCTATTTCTGTAGTTTTACATTATGCTAAACAGAGAAGCTGATATAACCACCATGAACGCTTTGCTTTGGATGGCAACGGAAAGGTGAAAATGAGATTGGCCTAGGACCACATGGTCTTGAACCGTAGAAGCGGAAATGTAAACCTTGCATCAAATCTGGTGCACCGTAGGAAGGATAAAATCCGACTTTGTGAAGGTGAGAGAATTTGTTGCTGTAATTAAAGACGGAACCAGTCAAGAATGCTGGCCACTTACCGCTCTGCCGTTGGTTGATCAAGATTGCTTTTAGAGAGATGATCACTAGATTACGAACTTCAAAATAAACTTTCAGTGTTTGGTATGTATGCAAATTCATGCGTTCAACATATGGATCTAAAGGGCAAACATCGATAAAAAGGACACACAGGTAATGGCTCAGTGTTTGCATCAGGGAAAAGTAAATTTGATATCTATATTACAAGTTATATTGTTTATGCTGTGAACAAAGAATTCTAGTTCGAAGGTGGGTGCTCAAACTAATTCGAGCCCACAATCGTATCTCCCACTGGGAACAGAGAAACACTGTCTGTCCGTCAGACGGAGGCAACTCGTCTCTTGCCTTTCGTGTCGCTCGTCTCAGCTTCATTGATTCTTGCCTGCTCCATATGATTTTACTTCGCCATACAGAGCGATCAGCAGCACTGTTCTTCCAATTACCAGGGTCAGTGTCGCAGTTTTTCGGTGAGGCTTTCATAATGTCTTTGTACCGTCTATTTGGCGACCACGAGCTCGTTTGACTGACTCCAGCTTGCCATATCATTTATTATTTGGAAGTTGCTGATCTGACATGCAGACAACATGGCCAGTCCATCTAAGAGAATTATAAAAACTATGAAAGATCATCGTAAAATAACACCCATTCTTTAAATACGTGGTCAAGCGGTTCGAATAGCAATAGCTGCTCTCAGTTAATGACAAGTTAGTTAGTTAGTTGGTTGCGATTTTTTATATTTTTTATTACGTTCGCCTTACTTCTCTAATCCACAAAGCGGTGTGCGTAGCACTGTGGTTTTTTTTTGCGCCTGTCGGACCAGTGCATTCGACTTCAGCATGCGTTTTATGAAAGAGTCGTCTTCCTCTTGCATTTTCTAAGGGTTTGCTTCCATGGGGTAACTGGCGGTGATGTGATGGGGTTCGAACCCAGCACCTTTGGGTTGTGAGCCGTGTCACTTAACCACTAGACCACGCCGTCTCCTTGAAATAGAAGATTAGTTGCAACATCATGAGACAGTTTAGTCTTCACCTTGTAACTTGCGCTGTATTTGGGTTATAGTGAGACGGAAACTACGTTGACATAAATCAAGACGACTAGAGGATTAAAATACTCCGGATCGTGCCTTCCTGACAATAGGTTGATAACATCTTGAACAAGTGATTGGGCTATCCGTCCTCTAATCTATAGACCCTTGATAATACCTAGCTGTCTTATATGATGATCACTGACGGGCTGTTGAGTCAAAAGCAGTAATATAAATCCTCTCAGGCAGGTCCCCGCGATGGAATAAAGGTCGCAATTATCGGTAGTAATGGACAGCGCAAAGCTATTTAAATTATGAGCAACTACGTAGGGGAACAATTATGTGAACTTATTAAACCAGCAGCTTATACAAATCATCCCTGTCAAGATTCACGTAATCCGATAGCGTTGTTCTCCTGTTGAATGAAGCGTCTCCAGCTACGCCTGTCATCTCTGTTTATTGATTTATTATTAATCGAAGTATTTTATCATTTCTGATCTTTCTTCTTGTTTTGTCTCTTTTTAAGAATTTGCGAAAGGAATGTAATAATTGGCAGAGATGATCAGCGCGAGGTTATTCTGATTTTAACAATCTGTATAGTGAAAACATCATTGACCTTATTCCACTTGTGGCTCGGAAGACACGTTTTCCATCAAGATCTCCATTACTGGATATTTTTGTTCTCAGGTAAAAGGAAGTGTATTGTGTGATATTTCTGTTTTTTCCTTTATTGATCCATTATTTTTTCTAAACATAACATCGTTTTTTTTAATGTTTATTTTAGTTGTCTTCCTTCTCTGTGCTTTTCACAACAGTTGAAACTGATCCAATTATAGAATGCTTGTTTCAAATTTTTGTGAGAAAGCTTTCTGTGCAAAAAGGCCAAATAGCTGACTTTCACGTCTCCAACTCAGACCTCACATATATGGGGGAAGGCGTGGGCTAGGGGCTTAATTACACAGCTCACAATCCGAAGTTGCTGGGTTCAATCCCAATCACAGCACCAGCCGTTACCCCGTCTCAGCCAACCCCTAGAACATGCAGGATAAATCAGACATTTTCATAAAATGCTTTCCGAAGTCGGATGCACTGGGACGACAGGCGTAAAATAAAAACTGTAGTGCAACGCACACCGCCTTGGTAAATACATAAATGAGGCGAATAAAAAAAAAAAAAGGATATACTGCATTTGTGAAAGGGATTCTGCTAGAATGGGACTATACAGCCATCTCCGGACTTGCCGTTCAGTTGTGGAAGAGATTCTGCTAGAATGGGACTATACAGCCATCTACGGACTCGCCGTTCAGTTGTGGAAGGGATTCTGCTAGAATGGGACTATACAGCCATCTCCGGACTCGCCGTTCAGTTGTGGAAGAGATTCTGCTAGAATGGGACTATACAGCCATCTACGGACTCGCCGTTCAGTTGTGGAAGGGATTCTGCTAGAATGGGACTATACAGCCATCTCCGGACTCGCCGTTCAGTTGTGGAAGAGATTCTGCTAGAATGGGACTATACGGCCATCTCTGGACTCGCCGTTGTGTTGTGGAAGAGATTCTGCTAGAATGGGACTATACAGCCATCTCCGGACTCGCCGTTGTGTTGTGGAAGGGATTCTGCTAGAATGGGACTATACAGCCATCTCCGGACTCGCCGTTGAGTTGCAAAATAACATGACTGACTGTTGTTGACACCTTCGCTTGCTATGGATGGTCACTATTATTATTATTATCGAAACTCTTTTGGTGCTTTTTCAGTGAGATTTTCTAGAGCAATTAATTTTACTTGATTTTGTGTATACTGCCACGAACAACCCAGTTTGTCGCTTTCTACAAAACGCCAGAAGAGCGGGTGGTCAACCATTATGAAGAATTGCCACACGACCAATGGTACATTGGTTCGCAGTCTTGAAAAGGCAAAGGTATTTATTTTCAGGGGTAAAATAGAAACATGGCCTGCACACTATGTTGTGATCGCAGAGCAGGCAACCTTTATTACTCACTTCTAATAATAGTCTCTTTGTGACTGCAGCAATGAGAATGCACATCATAACGTCAATAACAGTAGAGGTCACGAAAAAAGGGAAATTGCAGCGGTGCTGAAAGTCAACCTTAGTGATCAATTAAATGGACTTCTCTTTCCTGATCAAGAACTAAAAACAATATTTCAACAAAAACAATTGCAGGAACATATGTGGCTCTTTTCGTCTTATCAGACGACAGTAATTGGGCCTTTAGCACAAAACCCGGGCAGAAATACAGAGACCATGTGTTGCACATGCAGTATTGTTCATCTCTCAGTCTCCCTTGTTTGCTCCAAGGAAAATGTGATACCAATACATTTGGAACAAAGCAAGCTGCAGAAGCTGCCGAATCAGCAGAGTAATGATCTACCTGTTTGCCTATTGGGGGCTTCACTCCTAGACACGCTGCCAACCAAGAATAAGGGCCCGGACTGCCCTGCCACAACATTCAGCTGAGGTTGCCTTTCCTCCCTCTAGGATAAGGCATTGTGTCCTCTTGCATGTGCTCCTTGCACGTCGTCGGTTGCCAGATTTGGCAGACGCTGACCAACTTTCAGAGTTCTCATAAAACAGGCTGCACAGCCATATCTGACAAAACCCGAGAAGATACGCCAGTATGTTCTCTGCAAGGCTTCAGATGGTTTGGAATCAGAGTTTCTCCTAAATAAGCTGTCTTTCTAGGCTTTCGTGTCCCATCTGCCAGAAACTTCTGATTTTAAGGCGCCAGTGGATCGCCTTCCGCCAATTCTCTTATAAGTCAAAACAGTTCTGCCGCACGAGGGACAAGAGATAGACTTTATTGTCAGAGGCTATATGAGACGCACGCAATCAGAGCATTTAGTTGGTGTTATGAGTTCATTCTCAACTCGACTCCCGGCTATAACAATAATTAGAACTAACAAGAACATGTAAACAGTCGTAATGAGGTCTGTACAGATTATAGTTTAAAAACCAACATAGAAAAAAGGGAAGTTATGACGATTGTAAGAAAAGAAATGAAACAAAAATATTTATACAAAGCTAACAAGTAAAACAGGTGACAAATTGCACATACCTGGGTAGAAAAATAACACTGTCAGTGGCAACTGGAAAATTCTCAAGCAATTTCAGAGCGGAGGCAGAAGCACTGAAGGCCACAGTAGAAGCAATGCTCACAGGCGAAAGCAATGAAAGCCAGATAGTCCTGTTCACAGGTGCCTTGGCCGTGGTCACAGCACTAAAAAGCCAGAAAAATACTGAACTTAATGTTTTAATGATTCAATGATTCAACTATGCCAGCAGTCCGCACCAAAAAGAGTAATGGTCCCACTGTAACATCCAAGGCAACGAGGAGGCAAAAGAAGGTGCAAGACTACCAGAACCATATTCTAGTGTGACCTACGAAGAGTCCAAAAGGCTTTTTAGGGCCAGATACATGGCCAAATACGAAATAGAACACACTGGCTACACACAAAATGATGCCTACTACTAGCTGAACAGAAGAGAGCAGGTCGTGATCTTCAGACTCCGCACAGGCCACAACAGACTGAGATACCATCTATTCAATAAATTGAAGATAGGTCGTACTGACGAATGATTGTGTGGCACAGGGAAAATGACCGCTGAACATCTGCTGCAAAATTGCTCGACGTACGAGGACCAGAGAAAGCACATGTGGCCATCACCAGTGGGTACACTAGACAAACTCTATGGCAGTGTCGACAGCCTCAGGATGACAGCTGCTTTCTTTGAACAAATACAAGTTGACGTCTGACAGCGCACGAAGAAGAAGAAGAAGAAGAAGAAGAAGAAAAAGAAGAAGAAGAAGAAAAACTAACACCAGGGAAGCCCTAAAAATACCGTTCGTGGTACCAACACATAACTTGAGAACCCTGCCCGAGAGATGAAGTTTATCTAACAATACTCGTTTAAGACTGTACAGCTACAATGGTTACCTTCTCACTGTTTCTACTGGGAATTCCACGACCTTCTAGGTTGCATACTAGGTTACAGAAACAAGCTCTCCTTTCTCTAACAAAACGCCAGTTCAAATAAAATTGAGGGAATTGACTCCAGACAAACAGAAGTCAATGAACAAAGCGGGAAGCGTAGAATTTAAGCTGGAGAACGAATGTTCATGAGGGTGATCAGAAAAAGCAGAGAAGAGAAGGCTACCATGCAGTTAGTAGGTAGGATATAGACCAGAGCAGAAGCTAGTATAGACTACAGACCATAGTAAGTGAATAACTAGATTAGAAGTCATCAAATAAGGTCAACACTGACAGGAAACGAGAGACCACGTACGTGTAAGAATCTGTATGTGTGTGATGTTCTGTTTCAGTCGTCCCAAACACCTGTCACACGTGACGCCGACTTTCAAGTCTCTGAGTGGCTTTCCTTTGCATTCTCGTCAGAGGGAGATGTGTCTTCAACACGAAGCTGTCGTCCTGAACAACACGTCGTAACACATGCGTTACCATTTGCCAGACAACCACGGTAACAGAATCACTGTCGTCCATCATAGGCACGAAAATAGCTACAGTCGCCGAGTTCCTGACAACAGGCGACGAAGAAGAATAACCTGCAGATCTGATCAATGTAGACATCTTCCTGACGTTGAGACGAGACAGGAGTCTCATAAAACATATACGTTGTATATGCTGAGAGGAGGGACATAAGGCTACAAGACGAGCAAGGACTGAAAATAAAACAATTTGCTAGATCTGACAACGTGATAGAGAACTCTGAGTAATTTTAGTGCAAGAGAAAGATCTTTGCTAATTGCACGAAACTCTTGAGATACATTTTTAGTTAGAGAAGTGTTGATAACAAAACTCTTAACGATTATCATGCTTAGTGTTACTATTATAATGTGTATAATGTTCAACAAATAAACATTCATTGTTTTGCTGTTGTTAAAAGAATTGTTAGTGGTTTAACTAAAGTGTGAGTTAAAGAGTGATAGTGGTAAGGAAGAAAGCTCGTAATAAGGGATGATATAATAGGTGGGAGTTAACTCTGTCACATATACATAAAGTATACCGGGAACTGAGATTGGTATAACGTTAACCCTGCCACACGGATTCCACGTATTGCCAGTATGTATGTGGTTAAAAAAAACGATCAACCGTTTTCAAGACAGTCTTCTTTATCAATGGTTTCATAACCGGTACGTGACATGCCTACCATGTTTGTAACGGGTAACGGGGAATCAGGGTTCGATTCCGGAGATTGAGCATGAGAAACGGCTACCACATCAAAGGAAGGCAGAAGGCGCGCAACTTACCCACTCCCGGCACGGGGAGGTAGTGACAAAAAATAACAAGACGGGACTCTTTCGAGGCCCCGTAATTGGAATGAGTACACTTTAAACCATTTAACGAGGATCTATTGGAGGGCAAGTCTGGTGCCAGCAGCCGCGCTAATTCCAGCTTCAATAGCTAATATTAAAGTTGTTGCAGTTAAAAAGCTCGTAGTTGGATCTCAGGCGCAGGCGGGCGGTCCGGCTCGCGCCGGTTCACTGCCCGTTGTCTCCTGCCCTACCGTCTGCCGGCTCTGTCCCACGGGTGCTCTTCGCTGAGCGTCCTAGGTGGCCGGCGGGTTTACTTTGAAAGCATTTGTGAAGAATGTTTTCATTAATTAAGAACGAAAGTCAGAGGCGCGAGGACGATCAGATACCGTCGTAGTTCTGACCATAAACGATGCCGACTAGTGAACCGCAGGAGTTGCTACGGTAATCCTGCTCAATTCGAGAGAAGTCGCAGACATTTGTTCACGTACTAGGCTCATAAGACCAACAACATCTCCGTGCCATGACCAGGCTTGTCCCCTGGTCAAATGCACTCCCATGAGAGAAATCGCAGGTCGCTGACATTTGGTCCACGTGCTTGGCTGATAAGCCAATGGTGCGAAGCTACCACCTGAGGGACTACGGCCGAACGCCTCAAAGCCAGAATCCCGCCTTAATCTCAGCACCACTGTGATGGGAGGCTAAGACATGGCTGGGACCTGGGGCTCGCGTCTCAGCTCGGCCCGGTCAAGCCGCAGAAATGCACCTGGTTAAATGCACTCCTGCCTTGCTCTTTACCTCTGTCTGCTATCAGTCATCCCAATGGACGCAGAAAGGATGCAGTCCAGCGGACACTGCACCCCTGCTCTATTGTGACAACCTCCCAGGTGGCGGGGAATGCTAGGCGTACCATCACTGCAGATGAGCCGAGAAAATAAAGAAAGCAAAGAGATACCTCACTCACATGCACATGCTACGTTCCTGGCAGGACGTGACGATCCTGAGACACAGTCACACTGGACTGCCTCTCTTCTGGGATAGTACAAACTAGTATATAGTCCTTTATATCATATCATTGCCAAACCCTTTAGACACGAGTGGGGAAGACTCGATAGTCCTGCAAGACAACTTCCCCAAGAGAGACAACTCTGACCAAAAACAACTGCTGCCTTGCAGTTAGGTTGGGAACAGCCAAATGCTAAGGAGGGCATCCCTACAGAAACGCCTGTTGAAATCGGATGCACTGAGCCACAGGCGTAACAAAATAAAACAGTGCAACGTAAATATCGCTGTAAACAGCGTACGATGAAGAAGATAACCTCGCTAAAGCAGGGTTGTTTTTTTAATGTTGTGGGGAATTATGAACCGATACTGCGCACTCCGTGGAGATTGCAGAGGCAAGTAACATGTATTCTTCAACTTGAATAATATATAAGTGTCTCCACAAAGGGCATCGACACTGTGATGGTGAGGGTAGTGTGGAAGGTACAACATGCTGGGACGTTTACAGTGGTCCTATTCTCGGCTGTGTGGTTCTAAGAATCGACTTCACTGCACTCTGGGCAGACTCATAGGTGCTCGGGTTCTTTAAGTAAGCGGCGAATGGTGTGGGTGCTAAGGGTGTCTACAGGTCGTTTGTTGCACATAATTCGTGTCCTAAGATGCGGCTGTGATTGGATTGACAGTTGTTAGCGATTCATAACTAGCTGCTTGCTACAGGGTGGGTGACCCATAACTGACCAATACTCTATTCAGCCTCCAAGTGGCGGCCCTGGACGCATATTGCAGACATTCAGCCTAGCTAAGAGATCAGAGATCAAAATGGGAAAGTAAACAAGGTCCAATAAATGTCGATTAATAATTGAATGTCTTGGCCATCGATGTAAGCTAACACACAACGTCCAAGTCATTTTCAAGACAAAAGCAGAAAAAGAAGAAGAAGAAGAAGAAGAAGAAGAAGAAGAAGAAGAAGAAGAAGCAGAAAAACAAGAAAACCGAATAAGAAGAAGGGGCGGGGGGGAGAAGACGAAGAGGAAGAAGAAGAAGACGAAGAAGAACAATGATAAGAAGCACAAAAAGAAGAGAACGAGAAAAGAAGAAAAAGAAGAAAAAAGAAGAAAGATAAGAAGTACATAATCCTGCTCTGTCCTCTCTTGCACATTAGTCCGCTCGAACGTCGTTCGATTTCAAAGTTCTGCAGCCTGTGAGTTGCTCTTTTGTAAACTGCCGAATCCAAAAAGCGGTCACTGAAATACTTCAAAATGTCAATTATATCCATATCTAATGTACCCATATTGCTCGTAGCCCAAGAGTGACCCGAACAGTAGATTTACACAAGCCCCTGCAGATGTGAGGTCATTATAGCTGCCATCCACGCATGCCTTCTGCCTCTTCTTTAAGAAAGAATTGGGAGTCTGCCACCATCACTGCCATCGTTAACGAAATCTCATATAGCCGTCTCGGAGCTGGTGTCCTTTTTTTCTATCTCCATTATTGTACTGCATGTTGTTGTTCTGTATGATCCGCTCTTCTCAGTGATGACCTGACATCACACTCTAGCAGAGAAGCCTTAAGTTGATATCTCACTTCGTAACACGATCCAACCGTAATTATGATGATATCACTATTCTGAATGTTATCATGTATCAGTTGACTAACCTTGTTATCACTGACTCGATACGACTGGGAAACGTACTTAATAACATATGTTAATTATCATCATCTATAGGGATTATTTTCGGCACTTACTTATCAGTTTTCAAGTTGTTTGTGAAATAAAAACTGTTAATATTCACGTCTACTGCAATATTTATTGAAACATTGAAAATCATTATCGGTAATTCAAAAAATGATATAAGCAAAAAAAACAACTGTTACTCTTGCAGAATCTTATTCAAGCAAATATTAAAGCAAAAATATCTGACGCCAGCTTCTTCTTTTTCGTAGTCTTAGTCATCTTGTTTGTTTGTTTTCTTCTTTTGTTGATCTACGAGAAAATATGCTGTTTTATTATGGAATTTTCTAGAGTTTTCTTTCACACAGTAAAGGCTGGTCTATACACCAATGTGATTTTAGCTTTTCTGAACAGTGGAGGTGTGTAAAGTTATGAGTTGAATAGTCTTCTCCCTTGACGGATTTTGTTTGTACGCTTGCATGCGACATTTCGTGTATCTAAATAAAGTTGAAGTTATTGGTCCTTCATAGAGAGTGCCGATGTATTGTAACGATGGTAACCATGTAAACGTTTTAGTTCCATCAACATGTGTATCCTTCATTTGATCTGTTCCTGCAGCAGAGTGGTACAACAGTCACATACGATGAGACAGAAACAGCATTCAGAGCCACGTGTAGATCAAAATGGAAAAAAGACAAACCTGGCCACATTGAAAACAATGCCTACCACCAATTCTCCTGGTGAGACAAGGTGAACATTCCACGGCTACGCGTATGACAAAACAGACTGATATGTCATCTATTAAACAAGTTCAAGATTGGCACGAAGGGCCTTTGTACCTGCAGTACAGCACATTTGTCAGTCCTGCCCATCGTATACCGGCAACAGCGGGTGTCCTTCCACGAGCAGATGTTCAAAAGTGCATGGAGCTTCAAGTGGGCTGCTGCCTTCGTTAGGGTAATTGAGGTCAAGGTCTGACTACGAACGAGGAAAAAGAAGAGGTTGACCTGTTTCACAGTTATATTCATTGGTCGTTCCTATCCTCAGTTGCACCTAAAAGTCATGCGATATGTCTGACTTCTTCAGAAGGAACTCTCATTCACTTCTATATTAACCTGGTGATATTCCTGAAGTATGAGTGGGAGAAGGTTAAAAACAACAAGGGCGGCAACTTGCCACCCCACCTCGCATTGACTGAGGCTTGGTTCATAACAAAATATCTTTATCCCCGACGGCAAATGTTGCCACGGAGCTGACCTTTACCTTTATTGTACATTGTATTCATGTTCACGAAAACAGTCGCATAAACAAATACGTGCTTTTTGGTGAACTTATGGAGGTGAGGAGACATGTAGGTAGACCAAAGATAAATACATAGATGTATGTATGACCTCAATGGAAGACTTTTATAAGTTAGAGGACATGGCTGGAGATAGTATTTTAGAAAACAATATTATTTAGAGGTTTTAGAGACTTTCGAGGAAACGCTAAAAAAACACCTGAAGCAAGCGACATAAGCGACAAGTAAATGTAATCATGTATCCAAAACTAGTGGTAAAGTGTACCTGTCTGAAATCAGCAAAATCAGCCACGAAAAGAGTTGCCAGAGGAGACATTTACTCGCTTAAAGCCGTCTGTAAAAAAGAAAAGAGCCATATAAATATGTAGTGCATTATTGCTGATCTGGAGGATATACATCCTATTACCCTATGCAGGAATGCAATCTGGGAGTAACGATAAATGACGAACAACTGGATGCAATAAAGTTTGCTGATGACCAAGTAATTATAGCATGGACAGAGGGAGATAATAACAACAATGCTCAATTGAATCAGCGTAACGGCAAACACCTACTACATCAAAGTAAATATTTAAAGCTAAAGACAGTGATCATAACCAAAGAACGAACAGAAAGTAAAGTTAACCATTGAAGGGAGACAAATCTAGAAATTAACCTAATTCCAATACCTTTGTCAAACTATGACAGAAGATGTAAAACGTTAAATACACATAAGAACCAGAATTCTGTTGGTAAAGAAGGCATTAAGATAGAAACAGAGTCCTGATATCAGGTAGCATTAATATATGACACTACGGAAAATAATCCTGTCCACATATCTCTGGTCTGTCGCATTGTACACTTCTGAAACATATACTCTTAATAGAAGAGACAAGAAATACTTTATTGGTTTTAAGATGTGCTCCTAATGTAAGATGAATAAAGTGAGGTCGGCATATCAAAAATACAAGAGTGTTAGCTGAAGTGGAAGAGAAAAAAAACAGCTACAAATCATAAAAAAGCAACCACCAGTTTGACTGGACCACAGCCTATTCCACAAGAGCCCAGTAAAGAAAGTCCTGAAAAACAGAGCACATGAAAAGACAGGAAGGGACAGATCATGAATAGCTTTGTCACACAAACATTCAGAGCCATGGCGGTTAAGACTAATGCTAAGCTGATGAAAGTATCAGATGAGACACATAAATAGAACAACATAAACTTGAGCTTGCAAGCCAGTCACAGGAATAAATGACTTGATGATGATAAGTTTGTCGATCTCCTTCTCATGTTTATTTGTAAATAATGTATAGTAATATGTTTGCTTCGTTTGCTTACTGGTGTCTAGGCTCTGAATCACAGATTATAAAGTATCTGCTTCTATTAAACTTGTTTTGTCGTTTTTATACAATATATCCACAATTGACTAAAAGTAACTAGTGAGCTACTGGTAGCTTGGACATAATACTTGTATATAATAGGTAGTTGGTCAAAGAATGTTAAACGTGAAAGTAGCTCACAAACTGATCTAGCGTGATGACAAATGCTTCCCATGTATCAGCTTGAGGTACCTTTTCACATTTCTTGTACTTCTTAATCTGATCCTCGTCTAAACACATTATCGTTGTTTTCATCACACGTGGGTTATTATTTCAATAATTTAAACAATAATATAAATCTGATAACTGTCAGTCTGTGTGCTTATGCGGTTTACTTAATTAAATGGAAGATTATGCAGTCTGTGTCTGGTAAATTATACTGATCAACACATCCTCACGTCCTGGAATATCCGCCATTGAAAGAGCACTTATTATTGAGATAATGGTTCATAATTAAATGCCAGAGGTTGAAAATGGATAAATGTCCAGGTCAAGATGGCATTCATCAAAAAATTGCTGTTTTAAATTAGAGACCTGCTAGCAAAACCATTGGCTATATCATGTTCTCAATCCCTTGTGAAATGAATTGTTTCAGAAAAATTGGAAAGATGAAGCAGTGATCCTCATATTAAGAAAGGGCAAAAATATCATAGACCGGTGAGTTTAACGATCATAACCTGTACATTGTTAGAGTCGACCATCAAAGAAAACATTGTAATGCATTTCTTAGTTCTTAGTTCATTGTCAACCTGTACTTCTACATATGCAGATGCCCCTGTGCAGGTCCCAGCTCTGGTATTAGCTGGATGTAGTCATACAAACTCTAACAGTCAAAACGGTGTTAAGCCATAAAAACTCTAACAGTCCAAAATACGTTAAGCCATACAAATTTATACAATCCAAAAAGGGTTAAGCAATAAAGAAAATAGCAATCCAATACGGTTTAGACAATAATGAATCCTTACAGTCGAATAAGGATTAAGCAACACAAATCCTAACAGTCCAATAAGTGTTAAGCCATGAATCATACTAACATCGCAAAATGCGTTAAAAACACTAACAATTAAAAAAAAAAGGTGTTAACCATAACAATCCAAACAGTTCAAAAAACGTTTAGCCATTAATAAAACCATAACGGTCCAAAAAAGCGTTAAGCCATAAAAACCTTAACAGCTCAATAGAAAGCATTAAGCCAAAGGAGCATAACAGTCCAAAGCGCATTAAACCATGAAAACCTAACATTCAAAAACGCATTTCGCATTAATTACCATAATAGTCCAAAAGGCGTTAAGGCATAACAAAACCTATCAACCCAAAATGCGTTAAGGCATTACAAAACCTATCAACCCAAAAGGCGTTAAGGCATAACAAAACCTATCAACCCAAAAGGCGTTAAGGCATAACAAAACCTATCAACCCAAAAGGCGTTAAGGCATAACAAAACCTATCAATCCAAAAGGCGTTAAGGTATAACAAAACCTAGCAACCCAAAAGGCGTTAAGGCATAACAAAACCTATTAACCAAAAAGGTGTAAAGGCATAACAAAACCTATCAACCCAAAAGGCGTTGGGCTACAGAAAAAACATACCAGTCAAAAAGGAGTTGAGCCATAAATACACTACCAGTCGAAGATGTTATTTTTATCACTAATCAAGTTCTCAAGACCACCTGATATTCTCCTGACCTGGGGGTTACTAAAGTCCAGCTGATACCGGTCCAAACGGCTGTGTACCTCTTGTTTGAATTGGCCGAGTGGAAGTTTACCAACTTCTGTTTACTAACTACCGGCGGTTCTAACCGCTGTGCCTGGACACGACCTGCTCTACGCTGTGTGGAAGGCAATGAACAGACTTCGAGCTGGTGTCTCAAGATGCAAAGTGAACTTCAAGAAATGGGGATAGTCAGATGTCGACACATGTGAATGCGGCACAGTGCAGGACCAAGATCATCTGATGACCTGCCCCAAACTCCCTGAAACCTGTGACATGAAGGACACGATGGAGGCGAACGACAAGGCAGTTCAAGTTGCTGAATACTGGACGGATGCTGTGTGACATGGTGTTTTGACAGAAAGTAAGTAAGTAACCCTGTTTCTAGTGATATAAGTTAAACCTCTACTGGACTACGTGTGGTTCTCACATATGTGTAGAGTAAGTGTGTTTTATGTGCTCGACATCTTCTGACACGTTTGGTTGATTGATCGATTGAAACCTAAAATTACAGCAGCAGGGAAACATGTGTTGCAAGCTTCTTGTCGTGTGGCTGCTGTTGTGTTAAATCCATTTGAACGTGAAGTTTCAAACTTTGAATTGTAGTCTTCGTCAGTAAATGAAAGGCAGAAAGAAGTAACTCCGCTTCTTATGTCATCTTCTCGCTTCATCTGACACATTTACAAGAAGCACGTGTACGACAACTAGTAATAGGAAAGTAAAGTAACCCATAGTATTACTGCCGTAGGGGTGTGAGGTGTTATCGATCTTACATTTCAAAGGCTCCGCTATATGAGGGCGGTAACCATCTCCTCTTCCTAGCCGCTTTTACTTCCCGGGCTGAACCGGTAACCATTTAAGGCTGGGTTGACTCGGGAGACATTGCCGTTGCCACCTCAACTGGGGAATAAACCCAGGACAACTCAGATGCGTATCACTGCGCCACGCGGATCCCTTTAACTGGATCAGGTGGTTTATGTTACATTGGTTTTACATAGTGAGAATGCTTGACCCTTTCTACCCTCCCCCTCGCTTCTACCCCCCCCCCCCCCAATGGGTTCTTTTAAGTAGTATTTCATGAAGTGATTGGAAAGATATTGGAACTTGAAAACTTCCGTTGGTAAATGGCTAAAATCAAGAAACCAACATCGCACTCAAGACAGCAGCTGCAAGATATGGGAAAACAGTTAATCAAGCATGTAGGACAAGTTGGCAGGAGGATACAGAAACTCTCTACTTTGACAGAGAGAGCAAGAATCTCTGGAAGCTTACAAAGGCCTTGGGTGACGAAAACAGCTACTAGCCAACAATTGCAATAGACAATAAAGGAATGAACTAACTGGGAAAAAAAGCAGCGGATGTTCTAATCCAGAACTATGCAGAAACCAGTTGAAATAAAATCCCAGCAAACATGAAAAGGTATATTAAGAAATAAATAAACCACATGGAGCACTTAATGCGAGTACCTGAGGAACATCTGATAGTAAATATCACCAAGACAGAACTGAAATCAGCCGTAAACCCAAGAAGAGAAAAACCTCAAATAAGGATGGTATTACTAATGAAATGCTTTCTAATATGGGAGAAGTAGCATAGAACAGACTGCTACACATCTTTAAAACAAGCTGGAAATAAAGAACTGCCCCCACAGTGTGAAAAGAGGCAAGGGCTATCCCCGCCCTTAAACAAGTGACGGACAACACGAAGGCAGGCAGTTACATACCTAATAGTCTACTCGGCTTAAACTCAAACTACTGCAAATGGGTGTAACCAACAGCAATAACAGGACAACAAGGGTGCAACTCTAAGGACACCTCAGCAAAAGATGAAGATGGAACAGGGAGTTCCACAAGGTGGAATACTCTCACCCATGCTGTTCCTCATATACATCAATGATATAATCACGTGGATCGCTTTAACGGCACACAGTGTACTATATGCAGATGACTTGGCACTATGATCATCCGAAGAGTCTACACCTGTAGCTAGAAACCAATTGCAGGAGGCCCTAAAATAAAATAGAGACACTGACAAAAAAAGCAACTCACTATAAACGAAACAAAAACCATGTACACAATCTTTTTTCCCCATCTCCCAAACCCGAGGAAATGATCCTAAAAAAATGGCCAGGATCTCTCCCTTGACATCAGTCCAACTTAATTTGGAATAATAATGGACCCAAGGTTTACATAGGAAAACCAGATAAAACATACCACCAACAAAGCTAAGACCAGAATGGTCATAATGAGAAATATATCAGGCTCAACACAGGGGAGGCCAGTGCTAGAATATTGGATAGCAGCATGGTCCACATCAACAAACAATAACTTTCAAAAAATATATACAACCCAAAACTAAGGTATACGTATCATAACTGGAGCTATGAGAACAACATCAATAAATGCAATGGAGAACATCACACGAACGAATAGGAAGTATGGAAATGCGCAGAGATAAAAAAAAAACACTCCAGCAGGCGAAGAAGTTCAAACGAATGCTTGTTCACCCAATATATGACAGGATAAATCGCATGGGAAGAGGGAGATTAAAGAGAAACCACTTCATATAAAAAACAAAAAGCACTTGCAAGAGAAGACCAAATCATAAGCCAGGCAGTGGTTAGAGATCTGAAACAAACGTCCCAAATCCCACATTGAAAAAAAGCTAGGTTCCCTGAGATAGTACAAACCATAGAGAAAATAGAACAAAAAAGGAAAGATTTAAAAATGAAAATGTATTACAGAAGAATATCTTAGGAAAGTATACCCAACAGAAACATGGATACACGATTATACAAACGGCTCATCTAACAAAACCACACTCAATGGAGGTGGAGGGGGTCTATTACAGACTAAGGAATGGAGACAAAAAACTCGAGTAGTAACAACAGGAACATACTCCAATATCTTCCATGCAGAAGCGGAGGCACGAAAGGCCGCAGCTGAGCTTGTAATCCAAGATAAAGATATCCACCAATAAAGCATAGTATTCCTGACTGCCACATCAGTATTAGCAGGGCTAAAACAACACAAAGACGAAGATCTCGAGCAATGTATGTTCTCCCTGACACAGCTCTCGGCAGAATACCAAAGGTTGGTCAAACAGTGGATCCCATCCGACTGCAATATTGAATGCAGTGAAGCTGCAGACAAACTAGCAAAGTGTGGAGGATCATCCCTACAAACAGAGTTGAACATCACATAACATGAGGCCAACACCATAATTAAAGCCAACCAGGGAAAAATGGGCTGATCAACACCCCGACTTCCGAAAAAAAGACAGCTACTTTAACTGAAATAAAGAAGAGCAAGTCATCATCTTCAGACTGATAACTGGGCATAACAGACTCAAGGGTCATCTTTACAATAACATGAGGCTTGGGACGGATGACAAGTGTTCATGTGGGGAGCATACCATGACCGTGGAACACATCTTACAAAGCTACGTGCTCACGCAGAAGGGAAGAAAACAATACTGGCCTTGCCACGACAGATATGAGACAAAAGCTGTATGGAGATAAAACAGCCTTACAAACAACGGTGTCCTTTGTAAGAGAAACCGGGACCTTGATCTGAGGATGTAAGAGAAACCGGGACCTTGATCTGAGGATGTAAGAGAAACCGGGACCTTGATATGAGGATGTAAGAGAAACCGGGACCTTGATATGAGGATGATAGAAGAAGAAGAAAAGGAACTATTTAGTGATCGTGCTATTTTCCATCTGTGAAATAAATCCTTGCTTTCTAAAACAAATTCAATTATCCGTCTCGTTCGCTGTCCAAATCGTTTAAATTGAACGACCTTACACACTTCCGCGGGACGGTGATCTTTATATCACATGTCTTTGTTATTGTCGTGTCAAATGTGACATAGCTGATTCCACAAGATAAAGTGCTGAGTTTAGTCTTGCATCGTCTGTGCTTGGTTGCCGTCGCCACAAAGACTTGTGCTAGAAAGGTCATTTCGTTTATTGATTAAAGGCTAATGAGAAATGAGACGTATCCTTTCTTCGTGTGATCTCACTGCTGTATGTACAGCTATAATAAGAACACAATCAGATTCCATTGGAGCTGTGATGAAATATTGACTCTTCCTGTATTCTCTAAATGATATACACGGGGCTTGTCATAAGTCTTTACCCTAACCATGAAGGAGTAGGAGGAGAAAGTTTAAATTTGGCACAGTGCTCATTCCTTCTCAATGTAGCCATCACCTGAAATCATATTTTCTACCATCTCTGTGTGACCTTGAAAAGACCTTCAGAGTAGAGTAACCTATTTTTTGAACTACACCAGTTATCTCAAGCGAGTATGACATCTTCGTCACTGTAACAATAATTCCTTTCAGCTGTTTTTTTTGTTTTGGGGAAAAATAAAGTCTGATGAGCTAAATCCGGAGAATATGGTGGGTTTGGAAGAATTTTAATATTCAAATCGTTGGCTGTTTGCAATACACGCCTTGCTTTATGGGAGGCGAGTTGTCTTGAGGCAAAGTGCGCGCTATCCCTGGTTTTCTGGACACCGTTTTTCTTAGTTTGGTAAGGAGATCTGCATAATATTGCCCATTAACCGTGTTACAGTGAGTCAGGTAATCTTTCAATATGACGCCTTCGAAATCCCAAAAAAACAGTCAGCATCGCTTTTCTTGCAGACTTCTATGCTCTTGGCTTGACATGTGTTGGTGAGCCCGGAGTTTTCCACTGCATGTTGGTAATTTTGGATTCTGGGGCATAATGGTGAACCCAAGTCTCATCTACTGTTACCGTGGTCTGCAACATATGTTTCGACCGACATATTTTGAACAACTGGCCACAGCAATCAACCCTCGTTTGTTTCTGTTACCATGGCAGTACATTCCGGACCAAGCCGACACACACTTGTCTCATGTTCAGTCTGTTTTAAAATCTAGTTTTGCTGACCTAGATCTCTCTGCAATTGTCATTTTTCTATCCTGGCCAATGAGTTTCATTGCTGCACTCTGAGGATGGTCTTTCCGATCTATGAAGATAAGCAACATCGAAACGGCCACACTTAAACTGCCTGCACCAGTTTTTTACAGAAGCATACGAAGGACATAATTCCTCAAACACTGGTTCCATCTCCCTGAGTATTTCTGTAGGTGTTTTTCCCTGCAACCTCAATTCTTGCATCTTATTTCTCCTTTGTTATGACAAACAGTTACAGTCAATAAGCTGTGTTGAGCCCTGCACCATTCCGGGTAAACTCGTCGTGGAGGGAAATGCATTCTTCTCAAGCCCAGTCTTGTATTCAGTGCATTAATCTTCAACCTCTTTATCATCACTTTTTGTGGTTTGTTTTCTTGATGTGTCATGTATCTCCACGGCTTCCTTTTTTATAACGATGTTCATTAATTTTATAGTTCAATTTCTTTATGCTATTTTCGTAAAATGCCACAGAATATAATAAATATATAGGGTTTACTTCTATTTATCTTACGCCATCAATTTGCAATATGCTCGTGTAATACTCATACGCACGTAATTCAACAACATAATTACATAATGGGCGAGAACAATATTCGAAAGATAGAAAAGGAAAGGGAGATACGGGTTATAATAGACCATACAAGGAAGATGAGTGAGCAAGTCCAGGTTGCAGTGAAAAACGCAAATGCAATATTAGGTATAATAAAAAGAAATATTAAACATATGAGCAAGGAAGTGATAGTCAAAATGTATAAAGCTTTAGTTAGACCTAGATTGGAGTACTGTGAACAGTTGTGAAGCCCTTATCATAAAGGGAGTATGAACATGCTAGAAAGAAAAAAACAAAAAAGCGACAAAGCTGATATTGGGATTCTAGAATTATAGTTATGAGGAAAGACTTAGAAAATCAGGCCCACAGTGTCTAGAACAGATAAGAATTCGAGGTTATTTAATACAGGTTTATAAGATAATCAAGGGAACAGAAAAATTAGACTATAACAAGTACAGCCAGCTACAAGAACAAGAGGGCATAGATACAAATTAATTAAAGAAAGATCCAGATTCGATATTAGGAAATACATGTTTAATCACAGAGTGGTGAATGCTTGGAACGCATTGCCACAGGAAGTAGTGGAGGCAGGGACAGTTAATGCATTTAAGAAATGATTGGATGCATATAGCTTTTAAGCAACGTAGTGTAAATGAAGCTGGTTGTATACAGACTGTGCAGAGTCTTCTAAACCAGTATCAAACGTTAAGAACAGACACACATACACACCACCCACGTCTGCCTTACCTCGGTCGTGAAAATGGGTTATCGTATCCCTGTAGGGTGTTAAACCCTTTAACAAATTGATCTGAGCTAAGAAGCACTATGAAATAAATTGCAAATCACAGTGCAACGAAATCCGAATAGAAAACTGGATAAATGAACAAGAAACATGTAATAGGCCTCCATTTTACACTGGCTTCCGTCTTCATGTTTCCATTAAATTGTACATTCATTTATTAACATTCTTCTATTACACTGTATCAGCGAGGCTTTATGGATCTGTTTTTTTTAAAAACTGTATTACAAATTGCAAGATACATTAGAATCGTGGCATCCCAATTTTGTGTGTGCACCTTTTGAAATACAGGGAAATCAAGCATTAATTTAATGAAAATGCAATGTCAAAAGAGCAAGCAAATATATCATGAAAAGAATAGAATTTAATTCAGAAAACTAGTAATTAGTTAATTATATTAATTTAGTTATCTTTAACGCTAGGAAACAAATATTTTCAAATTTTAAATAACAGAAACATTGAAAGGTTAATAAAGGGAGACAATAACCAGGTGACAAAACATAACTGTATTATTTTATCGTATATAATGGATTACTTCAGAAACTTTTTCTTCTTTGTCGTTCGTTCTCAATCTCCCGCAACAATTTAGAAACTATTAACTTCAATCGGGTAATTATGGAACAGCTGTTATCGCCTCTGGCTGGTACGCCGCAACAAGGAGACAATAATACGATTAAAGAAGACGAAGAATTGGCTTGATGCAGGTTTTCTGTAAGGGATCAACTCTAAACTTACTTGCTGACTAACAACTTGCGAAGTGGAAGGAAAATATAATGACTGCAGATGATCATAATGTAAATTGTGTATATGGACATTATTTGTAAAATCGTTTATCATATTTCTTTTCTTGATCTGTGATTGTAGTCCACGTACATTTCCTTCTCGGTATGGCGTGGGCTAGTGGCTAAGTGACACTTCTCACAACCCGAAGTTGCTGGGCTCGCTTTCTAATCACTGCAACTGCCGTTACCTCGGGGAAGCAAACCCTTAGAAAATGCAGGAGACAGCAAACCCATACTTAAAATGCATGACGAAGTCGGATGCACTGGGTCTACAGGCGCAAAATAAAAACATTGCGTAACGCACATCACCTTGGGGATAGACATACAACTTTGAACTATTTGCCTGGAGGACCCCGGTCCACCTTTATCAGCACGCACGGGATGTGAGAAAAGCTACTGCAACACGCCACTAAACGTCCCTTTCAGGGCGCACAAAATAATAAACCTAGTCATTGTGAACATTTGAAACAACAAATCTTAAACAGAACGTATTTAAATAATCAAACTATATTATGTATCATGAAATTTTCATATCAAATCTGAAATTTATTTAAAAAGAAAACCAAATTATTGACAGACTGACAAAAAGAGATTGTCTGCTTTCGAGGAATGATATCCCTTATATATCGCATGCTGTCAGTTATGTTTTAAGTGCTCTTATTATTGACACTGTCCAGGTTTTTGTCAATCGGACACAAGCAGCCAGCTATAAGTTGCTGATTATGCTTGCCAGCTGTATGCGCCTCGTCTTGATACAAGCAGTCAGCTAAAAGACTTATAGCTGGCTGCTTTAATCAGGTACAGCGACTTATAGATGGCTGCTTGCATCAGGGCCTGCGACTTATAGCTGGGTGCTTGCATCAGGTTCATGGACTATAGATGGCTCCTTGCATCAGGCTCAGCGACTTATTGATTGCTTCTTGCATCAGATTCAGCGACTTATAGATGACTGCTAGATTCAGGGTCAGCGACTTATAAATGGCTGCTTGCATCCGGTTCAGCGACTTATAGATGACTGCTTGTATCAGGTTCAGCGATTTATAGATGGCTGCTTGATTCAAGGTCAGCGACTTATAGCTGGCATGTATGATTAGTGGCTTATAACTGTCACGCATGGCATAGACTTATTGTTGACTGCTTGCATCAGGGTCAGCGATTTATAGCAGGCACGCCGGTTTAACGACTTATATGTGGCTTTTTGCATCAGGTTCAGCGATAAATATCTGACCAAGACACTCTTTTGCCTCCAAGTGGTAACCATGGAAACAGACAACATCCGTCAAGTCCGACAAAGAGAATTGAGATCGACGAATGAAGGCACACACGACACCAAACATTGTGTGCTGATCCCGGACGAACCAGACTGAAAGTTGCAGATATCACAGGATCGATGTAACTAATACATAACATGACAAAACGTCAATATCACAAATAAAGAAGAAAATGAAGAATACATCAAACGTGTTCCGTTTGTTGTGATCGACTGGGATATACCTGGGCCAAAACTTGCAGCAAAGAATAGTGTTACCATTCAGCCTACGAAGTATGTCTTGAGTTACACCTGAAGTGATTTGGGTACGTAACCGCCTACCACTTCCTCTTCTTTTTCTTCTTCTTCTTCTCCTCTTCTTCGTTCGTTATCAATCTCTCGCTACAAAGTCCTAAACAGGGCCTTGAAATTAACATGATGTAGTCCGGAGAACGGAATGCGTTGTGTCGCATGTTTACCGCTTGACTACGATATTTGCACCGTTCGGCCCGACATATCTGTCTTCGGCAAGCCCGCCTACTACCGCCTGCATAGATTTGTGACAGACTCAGTGGAACTCCCACGAATTGATTCATCAGTTTTTGACCTTCAAATGAATTCTGAAAAAGGGGTGGGGCGGGGAGGAGGAGGAGGGGGTGGAAGGAGAAGAGGTTGTCTGTCAGGGCTTGTGTCCCTTAATTTGTTTTCATGTCCAGAATAATAAAATAGAGAGAAGTGATAAGACTGTAACAGATTATAAACAACAAGAAGGTAAAGGAATAATACTTCATCTAAGGGTAGGATAAAAGAGACAATGTATTTTAAATGTAAAGACATCACTCACGTAGGCTGGTTAGTACGTCATCAGCCTCTTCCAGTCATAGGTGATTATATGGTGAGAGTACTTTTGAAATAGTAACTCTCAACTTAGTTGTTGGTCTTTTTTTTTACTTTGGGGGGTATTTTTTTTCATTTCATAGTGTTAAATGTGCTTTAACTGCACAGTCTCAGGTGCCTTTTCAGAATTGACCGCTACTTAGAATGGTCGGAAGCTTTGTTGACTTTGAAGTGTGTCCCACTGCGTCCTGTTGGTGGGGCTTCTTTTCGTGTGGTCTCAGTTAGTTCTTTAGAATGTACCTCCACTTGGATCGGTCTAAATTTGTATTTTTATGTGTGTTTTTAGTCATCTAAAGATGTACAGCGTCTTCATGTCTCTTTTACATACATCTTTGAACCTCATATGTGTCTTTTCTGAAGTTATTTTAAGCGCACAAGTTCAGGGAAAAAAATTCGGAGGTCAATCCCATTGCAAACAGTTGCCGTCGATGATGAAGACAACAGCTTATGTGATCTGACGTGGCCAGTTCCCCTCCTGACCATGTTTACCTTCGCAACGCATACGTCATGTAAAAATGTACAGCTTGTTCGACTGGAAGAGCAGTCGTAACAGGCACGAATCACGATCCGGATTTTTGTTCTGGATGCCGTGAACTCGAACCCATGGAAGGCTGTCATCCCAGTGTAGAAAGCCAGCTCATTGTCGAATAGGGTATACGGTCCACTTTTTATGGGAGAACCGCACTGTTGCCATTACAGCAGTTCTCCCCTGTCCACGTAGCTAAGTGATCATGTGAACTACACTTTCCGTTACTGCTAAGAATTAGCGTGATCGCAGGAGTTACTAGATGAGCAACAAATCCACCAATGGAACTTTAAGAAATATGTATCAGCAAATATGGTAAACCAACCAACCGAACAAACATGCAGTACACTAGATCACATAACAAGCTGCTGTTATCTGATCGAAAGGGAACGAAAGCACCAAACACAGCTAATAATCACATTCATAGACTACAAAAAGGCATTTGATTCAGTTGAAACAGAATTCGCGTGGAAAGCGCTAGGCGAGCAATGAGTAGATCTTCACTATCTCGAAATACTCACGAAAAGCTACGAAGGATGCACCCCTGCTATCCGCCCATTCACTCAACCCATCACTATCGCGACCGAGAAAGGAGTACGGCAAGGAGATCCCATCTCGCCGAACTTATTCTTTGCTTGCTTGGAGTCGACGATGAGGCACTGACACTGGGACAACTATGGCATCAAAATCGACGGAAGACGTCTTAACCACCTCAGATTCGCAGACGACATCGACCTCATCACAAAGACACCACTGGAAGCGACAGAGATGATACGGTTACTAGATATGGAAGGCAGCAAAGCAGGTCTAGCTATGAACCTAAGGAAAACCAGAGCTATGCGCAACCGTTTCGCAAAGCCCAACCTAAAACTCTTGAGTGGAGCGCCCACTTAAGATGCTGACGAATATGTCTATCTGGGAAGGCTCCTCAACATGGAGAAGAACATAAAACCTGAGATCGCCAGACGGAAATGGGCGGGTTGGGCAGCCTTCAACTGTATCATGACAGCAAAAGACGCTACAAATGACACCGGACTACATGCGGACAACTTCGACTCGGTAGTCCTGCCAGCGCTCTGCTGTGGTAGCGAAACCTGGTCTCTAACCAAAGCAGCAGAGAACCAATTTAGAACAGCATATGCATCTCTTGAAAGACGCCTCGTTGGCATAATTCTCAGACAGCAGCGGCAGAGCGAACTACACAATAGCGACATCCAGAGAATGTCACACATCAAGGGTGTCCTACAGTACGTCAACCATTCGAAACACCGCTGGGCTGGTCATATATCCGGAAGACAAGATGAAAAATGGAGTACCATAACCACCATGTGGTACCCGCGCGACAAAAAGAGACCTCGGGGTTGGCCCCGACTAGAAAAATACAACATTCACGACCCCACAACAGACAGACCACTATCACATTGGACGACACGCGCCCGCGACAGAAACGACTGGATCCTGAGTTGGAATCTGCTCAAGGGTAACCACCCCTTGATGAAGAACGGGTCGAACTAAGAACTAAGATATCAGCACATATGGTAAACCATCGCCTCTGTGACATATTGTTGCAATCACAAATTTTATTACGATGTTTGTGGTTGTGAAGTTTCATAGACTGCTAGTAATACACATAAGTCTTGCAAGATAATGTACCGTCTCCACAATGATAAATGGCTAAAATGATTATCTAATTTACTAATTCACTACACTTATACCCTCTGGTGAAGAGGTTCGCCAGAAAAAAACGCCTACTCATTCCATCCTGTCTTCCTCTTCCATGGGTCAAGTTTGTTTTGCTTAATTCAAGGTTTGGCTTTCTGCATTCTTTTGGCACTCCTCTGTCGATCCCTGATTGTAGTCGTTTGGCTGATGGCAGGACGTATTGGCAAGTGTATAGATGCGTGTGTGACTCTGTTCATAATCGGGACGTATTTGGCAGTGTATAGATGTGTGTGTGACTGTCCATAATGTTGACTTATTGACCAGTGTATAGATGCGTGTGTGACTCTGTTTGTAATGTGTTCCATTATGGCAATTTTTCAGAACAGTAGTTTTGCCAACAATTTCAGTACCTGTGAAAGGGATGATAGCGAGACAAATCCCAGTCAAACTGGACTCGAATTGAATTCGAAAATTGAATGTTGTGATTACAAGCAAAACTTTTGCCTGATTTAAAACCTTAAAACTTGCGCTTGATATGCAACCTTACACCACGCCTTCTGCCAGTCTAGTCCACGGTCAATTAAATACTTTGTAATCCTAGTGGACTTTGCGTCGGTATAGGAGTGTGGATCATTGATTCTTTGCTGCCTACGACTCCAGTAGTAGCCGATATTTTTTCATTCTGTTCTTAGTTCTAAGTCGACCTGTACTTCTACAGGGACAGATGCTCCTGTGTAGGTCCCACTAAGTCGATCTGTACTTCTGCAGGGACAGATGCTCCTGTGTAGTTCCCACTAAGTCGACCTGTACTTCTACAGGGACAGATGCTCCTGTGTAGGTTCCAGCTCTGGTATGAGCTGGGTGTAGCCGGGAGAAGGATGTCCTGCTTAGCGGGCTAGGCTCGAGCAGCTTAATGCTCCGCTTTGTTGGGACAAGGCGGGTGGTTAATCGATGTGCTAGTTTGTCTTAATGGATTCAAACACTAGAGCAAAGTATATCCACAGCTTATTAGGCGCCATCTATGCCACTCTAAACTAGCCGCCTAACCATGGCTGGTGTTACCCCACGTCACCCATTGTTTTTCATTCTGTAAACGTGGCTAAATCACTGAGCTGACATTGCTCTACGATGATCATAGGCAAAGAACCACTGGAAGTAAAGCTAACCATTGAAGGAAAACAAATCGAGCAAGTCTACCGATTCCAATACCTTTGTCAGTCTATAACAGAAGATGTAAAATGTAAAACAGACACTAGAACCAGAAATGCGTTGGCAAAGAAGGCATTTAGAGAGAAGCAGTGAGTCCTCAAATCAGTTAGTATTAATATGACACCACAGAAAAGAATCCTGACTACATATCTCTGGTCTGTGGCATTGTACGCTTCTGAAACAAGGACTCTAAGTAAAAGAGAGGCTTTTGAGATGTATCCTTGAAGTAAGATGAATAACGTGAGCTCGCCAAAGAATAAATACAACAACAGAGTGTTGGCAGAATGAAAAAACAATGTTGCTACAAACAAAATAAAAAAGCAACCAACAGTCTGGCTTGTGCGCAACCTACGTAATGAGAGCCCAGTAAACGACAGTCCTTGAAAACAGAAGACAGGGAAAGAGAGGAAGCGACAGACCAAGAATAGCTTTGCCAAACAAACATGCAGAGACAGGGAAGACTAATGCTGAGCCGAAGACTTTCTCAGATGACAGACATAAATAGAACTTCTTCTTCGTACGCTGAGACACAAATAGAACGACAGAATCCTAAGCTTGCAAACATGTCCTAGAACTGAATGATTTATTCTGATGAGTTTGTCTATCTCTTTCTCATGTTTATTTTTAATAATGTATTGTAATATGCTTGCTTCGTTTGCTTACTGGTCTCTAGGCTCTGAATCACACTTTTTAAAGTATCTGCTTCTATTAAAGGTGTTTGTAGTTTCTATACAATGCATCCCCAATCAGCAAAAAGGTTACTAGTAAGCTATTGGTAGCTCGGACAAATTACATATATAAATAACACGTACCATGATAACAATCATATACGTTGGAATCTTGCTGGACAAAGAATGTTAAATTTGAAACTAGCTCGCAAACGTATCTGTAGACGTGGCTAAATCGCCGAAGTTGACATTACTCTACACGGCTCTGTATGGGCTGGTGAACAATAATTATACAAAGTTATTTTGCTTGCACTCAAAGCATTATCATGTGTTCTAGGTTTGTAGTTATATTATGCATCTGCATCTTCTCATATCCAAATTATATAAAATATGTTACTTTATAAATATATTTCTTTTACCTTCATCTCGTCTAGTTTGCAAGGTACAGTATCCACATGAAATACTCGGATGGGTATACGTGTATATGAATTTTGTAATTCATGCGCTGAAAACCGTTAAAATGATGAAGCGAGGGCCGCAGCTATCAAAACAGCAGTTGAGATTTGGCACCAACAGTTTGACTTGGGCGAATTGATGACGATATATACTATTGTTTTTAGTAACTCCAAGTCGGTTATGGAGGCGCTGAAGCACATATCAAACAACAAAACGGAGATGATATTCGTGGTTAGGGCGATCAACTACATCATCCCTGCACACTGGATTAATGTCATCTTGCGATGGGTCCCTGGACATAGCGGGCTACCAGGACACGAGATGGCTAGCAGATTGCAAAAACAGGAGCCTCCAAACAACAATTGGATAGACCCTGCAGTAACCACACAGTAAAACCAATTATTAAGAACAATACCAAGGACATATGGGTGAACTGGTGGGAAACGGGAACAACAGGTCGCGGTGTATTTAGCGAAATGTCACATCCAAAAAGTAACGATAAAATAAATAAAAAACATAGAAGAGATTAAAGTCTCATTTTTCAGTTTCGAACACGACATACTAGAGTTAATTGTCACATGCACTGTGACAATCCCCAACACCTGGTCTTGTGCAGGCATTGTTCTCATTCTGATGAAACAGTTCGACACCTACTCATTGAGTGCAAGGCGTTTACAGACATGAGGAAAAGATTCTTATAAGCACTGCCGACAATTGCCAACACACTGTATGGAGCAGTGAAACAACTGTATCTACATAAGAATGGCAATGGGCTGCCAAGAGCATGCTTGTCCAGCAGCTATAGGATAACAACAACAACAACAACCTCGCGTTTATTTTGTTTTTATTTTCATAAAAACATATACAAATTGTTTGGGTTTGTTTATTTAAAAAAAATATTAATATCCCTGTGTTCTTTAACTAGTATGTTGTTGTTGTTTGTTGTTGTTTAATGCCCACAATAAGTCAGTATACATTTTTGTGCGCCCTGAAAAGTGCGTTATCTGGCAGGTTGTAGTAGCTTTCCTCACATCCCGAGTGTGCTGATAAAGTGGACCAAGGTCCTGCAGAAGGTTGTATTATGCCTGGCTTAATCAGCGTGACGCTCACTACTACGGGTATCCCGTCAGTCCACATATCGTCAGCTAGATTGAAAACAACCTGTTTTGAAGGAACGCTACATGGAACATAGATAGTGGTCTTAGTCAATATATGTGCCTTACCCTGACGCGACGTCCTGGTAAAAATGTTGAGCCTGACCCTAACACGGCGTCCTGGTCAGTATGTTGTGCCTGACCCTGACAAGACGTCCTGCTCAGTATGTTGTGCCTGACCCTGACGCGACGTCCTGGTCAGAATGTTGTGCCTGACCCTGACAAGACATCCTGGCCAGTATGTTGTGCCTGAGCCTGACAAGACGTCCTAGTCAGTATGTTGTACCTGACCGAACTAGCATCTCAGTTCCCCATTAAAAGATACAACATTTTAAATACAAATCTTATCACGGACCGTATGATACCTATTTACAGGCTTACTGTAAAACCTCTGGCTGCGCGTTTGAGATCCTTGCACTAATAAAAATCTTACAGTAAATCATTGATTGTTTCTCTGTCACATATCTTGCTCGTTTCCTGTAAAACATAAAATGTCACTCTCATTAGATTTCTCAATACAATTTTCCTCCTCTTCTAAATGTCCACATTGGGATGTTATTTATCAGAATTTGATCCCCGCAATCATGTCACTCATTGTATCTATTTTTATCGAGAACATCTTTGTTTAGTTACCGTTTTCTTTGAAAATAATGCACCACATTGTGTCAATACTTTGTCAAGTAATCAAGTAAGCATTTTGTTATTGTTTATTCAGTAAGTTTATTCAAGTAGCGATCCCTGAACCTTGCAGTAAAGGCATGTGCTATGCTGCTCTTCCATCGGTGTGTTGGTTGTTTTAATGTTTCATTGAAAATGATGTTAAACGATGTTTTTGCCAAATTAAGCCCTAATAATCCAAGTTTACATTTGTTTCAAGTACAGAGCTTCGAGACAAAGCATCATTAGCGCAGAGTGCATACTATAACAGTGCTTTTGACTTCTTGTCTCCTTTTCCCCAGCCAAAGGTCGAAGCACCAGTGCAGTAAAATGCGTGGGCTGCTATTGTATAAGTTATTTCTGGGCCAATTTGATCTTGACGATAATGTCTATAGCCCCTGGCGCTAGTAGTGATATGTTAGATTTATAGTAATAATATGTTAGAGATTGACTGGTACTGGGGATTCGGTTAAGCCGTTGGCGTCGTGATCAGGTGGTGTGGGTTCGACTCCGGACTCTGCTGACTTTTTCACGGGTGCTTGATGCGGAGTCGTCTGCATCTCGTTGTCACTTCCTAGTCGCCTTGTCCTTGACTTGCCACTAGCGTCGGGTGGTTCGAGACGAGAGAATGAGGATAAAAAGTAGCGCAGTTGATCCTAACTAAAAATAGCGCTAGCAAATAAATGATGCCATCATCGTTTGCGATGCACGGTAGCCTTTGCCTTTTGACTGGTACACAATGAAAGGGCAAATACGATACGATTAATGTCTATGAGGATTAAACTATTTTAGACAAGAGTACAACCACATTAAAAATATTCGATTCCATCGTAAAGCCCTTTCTATTATGCAGCTCTGGAACATGAAGAACAACATGAGCACTTACGAAAAAGGTACATTTTTTTGTGAAAAGTTCCATGTACAGAATATAAGGGTAGAAATGCTACGATAAGATCACAAATGTCGAACTATTGCAAATAACTGAACATATACCAGTGGTTTATGAAATAAGTAAGAGACGAAGGCGCTGGATAGACCACACATTACAGAAACCAGCTGATACCATATCAAGACAGTTTTTCTTCTGGAATCATTATGGCAGGAGGAATAGCACACGTCCGAGACTCTCATGGCAGAAGGAGATGAACGCCAATATTAGAGTAGAAGGCAATGCGTTGACAGAACTTGCTCGGAGGGCTAATAAATAGGAATATTTGAAGTGCATATTGTTGAAGACCTATGTGTCGCTAGAAGTGGTCACATTAAAAAAAATTGGTTTATGGCAGACGACTTCTCAACACTTGGATTTGTAGAAGCCCTATTTGTCTCTAACGAAATATTTCGAAATACCTCTACCATTTGGAACAAGAATGTATGACGTGGTGACCAGGACTGTATAACATGGTGCCCATGACTGTCTAACTTGGTGTCCAGGACAGGCAAAATATGTAAGTATCGGTATCAATTCACAGCATCAAATGATAAATGAAGATAAGGAGAAGATGACACTTGTTTTTGTTCATTTTTTTAAAGTAGAATAAAATGAAGCAATCAATCAAAGACTTGACGTACGAAGAGTCAAAACGGCTTATCAAAGCCAGGTACATGACCAAATGGGAAACCGAACATACTGGTTACACCAAAAACGATGCCTATTACCAGTTGAACCGAAGAGAGCAGGTCGTTGTCTTCAGACTTCGCACTGGCCACAACCGACTGAGGTACCACCTATTCAACAAATTGACAATAGGGTGTACCGACGAATGCCCGTGCGGTACTGGTAAAATGACCACTGAACATCTGCTGCAGAACTGCCCGACATACGAGGATCAGAGAGAGCAGATGTGGCCATTGCCAGTGGAACTGCAAGACAAGCTCTATGGTAGTGGCGAGAGTCTCAGGATGACCGCCGCTTTTTTCGAAAAAATAATGGTTACTGTCTGACTGTGTACGCAGAAGAAGAAGAAGAAGAATCAAAGACTAACGCTCCTATTGGAGCACAGGCTGTGACCATATATCGGTTCTTCTTCTTCTTCTTCTGCGTACGCAGTCAGACAGTAACCATTATTTTTTCGAAAAAAGCGGCGGTCATCCTGAGGCTCTCGCCACTGCCATAGAGCTTGTCTTGCAGTTCCACTGGTAAAGGCCACATCTGATCTCTCTGATCCTCGTATGTCGGGCAGTTCTGCAGCAGATGTTCAGCGGTCATTTTACCAGTACCGCACGGGCATTCGTCGGTACACCCTATCTTCAATTTGTTGAATAGGTGGTACCTCAGTCTGTTGTGGCCAGTGCGAAGTCTGAAGACAACGACCTGCTCTCTTCGGTTCAACTGGTAATAGGCATCGTTTTTGGTGTAACCAGTATGTTCGGTTTCCCATTTGTTCATGTATCTGGCTTTGATAAGCCGTTTTGACTCTTCGTACGTCATACTGGTATCTGTTTGTGGTAGTCTTGCACCTTCTTTTGTCTGTCTGCCTCCTCGTTGCCTTGGATGTTGCAGTGTGACGGAACCGACTGTACCACTACCCTTTTTGGTGCGGAATGCTGGCACAGTTTGCAGAGTGCTGCTCTTAAGTCATTAAGCTCAGTGTTTTTCTGGCTTTTTAGCGCTGTGACTACGGCGAGAGCATCTGTCAGCAGGACTATATGGCTCTCATTTTCACTGTGTGTCACCATTTCTTCCACTGCCGCCCTCAGTGCATCTGCCTCCGCTCTGAAATTGCTTGTGTACTTACCAGTAGCGAGTGACAGTGTTATTTGTCTGCCATTTTGTAGGTTCAGGAATGCTCCTGCCCCTCCGTTCTGTGTAGTGTTTGTTACAGAACCGTCGGTGTATGCATGGGTCCAGTCCATGCTTGGGTAGCTTTTCGTTATGAAGCTTAGGGTAGTATCTCTCCTTTCTTTTTCAGTCTGGCAGTTTTTGTTTGCAATACCTGATATATTTTCTACCACCTCTGGAAATATATCCTGCCTCCAGGTAGGTTTTCGTACAGTAGTGATGGGTTTTGGTGTTGTTAGTTCGTTTATGGGATCTTCGTGCATCTTTGCTTTGGCTATTTCTGCAAAGTTTCTCCGCTTTAGTTTCCCATTTCCCAAATTGTTTAGTCTCTGGTGCATTGGATGGTCAGTCAGTCTTCGGAGTTTCTCTGACTGCAGCTGGGCTCTGCAGTCTCTTCTATCGGTCATGGATTGCAGTTTTGTAATCTTTTCAAGTTCTACAATTGGCGTTGACTTCATGCCACCTGCTATATTTCTCATGGCTTGGTTTTGAAGTTTGTTAACTTTATCGAAGTTCGCGTTCGCTGCTGTTGTCCATGCCGCAATGCCATACTCGAGAACTGGTCTCACTCTTCCAGTATACAGTTTCTTTAGTATGCCTTCGTCTGCTCCCCAGCTTGTGCCAGCAAGTTTCCTCATGATTGCCATTCTTTCTCTGGCTTTCATTCGGTTTCTCTCAATCTGACTTTTCCATGTCATGCGCCGATCAAATGTGACTCCCAGATAGGTTGGGTTGTCGTTTTGCTGCAGGAATTTGCCATTTAGACTTAATTTGGTACTTTGGGGTTTTAATGAAAGCGAGAATATTGTGCATGTGGTTTTCTCCTCGTTTATTTTGACCAGCCATGAGTTCGCCCACTCTTCCAGCGATGTTAGGGCCGTCTGCATCCGATTTCTTTCTATGGTGAGATTCTTTTCAGAGGTCCACATAGCCAGATCGTCTGCAAACATTGAGCTATGGACTCTTCTTGGTATATTCTCTGTAATATCGTTTATATATACCAGGAAGAGTGTGGGTGACAATACTCCCCCTTGGGGTACTCCCTGCACGAGTGTCACCTTTTTGCTCATCTGCCCTTATACTTGGACTCTGGCCGTTCTTTGTTTGAGGTAGTGGTTGATCCACTTGTACATCTTTCCACCGACATCACTTCTTCTTAGCTTGACTCTAAGTCCATCCTTCCAGACTTTGTCAAATGCCTTTTCCAGATTCACCCAAACAGCTACTGTGTGTTTCTGTGCCTGGTAGGCATCTTCTATCTCCTGGGCTATGACGATGACCTGGTCCTCAGTGGATCTGTGCTGTCTGAAGCCGGCTTGCTGTGGAATTAGTATTCGTTTTTCTTCCAGATGCCACATCAGTCTGGTGTTTATCATCCGTTCCATCAGCTTGCCGACACAGCTCAGTAGGCTGATGGGCCTGTATCCATTTGGATCTGTCAGATGGTCTGACATGACAAGCATCCACACAACTCTGTGCAAATATCAGCTCAGATGGCCTGACATGACAAGCATCCACACAAATTTGTGCAAATGGCAGCTCAAATGGACTGACATGACAAGCACCCACACAACTCTGTGCAAATGGCAGCTCAGATGGACTGACATGACAAGCATCCACACAACTCTGTGCAAATTGCAGCTCAGATGGACTGACATGACAAGCATCCACACAACTCTGTGCAAATGGCAGCTTAGATGGACTGGCCATGTTGTCTTGTACCAGATTAGCAAATTCCGAACAACATTTTATATGGCCAGCTTGAGTCAAGCAAGCGAGCTCGCAGTAGCTTATAAAACGTTTCAAAGACACTCCAAAAGCTTAAATGAAGAACTGCGGCATTGATCTTTTACATTGCGGGTGCATTGTTGCTGATCGCAAAATCTTTGCTGCTACTGTGGATATGGAGCGGCTTATAATTAAAGAAGCTGCGCGGAGACGGGACACACAATAGGCAAGAGCAAAGTTGACTCCGTTTGACGGCCGCACTGTGTTTCTCTGACCTCAGTGTGACAGAGATTTTCAGCCTTGGATTGGTTTGATCAGCCACCTCCGAACCCATTCGAGGATTTACATATGACAATGTGGTCCTCTTCGGATACGAAGGACAAACAAAAACAACAACAAAAACAGCAACAATTGTATAAATATACACATAAACAAACACTGAAATTATCATTTGTTGAATTAATTTTATTATAATTTGTACAACTGAACAAATTTAACGATCAAAGATGTTGGCTTTTGTATCCCGTTTCTTCAGTTTTCTGAAGCACAAGTCTTAAGACATTTGCAGCATTAAGCGATTAGTGTAACGATTGCGGTGTGATATAGTTCATTCCAGGCGTTCAAATTTAGTTCATTGCTCAGTTACGTCTCTTATCTTTAATCGATACACGTCTTAAACCATTAGACCCACAAATTGCAGTCAACAGATTTAGATCAGGCCTGTTCTATTGCCAAAGTGTTTTAGGTATTAAAGCAAACGTCTCACGTTTAAAACTAACGTTTCTCGAGATGGATGAACTGGTGCACTACCTGGGAAGATAAACAAGTCTGGAAATGTTTGAATATCTGGTAACAGATGATTCTTCTGGAGAATATCCGGATAGTGGTTACCGTTCATTGTCATGCCTGATTCGATGAAGTGAATATCAGTTTCTCCCAGTTTAAACGCGCCAGCAGAGACTGTAATCCATTTTTTGAGAGTAGGTTGCAAGCGATGCAATCGTTATCCATTAATGTCACATTAACATGTTCCAATTGACGTTTAAAAGGTCATTTTGATTGCACGGTGTGTCAGCAACAGGTCACAACGTTTCATCATTATACCAAATGACCTTTGCAATGTGCGCTAAATATATGTTTAATAGCAATCACGAACGCTTTAGTTTTGGAGCGTTGCTTGCTTCGCTAAGTTCAGATGCTCTTCGTTGTTTGAAACATTTCTTGTTTTAGATCTGTCTTGAAAATGTATCGAATCGGTGACTGTGAAACGTTTAAATCTCTCGAAATTTCCATTTTTTGGGTTCGATTACTCTGAGGTTGATAACACGTCTGAAGTGTTCTTCTTCTTCTTCTTCTTCTTCTTATTCTTCGTACGCAGTCAGAGAGTAATCATTATTTTTTCGAAAAAAGCAGCCGTCATCCTGAGGCTGTCGACACTGCCATAGAGCTTGTCTAGTGTTGCCACTGGTTATGGCCACATCTGCTCTCTCTGATCCTCGTATGTCGGGCAGTTTTGCAGCAAATGCTCAGCGGCCATTTTCCCGGTACCACACGGGCTTTCGTCAGTGCCACCTATCTTCAAATCGTTGAATAGGTGGTACCTGAGTCTATTGTGGCCAGTGCGAAGTCTGAAGACCACGACCTGCTATTTTCTGTCCAACTGGTAATAGGCACAGTTTTTGGTGAGGTGTTCACGTCGCTAGAGTTCACCAGTCGAGAGTATTTCCAAGACGGACACACATATACATGTAATTTCATGTTATATAGCTTAACATCTCACTTTACACATTGCAGTGTACATTTCACGTGCCTTGGATAAAGACGAACTGTAGCATTGGTTAGCACAGAGATGGTACAGGTCTACTTGATATTAATTGTTGCTTTGTTGATTATGGGAAGTTCGAGTGTTGACGGTTGATAAGCTGCAGCTTTCTGACCTATATTTTGAAATTCTGGAACAACCTTTCCTTCTTGCAGAGATACTCCAGAAGTATTTGAACTCTTGAGTTAGCACAAGTTTAAATGTTTTTACAATAATGTTACGTGAACCGCATGTACTATTCTTCTTCTTCTTCGTTCGTTCTCAAATTCCCGCTACCGAGACCCGGAAAAGGCTTTGCAAAGTAACAGAATGAAATCCGGAGAGGGGAATGCGTTATCTCGTAGTTTACATTTCGGCTCTGATATTTGCACCTTTCGGTCCAACACACCCATTGCATGACATTTTTTAGTACTTGGTTAACCTTCTATCTTCGATCTTTTCTAATTAGCCAGTCTGCACTGTTGTAGCCTGTTATTTAGGTATAGCACGTGGATGTGGAGAAGAGTTTTGACAGCTCTGGTTAGCTGGCTCTAACGCTAGTAGTCACCTTTGGGTCGCTGACCGCTACAGCTCTTGTTCCGTGCAGTATATCATCCATATTAATGTATATAGCTTCTCTCTTAAGCGTGAAGATCTGTATATTAAATCATTTACAAAATGGTTAAAGGACAACATAATTGTGTTTTTTTGCGACTGCGTGAATATTCTACGGGTCATGCAAAGGGAACCACGAGATAACATGGGCAGAGAACTGATCTGTCAGCTAATAAATTATGAATTCAAAACAGTATCACTCTCTAGTGGATTCCAGTTCAGTGTGGCATATCAGCAAATAAGAGTATAGACAGACTAACCGGCACAGTAGGAGGTAGGAGAACAAATTCACCCACCCTATATCACTACCAAAAATTAGGACGCACATCGAACAATGAAACAAAATTGGAAAATTAGAACAAACAGCAAACTCTCACAAAAGATATTTTGCGTATTGATCCGGAAACATTATATCATAATTATCCGCTTTGGAACAGTTCATTCAAGGCAAAATGCACACATGTATACAATTAAAGCAGAATATACTGCACAATGCACGTATCAAAGGAGATTCCGGACGTCAGAACACATATTGCAGCATATCCACTGCATTAACGATCCAGAAAGAAGAGCTGGTCCAAAGAAACAAGTATGCGAGACATACTGTGGGGGATCATTGAAAACTGTGATGCGTCACTTCACGGAGGCAGCCAATCTGGTGGCAGAATTCGAGCATACGAAACCGAGCACAAAATAGAAGAATATAGTATTCACTGGCTGTACATTTTAAGTCTATTTTGTCATACAAATTGTAAACTGCTCATCTACAAAAGTAGTTTATTTAATGAATTGGATTCTACTCTTAAAATACCAAATTTCACTTCTAGTGTTTCAAATTGGCTGGTTTCTGTTGCTATTCTATGAATGTTTTTGTTTATTTTTTGGCGTTATCTTATTTCTCAATTCCCCAAAACGGTGTGCGTTGCACTATGTTTTTATGTTTGAATTGTGGGCCTGCCGAATCATTTAACCACTAGCCCACACCATCCGTCCAGTCTGTTGATTTATATGTCGAACAGCAGCGATGAAAGCACACAACTGTGTCATTATTAAAGTGTTATTTCCACACACAAAAATATGGGGCAATATATCAATTATTTTTATCACATTATTTAGTAATATTGTACAATACCGTCACATTATCTTCATCTTCGTCTCCTTCGTTTGTTCGTTTTAAATCTCTCGCTACCAGGCCCCAAAACGGAGGTTGCAAGTAGCAGGATGTTGTCCCGAGAACGGAATGCGCTGTGTCGTGGATTACAACTTGGCCGCGATATTTGCATCCATCTGTCCGACACATCCGACTTCAGCAGGCACTATTGAGTACCGGGTTAACTTTCCATCTTCAACCCCTTCTCGTCAGCTGGTTTTCTCTGTTGCAACATGCAATCCAGGTCCCCGCGTTGAGGTGTAGAAGGATACTGACAACTCTGGTTCGCTGGCCCTGACACTGGCAGTGGTCGATGACCGCTGCAACTGATGTACTGCTCAGCACCTTGATTCCTCACATTATCAGAAACTTATCGTTGTACTCTATAGTCTTCTCATTATGTTTAGAGATGGTCCTATCAAATCTTTCAAATTCGTTTTCCCTCTTCTAAAATTAATATATTTAAAAGCTTTTCTATGGTTCTTTCGCTTAATTTTCTTAAGATAAAAAATAACTCAGTATGGAACGTTCCATTGCGAATCCAAATTGCCCTTTTCTCACATGTGATTAAATTGTTGTTGTTGTTGTTTAATGCCCACAATGAGTAAGTTTACTTTTGTGTGCGCCCTGAAAAGGACGTTAAGTGGCTGGTTGTAGTACTTGTCCTCACATTCCGAGCATGCTGATGAAGGTGGACCGCAGTCCTGCAGGCGATTGTGATATGTTTGACTTCATCTGCATGGTGCTCACTACTACGGGAATCACATAGATCCACATCTCGTCTTCAAAATAACCTGTTTCCAGGGAACGCTACACGGAAGAGAGAGAGTGTGGTCTTGGTCAGTGTATTGACCCTGACATGATATCCTTGTCAGTATTTTGCGCCTGACTGAACAAGCGTCTCAAATCCCATGACGTTAAATAATTGGATTTTTCTTAGTTCTGGTTTCTTGCATACCTTGTTTATGTATAACTTATGAATGATATGCATCGGTATGCATCACATTATACTTTACTGCCTTTTTTTCTTCTAAGTTGATACCATTGTTGTCTATTATCAATCGGATGACACTCTTCTTTGTTGCCTTACTCTAGTACATATTCTCTCTAGCCACTTCACCGGTTTCTTTCCACAGCCGTGAATTGCATCAGTTGGTGTGCCGTACATAGCTATATACTTGTATCTTTAGATGTACTTCATAGCTCTTTCTATTTCTTCAATCAATGTGTCAGAAGATCCTTGTTGCCTGGGATACATATGAATTGTCCTTGGGTGCCTGTTCGGCTAACAACTTCTTAGATGCACAAATTCCATAGCTGTCATTATACGAGCTCGCTAATTATTGCAGATCAAATTTTGAAACTAATGATTGAAGTAGGATTAAAGCTCTCGTCTCATAGCATCATTACTTTGATAATACCTGTAGAAATCGCTTGCGTGGTTCTTGCGTATTGATATTATTTCTCCAAATGTCTTACATGATTTTTCTTACGCGATTAATAATATTCGTTTGATATTTCATCTTGTATTTGATAATTAATAATCATCCTCCATTTTTGACTTTAACCATGTTTTGCAGTTTCCTTTCAGACTTTATTGATTATTGAACCTCAGCTTCATTTTCTCCTCCTTTTTTTTCTTCGTTCGTTCTCAATCTCCTGCTACCAAACCATGAAAATAGCTATGCAAGTACCATGCTGTTGTCCGGAGAACTAAATGCGTTTTGTCATATTTTACAGTTCGACTGCGATAATTGCACCTTTCGGTCCGACACATCCGACTTCAGCATTGCATTTTTGAATACCGGGTTACCCTTCCATCTTCGATCACTTTTACTTAGCCAGTCTGCTCTGCTACAGATCGCCGCGTGGAGGTGCAGATGGGTCTTGCCAGCTCGTTTCCGCTGTTCCAGCCGCTAGAAGTCAGCTATGGGTCACCTGATGGCTGCAGATCATGCACTGCTCAACATCTTTATCAAACCTTGTTTTAAGTTCCTTGTTTCACAATTTTTATTCAGTGTATCAGTCATGTCTGTGTTAAGAAGATCAATTCTTTGTTTATATCTTCAGTTTCGCTATTTAGGAGTCTCACTAATCTGTGTCTTTTCGGGACATATTTCTTTTCTACTATCTTCCTTGTTTTTATTTGTGTTATAGATGTGTGACGGTTATTAGTTTTTCTCTTTTTTGACCTTACCCATGTTATGTTGTTCGAGTTATTGACCTTACCTATGTTATGTTGTTCGAGTTATTGACCTTACCTATGTTATGTTGTTCGAGTTATTGACCTTACCTATGTTATGTTGTTCGAGTTATTGACTTTACCTATGTTATGTTGTTCGAGTTTTTGACCTTACCTATGTTATGTTGTTCGAGTTATTGACCTTACCTATGTTATGTTGTTCGAGTTATTGACCTTACCTATGTTATGTTGTTCGAGTTATTGACCTTACCCATGTTATGTTGTTCGAGTTATTGACCTTACCTATGTTATGTTGTTCGAGTTATTGACCTTACCTATGTTATGTTGTTCGAGTTATTGACCTTACCCATGTTATGTTGTTCGAGTTATTGACCTTACCTATGTTATGTTGTTCGAGTTATTGACCTTACCTAGGTTGTGTTGTTCGAGTTATTGCTATTAATCGATGTTTAGTATATGTACTAACGCATGGAATGACTAGTTTCATATATTTGTGTTGTTATCCTTTCATGTTTATATAATTAATTCGAGATACTATTTCTGGTTTATCCTCCTGCATCAGGATTTGATATGACTTTTCCGAAGTTGAAATATTGTTTTTTATTATTATGTTTTCTTCATTGTTATACAGTTCTAACGATGTGTCACTGGACTGATCTAAACAATATTTTATGGTCATAATTTGTACCCTGTTTGACCGTTAAATAATTTTGTATCTTTAATATTTCGCAAAACGATCAATGCATAAAAAATCGAATAAAGATAACAAATTCGCTCACCTTATTATAAGAAGATGCAGGACAGCATAGAGAAATAAGAATCAGAATTACATGAGAAAAAGGTTTTTAGTTACAAAGTAGCATTGACAGGACGCGAAAGAAAAGAATCCTGAACACATGTGTTTGGTCTGTGGTGAATGATTCGAAAGACAACACGTACAAGAGATGAGAATAACTTGGAAGCTTTGGAGATGTGGTGTTACAGAAAGATAAATAAAGTGAACTGGACAGAATGGAAATCAAACGAATGGGTGGAAGTGAGAGTGGAAAGAAAGAAGCCACAGAAAATACAAAAAAGAAATGCTGGCCTGGCTGGGCCACAACTACGAGGACCCAATGACAAACCTCTTGGAATGTTGGAACACACGGAATATAAGGATAGGACAGACCAAGAAATAACTTTGTGACACAAGCATGGAGAGACATGATGGTGAAGATTTATGCTGAGCTGAAGACGATGGCAGATGACATGCTGAACAAGAAAGAAATGATCATGAGCTTCCAAGCCAGTCCCAGGATTGAAATAGTTGAAGGTAATTGGGTCGCGGCCCCAAGCCAGTCCCAAGATTGAAATATTTGAAGATGATGGGGTCGCAGCTCCAAGCCAGTCCCAGGATTGAAATATTTGACGATGATGGGGTCGCGGCCCCAAGCCAGTCCAAGGATTGAAATATTTGAAGATGATGGGGTCGCGGCCCCAAAACAGTCCCAGGGTTTAAGTATTTGAAAATGATGATTTCGCGGACCCAAACCAGTCCCAAGTTTGAAATATTTGAAGATGATGGGGTCGGGGCCCCAAAATAGTCTCAGGATTAAAATATTTGAAGATGATGTGGTCGGGGGCCCCAAACCAGTTCAGGACTGAATTACTTGATGGTGATTGGGGGGGGGGGGGTGTCAGGGTCCCATACCATCTAGACTGTAAAAACAATGATAATGGGGTCGGGGGCCCCAAACCAGTCCTGGACTAAAATTACTTATTGATGAATACGATAACTTCGTAACATTGATCATATTACAGCTCTCATAATTACATGTGACATATAACTGGACAATTCTTCTTATGAATTGTGGATTCTGTCTAGGAATGTCAGTGTAACATGATGTACTCTGATTAGGGTACAGACAGAACCTTTACTTTTCATGACACAAGTAAGAGGTTCAGCCCCAGGAGCCGAAACGTTCCAGCCAACTCAGCTATAACCACCGGTATTGAAGGAAAGGTAGCGATGATGGCAATTGGGCACCAACGTCATAAACAAGAGTTGGCTTGGTACAATGAAGTCGCTAACACTTCATCCCTGAAAGCAGGGTCTACTACGATATTAATTTTTCCTTTACCCGCCCACTATTTTGCAATAAATGTAACGATTTATCGATGTACACGAAGCATACATTTTCTTGTGATTTTTCCTGTGTCTGTGTCGCTCTAAACCAGTAAACATCGGCGTGTCTCTTGCATGTTTTATCCTCTTGTTTCTAATACCTGCTAGCCTGAAATACATATATGCTACTTCTTAAAATAATCTTTATCTGAAATATTTTTCTTCTTAATTCGGTTCCAAGTTGTTTTTCAAAATTGTTGCATTAGTTTTTTTGGTTTTTGTTATTTTAATAAATATAATCAAGCTTTATCAAATGCTGAGTGGTCTGTCGGGGTCTTAGTGTATGTCAAGGACAAGAATATCACTCCTGCCTCACAGAGTGCATGTCGTAAGAAGCGACTAACTGTATGACATTGCATAACACCGACCATTGTTTGGCGGATTGTTTAGAGTAGCATCAGTCAAGGAATCCTAGACATCTCAGTCCGTATAGACTATGCACGTGGCGTCCTGTAGGTTTTGTCCAGCTCTGTCTTCTGTATTTTGACACTGTCTACTATGGTTGTAAAGACTGCGAATGACAGTCCCTGCCACCGATAGTACAACCATACTGAGGAGGCTGACTTGTCTTGCTGTTCATTGATCTCTTGAGTCTTTCTCTTTTTTCTGCAGCCAGACGACCTCTACGACCTCCAGCAACTATACCCCTGCAACTGACTGTCTCCAGATAACTCGATCCTGAGCAATTTCTTCCGAGCCCTCGGATGGGATGTCGCATAACTTCACCTCCCTCTTGCATACGTCCTTGAATCGTAGTGTGGGACGGCTGAATCTTCTTATTATAATGGCTAGCTGTCCATAAAGGATATCCTTTGGCAGCCTCTCGTCTTACATGCGATAAAGATGTCACAACCACAATAGATGTCGCTGGCTTAACATCGAATACATGCTGTGTTATGTGACACTCTCTCGTGTCACCCAATCCCCAATATACACCGTATACATCTCACGTGAAAGGTGTTGAGCCGCCGTTCATGTTTAGTGTGAGTGCTCCAAGTCTCGCTTCTATACATGAGAGTGCGAAGGACGCAGGTCTGATAGACCCGGATCTTCGTGTAGTAAGACAGCGAAGTATTCTCCCAGACTCTCTTCATCAGGTGGGTTATGATGGAACTTGCTCTGTCAATCCTACTGCCTATCTCCTTCTCGAGCGAGAGAGTATTCTGATGGCAGACCCCAGATAAGTGAAACTGTTGACGAACTCCACAGTGACGCCATCAATCTTTATGGAGGGCGTAGTGGCAATACCCTGTGAGCAGACCAGGCTTATGGTGAGACACAATTGCGTACATCCCTCGACAAATCTGTCTTCCATTCTCTGCAGGGTCTCCTCACTATCAGCCACTAGAACTGTATCATCCGCAAATAGCATTCCCTAATGAGCACTGTCCTCATCTTGGTCCTCGTACGTAGTCGAGACAGGTTAAAGAGCCCCCACCCCCCCCCCCCCCATATGACATGGTGTGCAGATAGACACCGTCAACACATGTGTTATAAGTGTAGAAATAGGAGCATGGAGAAGAAGATTCCAAAGTGGGTCGGTGCGACCACACCTCCCTGCTTTACTCCACTCTTGAGTGGAAAATAGTTTGAAGATATGTCGTATAGAACTGAGCCCTTCATATCAGTGTGAAAAGAAATTATCGTGCTGTGCAGTTTTGAGAGGCAGCCGATCTTCTCGAGGAGTTCGAATAGACCCTTTCTACTAACCAAGTCGAAGGCCTTGGTGAGGTATAGAAACATCATAATGAGCGGCTGGTTCTCTGCACTTCTTCTGGATTTGGCGAAGCGAGAAAATCATTTCCGTTATTGAACTACCTACTATAAAGCCACACTGGAGTATAGCTTTTCGATCATGTTGTATGCTGTTCAAGCTGGAAAAGGGGCATTGTACCCCAGGCATGGAAAGATGCAATACTGGTACCAGTACCAAAAACAGGAAAGGACAAAACAGATCCGAATGGATACAGGCCCATAAGCCTACTGAGCTGTGTCGGCAAGCTGATGGAACGGATGATAAACACCAGACTGATGTGGCATCTGGAAGAAAAACGAATACTAATTCCACAGCAAGCCGGCTTTAGACAGCACAGATCCACTGAGGACCAGGTCATCCTCATAGCCCAGGAGATAGAAGATGCCTACCAGGCACAGAAACACACAGTAGCTGTTTGGGTGGATCTGGAAAAGGCATTTGACAAAGTCTGGAAGGATGGACTTAGAGTCAAGCTAAGAAGAAGTGATGTTTGTGGGAAGATGTACAAGTGGATCAACCACTACCTCAAACAAAGAACGGCCAGAGTCCAAGTACAAGGGCAGATGAGCAAAAAGGTGACACTCGAGCAGGGAGTACCCCAAGGGGGAGTACTGTCACCCACACTCTTCCTGGTATATATAAACGATATTACTGAGAATATACCAAGAAGAGTCCATAGCTCAATGTTTGCAGACGATCTGGCTATGTGGACCTCTGAAAAGAATCTCACCATAGCAAGAAATCGGATGCAAACGGCCCTAACATCGCTGGAAGAGTGGGCGAACTCATGGCTGGTCAAAATAAACGAGGAGAAAACCACGTGCACAATATTCTCGCTCTCATTAAAACCCCAAAGTACCAAATTAAGCCTAAATGGCAAAATCCTGCAGCCAAACGACAACCCAACCTATCTGGGAGTCACATTTGATCGGCGCATGACATGGAAAAGTCAGATTGAGAGAAACCGAATGAAAGCCAGAGAAAGAATGGCGATCATGAGGAAACTTGCTGGCACAAGCTGGGGAGCAGACGAAGGCATACTAAAGAAACTGTACACTGGAAGAGTGAGACCAGTTCTCGAGTATGGCATCGCGGCATGGACAACAGCAGCGAAGGCGAACTTCGATAAAGTTAACAAACTTCAAAACCAAGCCATGAGAATCATAACAGGTGGCATGAAGTCAACGCCAATTGTAGAACTTGAAAAGATTACAAAACTGCAATCCATGACCGACAGAAGAGACTGCAGAGCCCAGCTGCAGTCAGAGAAACTCCGAAGACTGACGGACCATCCAATGTACCAGAGGCTAAACAATTTGGGAACTGGGAAACTAAAGCGGAGAAACTTTGCAGAAATAGCCAAAGCAAAGATGCACGAAGATCCCATAAACGCACTAACAACACCAAAACCCATCACTACTGTACGAAAACCTACTTGGAGGCAGGATATATTTCCAGAGGTGGTAGAAAATATACCAGGTATTGCAAACAAAAACTGCCAGACCGAAAAAGAAAGGAGAGACACTACCCTAAGCTTCATAACGAAAAGCTACCCAAGCATGGACTGGACCCATGCATACACCGACGGTTCTGTAACAAACACTACACAGAACGGAGGGGCAGGAGCATTCCTGAACCTACCAAATGGCAGAAAAATAGCACTGTCATTCGCTACTGGTAAGTACACAAGCAATTTCAGAGCGGAGGCAGAAGCACTGAGGGCGGCAGTGGAAGAAATGGCAACACACAGTGAAAATGAGAGCCACATAGTCTTGCTGACAGATGCTCTCGCCGTAGTCACAGCGCTAAAAAGCCAGAAAAACACTGAGCTTAATGACTTAAGAGCAGCACTCTGCAAACTGTGCCAGCTGTCCGCACCAAAAAGGGTAGTGGTACAGTGGGTTCCGTCACACTGCAACATCCAAGGCAACGAGGAGGCAGACAGACTGGCAAAAGAAGGTGCAAGGCTACCACAAACAGATACCAGTATGACGTACGAAGAGTCAAAACGGCTTATCAAAGCCAGGTACATTACCAAATGGGAAACCGAACATACTGGTTACACCAAAAACGATGCCTATTACCAGTTGAACCGAAGAGAGCAGGTCGTTGTCTTCAGACTTCGCACTGGCCACAATAGACTGAGGTACCACCTATTCAACAAATTGAAGATAGGGTGTACCGACGAATGCCCGTGCGGTACTGGTAAAATGACCACTGAACATCTGTTGCAGAACTGCCCGACATACGGGGATCAGAGAGAGCAGATGTGGCCATTGCCAGTGGAACTGCAAGACAAGCTCTATGGTAGTGGCGAGAGTCTCAGGATGACCGCCGCTTTTTTCGAAAAAATAATGGTTACTGTCTGACTGTGTACGCAGAAGAAGAAGAAGAAGTATGCTGTTATTTTCTTTTGGAGATCATTTGACTTTCCCATTGAACAGATGGTAGTTATGAACGTTCTAATGTTGATGCTCTGGTGTTGTTATCATGGGTTTGGAAGGGGTATTGTATTTTTCTCCTTAGTTGTATTTGATAATTCTTCCTTTCATGTTATTGTGTTTGTGAGCGATGCACAAAGCTAATTCTCTTCAATGTTTCCCTAGCTAGATCTCCGAATTTGGTCTTCATTGAATGTGCTTTCATCTGGGGTAGTTGTCTCGCCGCAGCGACTCAATTTCAACCAGTGTTCGTAAAGCGATCTCAGTCCCGCCAGGCGGAGCGATAGCGCGGGCTTGCGGAAAACGCTCGCCTGCCTTTCCCCGTAGTGCGAATTGGGTGCGGTTTGTGGTAGTGGCTCCTCCACCGAGGTGCGCTAGTCTGGTCCGTATCAGGAAAGGTGGTCCGTCCGTGGTGATTTATCTAAGGCTTATAGCAGAGCTCGACAGTACGTCTCGCTGGTGGTCCGACTCTCGCAAAGAGCTTGTGACCGGCAAATGGAAAGCAGGAATCGTTGCCTCGAGGCCCTGCGTTCTCTCCCTACGGAGAAGGGCAGGCCAAATTGTGTCTCTAGTCCCAGTGAAATTCATCGCCGAGGTCGTTGGGATCCGTTCTGCACAGAGCGCTGCCATCCCTCCTCGAGCGAGCCCGGTCGGTCGGTCGTCTGGTGCGTGTGGGAGGCCCCTGTCAGCAGGCGGTCCTAGGTCGACGGAGTGAGGGACGGGTGGAACAACCGTCCGTCCGTCCCGTCAGTCGGTCCCTGCGGCCGTCGTCCCAGCGAGGCTTTTTACACACCCTTCCTCCGCCGACCGGTGTGCGCAGTACGTACGTCTCCGACAGATATCTGGTTGATCCTGCCAGTAGCCATATGCTTGTCTCAAAGATTAAGCCATGCATGTCTAAGTTCACACTGTCTCACGGTGAAACCGCGAATGGCTCATTAAATCAGTCGAGGTTCCTTAGATGACACGATCCTACTTGGATAACTGTGGCAATTCTAGAGCTAATACATGCTTACCAAGCTCCGACCCTCGCGGAAAGAACGCTTTTATTAGTTCAAAACCAATCGTCGTTTCCCCTCGCGGGGTTGCGGCGTCCCCACTGGTGACTCTGGATAACTTTGTGCTGATAGCATGGCCTCATGTGCCGGCGACGCATCTTTCAAATGTCTGCCCTATCAAATGTCGATGGTACGTGACATGCCTACCATGTTTGTAACGGGTAACGGGGAATCAGGGTTCGATTCCGGAGAGGGAGCATGAGAAACGGCTACCACATCCAAGGAAGGCAGCAGGCGCGCAACTTACCCACTCCCGGCACGGGGAGGTAGTGACGAAAAATAACAATACGGGACTCTTTCGAGGCCCCGTAATTGGAATGAGTACACTTTAAACCCTTTAACGAGGATCTATTGGAGGGCAAGTCTGGTGCCAGCAGCCGCGGTAATTCCAGCTCCAATAGCGTATATTAAAGTTGTTGCAGTTAAAAAGCTCGTAGTAGGATCTCAGGCGCAGGCGGGCGGTCCGGCTCGCGCCGGTTCACTGCCCGTTGTCTCCTGCCCTACCGTCTGCCGGCTCTCTCCCACGGGTGCTCTTCGCTGAGCGTCCTGGGTGGCCGGCGCGTTTACTTTGAAAAAATTAGAGTGTTCAAAGCAGGCCTCGGCTGCCTGAATAATGGTGCATGGAATAATGGAATAGGACCTCGGTTCTATTTTGTTGGTTTTCGGAACTGGAGGTAATGATTAACAGGGACAAACGGGGGCATTCGTATTGCGGCGTTAGAGGTGAAATTCTTGGATCGCCGAAAGACGAGCTACTGCGAAAGCATTTGTCAAGAATGTTTTCATTAATCAAGAACGAAAGTCAGAGGCGCGAAGACGATCAGATACCGTCGTAGTTCTGACCATAAACGATGCCGACTAGCGATCCGCAGGAGTTGCTTCGATGACTCTGCGGGCAGCTTCCGGGAAACCAAAGTGTTTGGGTTCCGGGGGAAGTATGGTTGCAAAGCTGAAACTTAAAGGAATTGACGGAAGGGCACCACCAGGAGTGGAGCCTGCGGCTTAATTTGACTCAACGCGGCCAACACTGAAATGATTGACATGCCGAGACCACTCTTCGGGGGTCTAATATGGAACTGGTGCTGGACTTAGACCCCCAGAAATCTGGGGTTATGCCCCCTGTGGTTCGGTTCTGTCTGCATCCAGTGTTTGATAAAGGAATTGACGGAAGAGCACTATCAGGAGTGGAGCCTGAGATCTAAGTTAACTTACCACGCCAATACTGCAGAATGACTATCAAAAGTACACCTTCGTGGGGTCTAATAGAGAACATGTGCTGGAATTAGACCCTCAAAAATTTTGGGGCTACCCTCTAAGAAACTCGATTGTCTCGCTAAGGGAATTGACGGAAGGGCACCACCAGGTGTGGAACCTGCGGCTTAATTTGACTGAACACGCAAATACTGTAGAACAACTGACAAATCGAGAGCACTGCCGTTTGGGTCTAATAATGAACGTACGCTGGTATTAGACTCACGGATGACAAGTCAGCTCTCAAACACTCAAATGAAAGAACACTACGGAAATCGTGTTTAACTCCGCAGAAACCGCAGATTTCAAATACCTGGTCATTGACAAACAAAAGCCCTCAATAAATTCGTCTAACCAAATAGTGAACGGGTGCTGGAAATAGATCATCTGAAGACAGGTCAGTTTTACCCTACAAATGACAGGGCGTTGCTACGGAAAACCAGCTCAAATCGAGAGGAGCCGCAGACACTTTGGTTCACGTACCAGGCTGATAAGCCAAGGGCGCGAGGCTACCATGTTGGGGATTACGGCCGAACCCTTGTAAGCCGCAATCCCGCCCAAATCTCAGCACCACTGCAATGGGAGGCTCCTACATGCTCGGGACCTGGGGCTTGCGCCCCAGCCCTATCAGGTAGAGCCACAGTAAGAGGTCCTTGCCGCCCGCAAATCAAAGCGGGCGGACAACTGCTTGATACTCACCCTATACGGCGATGGGGTGCGAAAAATACCAACCAAAGACTTAGAACCTGGTCGGGGTGTCGAAAACAGTAGAGCAGCCACCTCACTGTGAACTGTCAAGACTCAACCACTGACCATGAGAGTTGTCCGCACACCAGGCGATCAACATCTCTGTGACATTACCAGGCTTGTCCTCTGGCTGAATGCACTCCGGCTACGATATCTACCTCTGTACGTTATCAGCCATAACTATCATGCTGGACGCAGAAGAGATGCAGACCAGCGGACATTGCACACCTGCCCCACTGTGTCAACACCCCAGGTGGCGGGGAATGCTAGGCGTACCATCCCTGCATAGAAGCCAAGAAAATAAAGGGAAAAAGAGATACCCCACTCACATGCAAATGCTACGTTTCTGGCAGGACGTGACGATCCTGGGATACAGACACACTGGACTGCCTCTCTTCTGGGTAAACCAGTCCATCTCATATATCACATATCATCATTGCACCCTATAGACACGAGTAGTGAAGACTCGATAGTCTGGTAAGACAACTTCCATAGGAGAGAAAACTCTGATCGTAAACAACTGCTGCCTTGCAGATAGGCTGGGGACAGCCAAAGGCTAAGGAGAGCATCCCTACAGAAACGCCTGTTGAAATCGGATGCACGGGGCCGCAAGCCTAACAAAACAGTGCAACGTAAATCACAGTATGATGGCAGTACAACCTATTCGAAAAACGTATGGCGATCATCCTGAGGAGACCCGCCAGGCAGCGATAGCGCCGGGCCTCACGCCTCGAAGGGGCCCACCCTTGACCACTGGTGGTCACCCACCCATGTGTCGTGGAGTCAAGACACATGGCTATGGGGCAACGTCTATTGGCCAAAACCTCAAGAACCTCAAAATACTACAGTGGAATGCGGAGGGAGTCATTAACAAAAAACTTTCCCTAACACACCACCTGCATGAAGGTAAGATTGACGTGGCATGTATCCAGGAAACGCACCTCAACAATAACCATAAATTCTCAATCAGAGGATACCAGACCTTCCGTCTAGATAGAGAAGGCCACAAAGGAGGGGTCCTGATACTGACCAGAAACAGCATACCGAGTAGCGCGGTACCTGTCAATCACACCGGACAAGCAGAAATTGTAGGAGTTGACATAATGGCTCAAGAGACGAAGCTCCGCATTTTCAATCTGTACGGACCACCAAACAGAGACCTATCGCTCTCGAGCATGGAGGTCAGAGACTCCAACTGCATAGTAGTTGGAGATTTCAACAGCCACTCGGAGAGATGGGGATACTCTGACACAGACAGCAGAGGTGACGAAGTGGAAGATTGGGAGATAGATGCAAATCTCTCCCTAATCAATAGGCCGGAGGATAGCCCTAGCTTCTATTCAAGAACATGGCATACCACCTCGACTCCAGATTTGGCCTTCTCCACACAGGACATACACTATAAAATAGACCGCCAGGTGCTAAACCAACTGGCAGGTAGCAACCACAGGCCGATCAGGCTAACCATTGACATGGAAGTAGGCCCACAGGAAACAAAACCGCTTCCACGTTGGAATTACAAACGAGCCGACTGGGACAGATTTGCAATCCTGACAGATGGGCTGTGTGAAACCATCAACTCACGAAACACCAAAATGAAGCCCATGGTAGAGAGCCTAAGCAAGGCAATAATGCAAGCCGCCACTGAAACCATCCCAAGAGGAGCTAGGAAAAACTATAAGCCCTACTGGAATGATGAGTTACAGAAAGTGGAAGATGCGGTAACAAATGCTAGGAACATGGCAGATCGAGAAAAATCCATGGAGGCAAACATCGCCCTCAAAGCCGCCACGGCGCAGTACAAACACACTCTCAAACAAACAGCAAGAGAAAGTTGGAAAAATAAAACGGAAAGTTTAAACCTGGACAAAGAAGGGAACAAGCTATGGAAGCTAGTCAGAGCCATGAATGACGAAACCCCGTCAAATAAACAAATTACTATCAAGCAGGGCGAGAACTTGATCACAGGTAAGAAAGCCGCAAACGCCTTTGTCGATCACTATGCCAAAGCAAACCACATCGAGGTCCCTGCAGATAAGCATACAGACATTAGCGAAGAGCTAAAGGGTCACGAAAACATAAATACGGCTCCTGAAGAGCACATGATGGCCAAACTAACATTGCGCGAAATGGAAGAGGCTATGAGAACACTAAAGAAAAGGAAATCTCCCGGAAAAGACGGGATAACAAACGAAATGCTGATGGGGCTGGGCCAAACAGCGAAGAAAAAACTACTATCAGTCCTGAACCAAAGCTGGAAAAGGGGTATTGTACCCCAGGCATGGAAAGATGCAATAATGGTACCAGTACCAAAAACAGGAAAGGACAAAACAGATCCGAATGGATACAGGCCCATAAGCCTACTGAGCTGTGTCGGCAAGCTGATGGAACGGATGATAAACACCAGAATGATGTGGCATCTGGAAGAAAAACGAATACTAATTCCACAGCAAGCCGGCTTTAGACAGCACAGATCCACTGAGGACCAGGTCATCCTCATAGCCCAGGAAATAGAAGATGCCTACCAGGCACAGAAACACACAGTAGCTGTTTGGGTGGATCTGGAAAAGGCATTTGACAAAGTCTGGAAGGATGGACTTAGAGTCAAGCTAAGAAGAAGTGATGTCTGTGGGAAGATGTACAAGTGGATCAACCACTACCTCAAACAAAGAACGGCCAGAGTCCAAGTACAAGGGCAGATGAGCAAAAAGGTGACACTCGAGCAGGGAGTACCCCAAGGGGGAGTATTGTCACCCACACTCTTCCTGGTATATATAAACGATATTACAGAAAATATACCAAGAAGAGTCCATAGCTCAATGTTTGCAGACGATCTGGCTATGTGGACCTCTAAAAAGAATCTCACCATAGCAAGAAATCGGATGCAAACGGCCCTAACATCGCTGGAAGAGTGGGCGAACTCATGGCTGGTCAAAATAAACGAGGAGAAAACCACGTGCACAATATTCTCGCTCTCATTAAAACCCAAAAGTACCAAATTAAGCCTAAATGGCAAAATCCTGCAGCCAAACGACAACCCAACATATCTGGGAGTCACATTTGATCGGCGCATGACATGGAAAAGTCAGATTGAGAGAAACCGAATGAAAGCCAGAGAAAGAATGGCGATCATGAGGAAGCTTGCTGGCACAAGCTGGGGAGCAGACGAAGGCATACTAAAGAAACTGTACACTGGAAGAGTGAGACCAGTTCTCGAGTATGGCATTGCGGCATGGACAACAGCAGCGAAGGCGAACTTCGATAAAGTTAACAAACTTCAAAACCAAGCCATGAGAATTATAATAGGTGGCATGAAGTCAACGCCAATTGTAGAACTTGAAAAGATTACAAAACTGCAATCCATGACCGATAGAAGAGACTGCAGAGCCCAGCTGCAGTCAGAGAAACTCCGAAGACTGACGGACCATCCAATGTACCAGAGACTAAACAATTTGGGAAACGGGAAACTAAAGCGGAGAAACTTTGCAGAAATAGCCAAAGCAAAGATGCACGAAGATCCCATAAACGCACTAACAACACCAAAACCCATCACTACTGTACGAAAACCTACTTGGAGGCAGGATATATTTCCAGAGGTGGTAGAAAATATACCAGGTATTGCAAACAAAAACTGCCAGAGTGAAAAAGAAAGGAGAGACACTACTCTAAGCTTCATAACGAAAAGCTACCCAAGCATGGACTGGACCCATGCATACACCGACGGTTCTGTAACAAACACTACACAGAACGGAGGGGCAGGAGCATTCCTGAACCTACCAAATGGCAGAAAAATAACACTGTCATTCGCTACTGGTAAGTACACGAGCAATTTCAGAGCAGAGGCAGAGGCACTGAGGGCGGCAGTGGAAGAAATGGTAACACACAGTGAAAATGAGAGCCATATAGTCCTGCTGACAGATGCTCTCGAAGTAGTCACAGCGCTGAAAAGCCAGAAAAACACTGAGCTTAATGACTTAAGAGCAGCACTCTGCAAACTGTGCCAACAGTCCGCACCAAAAAGGGTAGTGGTACAGTGGGTTCCGTCACACTGCAACATCCAAGGCAACGAGGAGGCAGACAGACTGGCAAAATAAGGTGCAAGGCTACCACAAATAGATACCAGTATGACGTACGAAGAGTCAAAACGGCTTATCAAAGCCAGGTACATGTCCAAATGGGAAACCGAACATACTGGTTACACCAAAAACGATGCCTATTACCAGTTGAACCGAAGAGAGCAGGTCGTTGTCTTCAGACTTCGCACTGGCCACAACAGACTGAGGTACCACCTTTTCAACAAATTGAAGATAGGGTGTACCGACGAATGCCCGTGCGGTACTGGTAAAATGACCACTGAACATCTGTTGCAGAACTGCCCGACATACGAGGATCAGAGAGAGCAGATGTGGCCATTGCCAGTGGAACTGCAAGACAAGCTCTATGGTAGTGGCGAGAGTCTCAGGATGACCGCCGCTTTTTTCGAGAAAATAATGGTTACTGTCTGACTGTGTACGCAGAAGAAGAAGAAGAAGAATGTGCTTTCCGTACCATCACTGCAGAGAAGCCGAGAAAATAAAGGGAGCAAAGAGATACCACACTAACATGCATATGCTATGTTTCTGGCAGGACGTGACGATCCAGGGATACAGACACACTGGACTGCCTCTTTTCTGGGAATGTACAAACTAGTACATAGTCCATCATATCATATCATCGCCACACCCTATAGACACGAGTGGGGAAGACTCGATTGTCCTGTAAGACAACTTCCCTAAGAGAGACAACTCTAACAAAAAAACAACTGCTGCCTTGCAGATAGGCTGGGGACAGCCAAAGGCTAAGGAGAGCATCCCTACAGAAACGCCTGTTGAAATCGGATGAACTGGGCCACAGGCTTAACAAGTAACACAGTGCAACGTATATCGCTGTAACCAGCGTTCGAAGAAGAAGAAGAAGAAGAAGAAGAAGAAGAAGAAGAAGAATGTACTTTCATGTTCTTGTACTTTTCTACTTGTATCACGGTCTTAGTGTCTCAGGTTTAGGATGGATGTGTGATTACTGTAATTGTTTCCATTTTGTTTATTGGAGGGGTCTTTATGGCTCTCGTGATCATGAAATAATTCTAAGATTTGTAGGTGTGATTTTGTCGCTTGTTTTTTTTTTTTTTTTTTTGCGTTCGCCTTATTTCTCTATTCCCCAAGGCGGTGTGCGTTACACTTTGGTTTCTATTTTGCGCCTGTCGGCCCAGTGCATCCGACTTCAGCATGCATTTTATGTAAGGGTCTGCTTCCTCCTGCATTTTCTAAGGGTTTGCTTCCCCGGGGTAACGGCCGGTGCTGTGATGGGGATCGAACCCAGCACCTTCTGGTTGTGAGCCGTGCCACTTAACCACTAGGCCACGCCGTCCCCTGTCGCTGATTTAAAGTCCCATATTCGTCTTATTACCCCAGTATAGACATTCTTAAGCGATGTTTCATTCGCCCTTCAATTTGTTTTTGCTATTTTTCCCAGTACTGCGTGTCTTGTCCTTGCCTTGGCCTCTGTTTTGTATCAATGCGCGGCCTCCACGTCATTCTTTTATCCAATGTGATGTCCAGACAAACAGAATCATCATCTTTTTAAACCTGAATATTTCAGTCCTGTTTGTTCTTGATTTTCTTTGAATGAGAGCGAGAAAAGTGTTGTTGTAGATTTCTCATCATTGACAGGTATTTTCTATTTCTCAGCTCATTGAATTGATTGTTCGTAAAGTTTGTTTTTAATTTATATTGTATTATCCTTTTTTGCGTTTCTGAATTATGCCTTATATAACATTATTATATCGCAATGTAATTTTATTATATGATTTACTGACAGGTTTGCTGCAAAATTATCACACAAACACGCACGAAAACACGCTGATGACTAGCCTACCTGTTTAATTGTGTTGTTGTTGTTGAAAGGTTTGCCTTTCAGAAATCTATTGGAATTGCACCCGTACATCACGGGTACCCGCTTCGTGTCTAATTATAATAGTTATCTACTGTTTTACTAATTACTCACTGGAGATTTGATTTGCTAATCAAATCACGTGATCTAGTAATTAGGCTACGAAATGCGAGACGCTGAAGAAGGAAATTATTAAAGTCTTTAATTTTAACAAATGGTCCCAAAAGTGTGCCATAATGTTGCCAGACATCATTAAGGTGTATTGTCATCGGGTTTGTAGTGATAGTTTCAGATTTCTAGCTGACCAAGAAGTTTATGAATCTTCAAATTCAACATTTTGACACTAAAGAGCAGATAAAAAGGAATGGCTTACACATTTGATCACCATGACAACAAACAACTAAAACATTTCGTTACCTGAAGTGAGCGCAACAATTTTCTGTAGAAAACAAATTTTGTTGATCAATCAGATTCACATTTGGGGAGGAAAGAATAGGATGGTTGTACATCCAAATAAGTCATAAAAGGTGAATACAGAGTTTCGTATGGGGCTTGCAATCTTATTACGAAACCATTATTTCCACATCTCACAAGGTACTTTGGAGCAAAACTGTTATGACAAGTCTACGGTCATGGTCATTTGCCGATATAGGACGACAAAGAATGAAGCAGTCTCCCCTTTCTCATTAAAAGTTCAATTGACAGTAGTCCAGACTGCCTAATTGCCTCTCAGTGCTGGAATTAGAAATGTGGGGAATCATCAATTATTATCCAATTCGATGCCGAATAGATTAACCGCATTTGGCTGATTAGTAGCCTGTAATCGAATAGTAATTGTTCAAAAAGACGCCTTATTATTTTATACCATAAAAGTTGGTTAACTATCAGTTTTAATGCAGCATATTTTACTGAATTGAACCAAACATGTTCTTACTGCTTCGGTAGTATAGTTTTTGTACTGTTACGGTACTTGTCCTTTTTTTGTAATGATTTAACGCGTTGTATGATCATTAATTTGCAAATCACTATTCAGGACTTGGTAGGGATGAATTTGTGAGTGAATTATGACTACGACGACGACGAAGAAGAAGAAGAAGAAGAAGAAGAAGAAGAAGAAGAAGAAGAAGAAGAAGAAGAAGAAAACGAAGCAGAAAAAAGCAAGTTGGAGAAGAAAAAGAAGAAAATGAGGAAGAATTAAAAGAAGGAGGTGAAGAAGAAAAATAAGAAGAAGAAGTAGAAAAACAAGAAGAAGAAGAAGAAGAAGAAGAACAAGAAAACGAAGAAGAAGAACAAGAAGCAGAAAAAAGCAAGTTGGAGAAGAAGAAGAAGAAAATGAGGAAGAATTAAAAGAAATGGGTGAAGAAGAAAAATAAGAAGAAGAAGTAGAAAAACAAGACGAAGAAGAAGAAGAAGAAGAAGAAGAAGAAGAAGACGAAGAAGAAGAGGACAATGAAGAAGAGGAACAAGGAGAAGAAGAAACGTAATATGTTTTAGTTTGTTACTGTATAATTATATAAACAAATTGGTATACATAATGAAGAAATCTTTCATGCGAACAATCACTGTTTGTACGCCAGATCTGTATCCGACTGAGTCGTTAAGACACAATGTTGGTGTATCCCTTACTAAAATATCATTTATTTAACAAATGCAAAGTGGAACGGATACTAACGTCTGGTCAGGCAAAATATACAGATGCGACTATAATGGTAAGAGTCGGGCAAAAAAACTGATCATACTGTTAGTCAGCGTCAGGTAAAACATACTGATGTCAGACAAATGATAGCCAGGGTCAGGTAAAACATACTGATCAGACTATATAAGTAACGGCCAGGTGAAACATACTGATCAGACTATGTTAGGTTTGTGTGAACCATACTGCTCAGACTATCTTAGGGCCATGTGAACAATACTGATCAGACCATGTGAGTCAGGGTATTATGCAACATACTGATCAAACTATGATAATAATTATCAGGTGAAACATACTGATCAAATTATGTTAGTCAGGGTCAAGGGAAACATGCTGATCAGTCTATGTTAGTCAGGGCCAGGTGAAACATGCTGATCAGTCTATGTTAGTCAGGGCCAGGTGAAACATGCTGATCAGTCTATGTTAGTCAGGGCCAGGTGAAACATGCTGATCAGTCTATGTTAGTCAGGGTCAGATGAAACATGCTGATCAGCCTATGTTAGTCAGGGTAAGGTGAAACATACTGACCAAGGCCTCACCTTACTTTCCAGTAGTTGTCCATCGATATAAGCAGTTTCATGGAAGTCTGGCCAACGAGGTGGAGACCGGCACTGTGATACCTTAGTGGTGCGTTCTCTGGGTTATTTGCATTCCACTATAGCCAGGAAAATCAGTATCCACCTTATCAGCCCGCCTGGAAATGTGAAAAGAGCCACTGCAACCTGCCACTATAGAAAGTTAGGAATATTACCAAGCTCAAGTGCTAGTGGCATTAGCAACAACAGCATCAATATCGACACCATATATTTCCAAATCCGACATATTTACATGTGCCCCTGTGAGGGGTACCCAAAATATTACATAATGAGATTCAATGCTGTCGGGTTCACGAGGTGAGTAGAGTGACAGAAAGACCCGCTCCAAACCACAACTATGTGATTAAAATGTGCGATCATGAAAAAAACGCAAGAGACAGACAACTGTGTTTATTTGAGAACTATTCGTGCTTGTGTGACAGTGGATGTCTAATGAGGCTGGTTCAGGATAGCGATGTGTCTGTTATACAGAGTGGCACAAATAACGTAAGACGGACACAGCCACATACAGACAGGCAGACTGACGCACACGCAGGCACACACGCACAGCTGTGCACATACATCAACTCACACTCGCATAACCTTGAACACACACATACTTCCATCCACTTCTACACCACACACACACACAACCACAGATAGACACCCATCAACAGACACACCCTCCAACACACACCCACACAACCGTCACACATCATTACACCCATAAACGCACATACACACGGACGCATACACATACGCACATACATGCGCGCACACACATCCACAGACACACACCCACACAGACACACTTTCACACATGTCCACACACACACACACACACAGTTCCACACGCAAACATAAACCCACACTCACCCATTCACACACACACCCATCCCCACAAAATCACACACCCCCACAAGCACCCATAACACACATACCCACGTATATACACTCGCACAAACACACTCTCACACATATACGCCCATCCGTACACACACACACACAGACATACCCGCACACGCACACTCACCCCAATCACACTTTTAAACATGCTCACAGCTACACGTTCATCCATACACACACACACACACACATCCACACACACACACACACATCCACACACACACACACACACGCACATACACATCCACACACACACACATCCATACACACACACATCCACACACACACACATCCACACACACACACACACGCACATACACATCCACACACACACATCCACACACACATACATCCACACACACACACGCACATACACATCCACACACACACATCCACACACACACACATATCTACACTCACGCATCCACATACACACACATCCACATACACACACATCCACACACACATCCACACCCACACACACATACACGCACACACACACACACATTCACACATACACACACATCCACACAGACACACACACATCCACACACACATACATCCACACACACACATCCACACACACACACACACGCACATACACATCCACACACACATCCACACACACATACATCTACACTCACGCAGCCACATACACACACATCCACACACACATCCACACCCACACATCCACACCCACGCACACATACACGCACACACACACACATCCACACATACACACATATCCACACAGACACACACACACATCCACACACACATACATCCACACACACACACACATCCACATACACACACACATCCACACACACACATCCACACATACACACACACACATCCACACACATTTCACGAAACTCTGGTATGAAAAGATTCAACACATTTATATAATTTTCAGCTTCTCTCGTTTCTAAGGACGAAATCTGAATTAGTACTCCCAAATACAGTTTTTTTTTCCAGAATTACTAGAAGAAATGCGTCACTTGTGTTATTGCGAGAAATGATATATTATTTCAGTTGTCGTATGCAGTCTCACAGGCAAACACGAGTATTAATCAGGCGCACTGGTCTGTGTTCTATGTGATGGATGGATGTGTGACAGAGAATAGGGAATATGTCGTCTGTCACATTGAGAGCATGAAGAAAGAGTCTATTATCAGTGGAGTCTAAACTCGCTAGGTTAGAAACTACTCAACTTACCGAGTGTGTTGACTCAGGGATTCACACAGTATTACAGCAGGGTATGAGTGGATTCTTGGTTTAACCGTGCTAAAATATTAATAGTTGTTCGTGAAACTACACACAAACATGGACGCACACGCATACGCAAATACACTCGCGAGCATACATCCACAGACACACGCGCACTCATACACACCCACACAAAGACACTTTTACACATTCCCACAAACACACACGTACAATATTTCATAACATCGAGGTGGTTCCATATGTTTGCAGTCTCTTCCATTGCTTAAAGTACGGGCGGCAGAGCATAATGACATTAGCTCAAGCAGCGGCTTGGAATTTTTTTATGACTTCGTCATGTATCCATTAACAGATGGGTTGACTTTAAGAAATAGTCATATCATGATAAATACAAGACATGTCCGGTCTGACAAACTAAGGTGGGTTCCCATTGACATGCATCCAACAATGATTTAGGTATATGGTGACCCATGTGTGGATCTCGATACTGTGAAGGGCGGCAATCCAGCGACTACAAACAAGATGACAAGGCTCGCAGCGGACGACCGATGACACCTTTGGACGCGCAGCACCAAGCTCAAGCGGACAAACTGATTCGTCTCAATCGCCGTGTTAAGACAAAAGATATCACAACAGGGCTAATGATTTAGATTTCCGCTGAACATCTGCTGCAAAATTGCCCGACATACGAGGACCAGAGAAAGCACATGTGGCCATCACCAGTGGCAACACTAGACAAGCTCTATGGCAGTGTCGACAGCCTCAGGATGGCAGCTGCTTTCTTCGAACAAATTCAAGTTGACGTCTGGCAGCGAACGAAGAAGAAGAGGAAGAAGATTTAGATTTCGCTATTCCTGCACTCGAGTCAACGTATGATGCCATTTAAATAAAAATAGACGCGGGAAAAAAGTAGATATTTGCTCAGTCCGCCATACGGTGTCTGGCATTTACTGTTAGCTTCGGAATAGTTACTATACTAAATACATTTCTTTGTAGGGTTCTATCTATCGTCGGTCCACTTGTGTCGTTAGACATCGTGGCGAGATGTGACCACGTTTGTTGCAGTTACTTTTTTCAGGCAAAAATCCGCTGGTGTGGTGACTTACCAGGTCAATCCCTGTATATATTACCAACCGTTAGATTGGTTGCCCTTTTAATATGCGATCGCCGTTTTGAGACTGGTGGTGGTAAAAGCGTGAATTAGAGCAATTTAGACCTACAACCTGTTAGGCGCCATCTACGCCACACCGCTAACCGCATAACCAAACATGACGCTATAACAACACAGTTCGCTTTTTGCGATTTATTCTCTGTAGGGTGAGAGTCCCTGGAGTAATTTGAGTAGATTTGTAACTTCAGTTTTATCCAGCAGCGACCGTTAAGCCCATTCTTGTTAATTTCCAACTGTGAAGATATTTTTAACCTGGGCGTCACTGCACACGAGTTTCCGATCCCATTACTCGGAGATAATGGACATTTTTTACCGGATGATCCACGTTAAAAAATTCGGTCTTCACCGTAATTGGAACCTACGACTTCCAGCACCCGAGGCTAACACATTACCTTGAGACTATCGGGTTATCGTTACAAAATCCGGATATTCATTAGACGCCCCTTATAACTCGTACATGTGATATTGACGATCACTATCGATTTCTTGTGAACAGTAAAGAGATACAAGTTATTTTTTTGTTACATCTGTTCTTTCAGGTAAATTTGTTACACTCATGGAGAATGTGGTTGGGAATGCCAGTGCAGTGACAATTCTTGTCATCAGCGTGGAGCGTCATCGGGTGGCGTTCAGATCATCCACCACAACAGCCAGCATATGCAGTGTCTGCAAGTCGTTTCTGACCATTTGGTTGACCTCGTTTCTGGGAGCTTTACCGATGCTGTTCATCACGCAGTTCAGACAAGCTACATTTGTGGATGGTGTGTGTGTCCTAACGTTATATATGCTCTACTCCTCCATCGGACTGCTATATGGGCTTGCTATATAAGATTGATATACGGGATTACTATATAGGCTTGCTATATGAGCTTGCTATATGGTATTACTATATGGGTTTGATATATGCGGCTGCTATATGGGATTGCTATATGGGATTGATATATATGCTTGCTATGTAAGAATGATATATGGCGTTTTGTATGGGCGTGTTATATGGGATTGCTACATGTTATTGCTATATGAGAATGATATATGGAATTGCTATATAGCCTTGCTATATGAGCTTGCTATATGGGCTTGCTGTAATGGATTACTATATGTGTTTGTTATATGGGACTGCTATATGATATTGCTATATGAGCTTGCAATATCGGCTAGATATATAGACTTGATTTATGGGATAGTTGTATGTGTTTGATATATGAACTTGCAATATTGGTCTACTAAATAAACTTACTATATGTGCTAACTATATGGGTTTGCTATAGGGGATTGATATATGGGATTGCAATATGGGCCTGTTATATGGAATTGCTTTTTGGCTTGATATATGGACCTGCTATATAAGCTTACCATAAAACCCTGACATATTGGCTGACTATATGTGATCGCTATATGCGAATGTTATATAGCCTTTCCAAATAGCGTTGCTATGTTAGCTTGTTAAATGGGCTTGTTATTTGGACTTGCTATATGGGCTTGCTGTATAATAATCGTCGTTATTTTGCTCTTATCGTGTTCAAAAGTACACGAAAAGATTTTGAAACTCTTGAGTTTTCTAATTCCGCCTATAGTGTATTGTTTCATCATGAAGGTCGTGTATTAATGCATAGATACATACACACACGTACATACATACATACTACATACATATATACACATATACACACACAACACACACACACACAAACATATACACATACACACATGCACAATACATACTTATATATACACATACAAGCATTTGCACGTACACAAACACACACATACACATATACACACATACATACATACATACATACATACATACATACATACACACATACACACATACATATATGCATACGACCATACATACATGCATGCACATACATACATACATATATACATACACACACATATATACATATATATATACATATACACATACATACACACATACATACATACATACATACATACATACATTCATTCATTCATACATACATACATACATACATACATACATATACACATAAATAAATACATACATACACACATATACACACATATACTCATAAACACGCACGAACGTACGCACGCACACACACACACACACACACACACACATTGTTCTTGTCTCCAGGAGTAACAAATGACAAGTGAGTATAGATCAGATAAAACGTCGTAAATAAAACTTCAGCTCTATCTGCGTTACGACCAAACAAAGTGTATTAGAGATCAAGACAAACACAAATGAACACAGACTTTAACATTGAGCCTGTCAAGAGAAAAACGTTGAACAAATAAGAAGCCTTCGCCTGGGCATGTCTTTGTAATGACATGAAGAAGGAACGATCCTGTTTGGAAGAAACTAGGCAGAAAATAGTAGCAGCAGTAATTTGATTAGAATTAATAGAAACTGAATATGGCGAGACTGCAGCGTCTCAGTACCGACAGCTTGCGTTATTATCTTGTATCTGCAAGAGGGCACACAGGCAATTTGATTAAAGATTTGATTATGTAGACCGGATACTGCTGACGTGATACGTTTTATGTGGTGCAAACTGGAGACAAGGAAAAAAAACTTGCTCATTGTGTGGGGGACGTTTTTGTTGTGTGAGGGAACAATGAATCTTGATTTGATTGTGTGGGAGACACGTGTGTTGCATCGGAGACACATTGATTGTGTGGCAGAAAATCGGTATTAAGTAAAATAATTTGTTGATTGTGGGGGAAGCGTATTTGTTGTGTAGGAGATGCTTTTGTTGTGTGGAAGATACGTTTGTTGTGTGGGAGACATTGTCGGTTGTGTGGTATATACTTGTGTTGTAAGGAAGACGCTTTTGTTGTGTGTGATACACGTGTGTTGTGTGGGTTACGCTGTTGTTGTGTGGGATACACTTGTGATGTGTGAAAGTCACTGTTGATTGTGTGGGTTACACTTGTGTTGTATGGGAGACGCTTTTTGTTATTTGAGAGTCGGTTTTGTTGTGTGAAAGACGCTGATTATTGTGTGGGGGACACTTGTGTTGTGCGGGAGACACTGTAGCTTGTGTGGGAGACGGTTGTGTTGTATGGGGACGGTTTTGTTGTGGGAGGCGGTTGTTTTGTGTGGGATACACTTGTGTTGTGTGGCAGCAGACGCTTTTTTTGTGTCGAAAACACTGGATGTTGTGTGGGATACACTTGTGTTGTGTGGGGACGCATTTGTTGAGTTAAAGACACTGGTTATTGTATGTGATACACTTGTGTTGTATGAAACACTGGTTAATGTGTGGGAAACGGTTGTGTTGTGTGGGATACACTTGTGTTGTGTGGGATATACTTTTGTTGTGTGGAAGAAACTAGTGCTGTGTGGGTGGCACTGTTGATTGTGTGGAAGACATTGTTGATTGTGTGGGAGACACTTTTTCTTGTATGAGAGACGATTTTGTTGTGTGGGAGAGATATGTGAGTGTGTAGGAGATGATGTTGATCTTATCAGAGACACTTTTGTTGTGTGGGGGACACGTTATTTGTGTGGGAGACACGTTATTTGTGTGGGAGACACGTTATTTGTGTGGGAGACCCGTTTGTTGTATTGGAGACACTATTGAGTGTTGGGGTGACACTGTTAATTGTTTGTGAGACACTTTTGTTGAGTGGGATACACTTTTGGTGTGTAGGAAAGGATGCTGATTGTGTCGGAGACACTTTTATTTTCTGGGAGACACGTTATTTGTGTGGGAGACACCTTTGTTGTGTGGGATACACTTTTGGTGTGTAGGAGATGATGTTAATTGTGTCGGAGACATTTTCATTGTGTGGGAGACACTTTATTTGTGCGGGAGACACCTTCGTTCTTTTGGGGACAATATTGAGTGTTGGGGTGACACTGTTGATTGTTTGTGAGACACTTTTCTTGAGTGGGATACACTTTTTGTTGTGTATGAGACACTGTTGATTGTGTGGGCGACACTTTTGTTATGTGGGAGACATTTTTGTTGTGTGGGAGAGACTGTTGATTTTGTTGGAGACACTTTTGTTGTATGGGAGACACTCTTGATGGTGTGAAGTAAATTTTTTATTGCGTAGTGCAAATTTTTCATTGTGAGAAACATATTTTGTATTGTCTGGGGCATATTGTTGATTGTGTAAAGTCTATTTTTATTGTGTGGTTAATCATGATGATTGTGTGTAGCAAAGTGTTGAATGTGTGGCCCGTATTTATGTTTGTGCAAGCATATTGTTAATTGTATGGAGTATACTGTTAATTGCATGGAGCATATTATTGATTGTGTGGAATATATTGTTGATTGTGTGAAGTATATTGTTAAATGTGTGGAGTATATTGTTGATTGTGTGAAGTATATTGTTAATTGTGTGGAGTATATTGTTGATTGTGTGAAGTATATTGTTAAATGTGTGGAGTATATTGTTGATTGTGTGAAGTATATTGTTAAATGTGTGGAGTATATTGTTGATTGTGTGAAGTATATTGTTAAATGTGTGGAGTATATTGTTGATTGTGTGGAGTATATTGTTGATTGTGTGAAGTATATTGTTGGTTGTGTGAAGTATATTGTTAAATGTGTGGAGTATATTGTTGATTGTGTGAAGTATATTGTTGGTTGTGTGAAGTATATTGTTGATTGTGTGAAGTATATTGTTAAATGTGTGGAGTATATTGTTGATTGTGTGGAGTATATTGTTGATTGTGTGAAGTATATTGTTAAATGTGTGGAGTATATTGTTGATTGTGTGAAGTATATTGTTGGTTGTGTGAAGTATATTGTTAAATGTGTGGAGTATATTGTTGATTGTGTGAAGTATATTGTTGGTTGTGTGAAGTATATTGTTAAATGTGTGGAGTATATTGTTGATTGTGTGAAGTATATTGTTGGTTGTGTGAAGTATATTGTTGATTGTGTGAAGTATATTGTTAAATGTGTGGAGTATATTGTTGATTGTGTGGAGTATATTGTTGATTGTGTGAAGTATATTGTTAAATGTGTGGAGTATATTGTTGATTGTGTGAAGTATATTGTTGGTTGTGTGAAGTATATTGTTAAATGTGTGGAGTATATTGTTGATTGTGTGAAGTATATTGTTCGTTGTGTGAAGTATATTGTTAAATGTGTGAAGTATATTGTTGATTGTGTGAAGTATATTGTTAAATGTGTGGAGTATATTGTTGATTGTGTGAAGTATATTGTTGATTGTGTGAAGTATATTGTTGATTGTGTGAAGTATATTGTTAAATGTGTGAAGTATATTGTTGATTGTGTGGAGTATATTGTTGATTGTGTGAAGTATATTGTTAAATGTGTGGAGTATATTGTTGATTGTGTGAAGTATATTGTTAAATGTGTGGAGTATATTGTTGATTGTGTGAAGTATATTGTTGATTGTGTGAAGTATATTGTTGATTGTGTGAAGTATATTGTTAAATGTGTGAAGTATATTGTTGATTGTGTGAAGTATATTGTTAAATGTGTGGAGTATATTGTTGATTGTGTGAAGTATATTGTTAAATGTGTGGAGTATATTGTTGATTGTGTGGAGTATATTGTTGATTGTGTGAAGTATATTGTTGATTGTGTGAAGTATATTGTTGAGTGTGTGAAGTATATTGTTGATTGTGTGAAGTATATTGTTAAATGTGTGGAGTATATTGTTGATTGTGTGAAGTATATTGTTAAATGTGTGGAGTATATTGTTGATTGTGTGAAGTATATTGTTGATTGTGTGAAGTATATTGTTGATTGTGTGAAGTATATTGTTAAATGTGTGAAGTATATTGTTGATTGTGTGAAGTATATTGTTAAATGTGTGGAGTATATTGTTAAATGTGTGAAGTATATTGTTGATTGTGTGAAGTATATTGTTGATTGTGTGAAGTATATTGTTGATTGTGTGGAGTATATTGTTGATTGTGTGGAGTATATTGTTAAATGTGTGAAGTATATTGTTGATTGTGTGAAGTATATTGTTGGTTGTGTGAAGTATATTGTTAAATGTGTGAAGTATATTGTTGATTGTGTGAAGTATATTGTTGGTTGTGTGAAGTATATTGTTAAATGTGTGGAGTATATTGTTGATTGTGTGAAGTATATTGTTAAATGTGTGGAGTATATTGTTGATTGTGTGAAGTATATTGTTAAATGTGTGGAGTATATTGTTGGTTGTGTGAAGTATATTGTTAAATGTGTGGAGTATATTGTTGATTGTGGGAAGTATATTGTTAAATGTGTGGAGTATATTGTTGATTTTGTGGAACATATTGTTGATTGTGTGGAGCATATTGTTGATTGTATGAGACATATTGTTGATAATGTGGCCCATATTGTTGATTGTGTGGAGCATGCTATTAATTGTGTGGAGCATGTTGTTAGTTGTGTGGAGGATATTGTTGATCGTGTAGGACATGTTATTAATTGTGTGGAGTATATTGTTGATTGTGTGGAGCATATTGTTGATTGTGTGAGACATGTTGTTAAAAATGTGGCCCATATTGTTGATTTTGTGAGACATGTTGTTAAAAATGTGGCCCATATTGTTGATTGTGTAGGACATGTTGTTAATTATGAGGGGCATATTTTGTATTGTGAGAGGCACATTTTGGATTATGTAGAGCATAGTGTTAGTTATGTGGGACGTATTGTCAATTTTACGGGGCACGCTAGTGGCTATCTCAATGTTCCAGAGCTCACAAAACAGAAATCGGGCGCTTAAACCGCCTTTAATGAATTTGCACATGCTACGGCGCTGCTAAGTAAATGCAGGTGAGCATGTATCAATGCCTGACAGATGATGGACACGGGAAGTGACGTGCTGGTGTCCATATAGCCTTAAGCCGGACAATAATATGGAAAGATCGCCCGAATAAAGTCATTCGGTCCAACATGGTACCCCAAGAGCAAAGACAAACTGAGTTCAAAGAACATTAAGCTGCATCGTATACTCGATAAGCTCAAGTGAATGATGTTCGTCTGTCACATGTGATGAAAAGTGAATGATGTTCGTCTGTCACATGGGATGAAGACCACTTTCTTTGTTCAGTCGTGTGGGCAGTCTTTTCTCTTGCTGTGTCCGCTGAAGTGGGTGACTTGCCCGGGAATTTGGATTAAAGTGAGAAAGATACTGCGTCTTTTGTCAACCGCACTCTCTCGTCCTGAGGTATATTTGACCAGTGGAAAGATTTTATCTAGACAATTGGAGATAGCACAGGGTGCAGATTTTTAATGATCAGTAGCGTGTGTGATATCCACCCACAAGCATTGAAACAAGCTAGACAGCGATGCGTCTTGAATACCACTGATATATTTTGATAATGTGCTTAGACATCGTCTGCCACTCCTGCAGAAGGTTATAAACACCTCTTTCGGGTTACCACCTGGAGAATTATCAGTTCTTGATGATCGTCCCAAGACGTCCTAAAAATGCTCCAAAATGTTGAGTCCATTTTTAGCAGGTTCACAAATTCAATTAATCAATGCCCGTCGTTCTGTTCGGTACATACGCCATCAATGCCCCGTCTCCAGTAAAGTTGATCTTAAGGTGGGTATTTTTCTGCCTCTCTCCATTTGAGTCCCTGAACGGAAGTTGATTTTTACAGTCTCTTCGGTTATAGCCAACCTTTCTGTCTTGCTCCTTGTCGTTGTCCGTATCAGAGTCTGCCTGTCTACATATGATGGTATTGTCCGTAAAGTGTGTCCTATCCAGTTCCATTTCCTGCATTAGATATGTACCTCCGCAGGTTGTTGTTGGCTCGTATCCTATTAGCTTTCGTTCCTTACAATTTGTTGCCAGCTTAGACTAATTATCCTTCATTTACAGAGTTTGACGAGTAATGGAGCTTCCTCTCGATTGCATTTCCAAGTTTCTGCTCTGTGCAGGAGAACTGACTTGACATTTAGATTCTATCTATCTATCTATCTTCAGTCCACTTATGTCGTTAGACGTCGTGGGGAGATGCGACATCCTTTGTTTCACATATTTTTTGGCAGGCGAAAATCCACGGGGACTTGCCAGGTCAATCCCAGCATCTGTTAGCTCCTGGAATATACCATAGCATATTTTTGAGACTGGTGGAGGTGGAAGCGTGAATTAGAGCAAGGTAGACCCGTAGCCTGTCAGGCGCCATTTAAGCCGCTCCACTAACCACATAACCAAGACCTGTTGAGTAGTTTTAAACTTGAATTTTGCCCGAGCAGCGGCCGTTATGCCGTTTCTTTTCGATTTCCAACTGCTAAGGTATTTTTAATGTGCCCGCCACTGTACACGGGTGTCTGATCTCACTACTCAGAGACCAGGAGAACTATTTACCGGCTGATCCTAGTGAAAAAATGCCGGTGTCTCCACCGGGATTTCAACCCGCGACCACAACCACCTGTGGCGAACACCTTACCTCGAGACCACTGCGGCCACGACAATGAGATTAAGTAATGTTAACTTGGTGTTCATTTTTATCTCCCTGAATTTCGATATATTTTTCAGAAACAAGAATGCTGTCCATGCCTTTCAGATTATATCCCTTGCATCTACTTCTGTGCTCCCTGAATCATCAATGGTAACGCTCAGATATGTGAAGATGTCCACCTCTGCCAGAATATCACCTCCGGGCACAACTTGCTCTCTGCTGTTGGTATTGATTGTATTGAACTTGGTTTTCTAAATTTTAACATAATAACAATACGGAAAGATAACATAGAGGTATAACCTGCGGTGTGCATCATGAAATACTAGTTCTGAACTAATGTGTTTTTCTTTTCATCTAACAGGCACTCCAGTTTCCCGGTGTGAGACTCCAATAGAAAAAATGTGGCATAGAGTGTACACGGTGGCCAGCACTCTTATATTCTTCATTCTTCCCTTATTTATGATCTTGTTACTGTACACTAAGGTAAGTAGACAATGGAATCTTTGTTGGTGTAATAATAGAATGATAATATTATTTGGCCAGAGCAACGGAAGACAACGACAACATCATATGATCACATATTTGGAGTGGACAGTCCGATCGGAGCGCGGAAAAATCTAACGCATACATGCTACTGGTAGACAGTATTAGTAACTGAGTAGTTTTGCATTCTGTTCTTTCGTTTAGCTTGCTTTTTATAAGTGTCAGTAATGGTTTTCTACAGAGCGATATTATCACCGTATGTGACAAAAGTACGCTATGCTGAGCGGTTCGGAGGTCCCAGGCAGAGACATCAGTTGAGAAATTATTCAAAGCGATTTTTAGGGAGTCTTACTGATTCGTTTCCTCTGTCCCTCGACAAGCACTGTCGTGTCCTTAACTCACAGCACACCAGTTGGTTAGGGAGGCGCTCACTTGGCATGCAAACTGAGGACTGCAGAGTTGGATACTTTATCATGCCAACCAATCTTGAGCAGCCTGTGGAGACAGCTTATAAGGAAATGATTAAGTTTCCTGTCAGGCCTGCTATACACAGTTCCTATTTCGCGTACAGAAGGTTGATTAGCACAACAACGCGATTCGCATTTATCTTGAGGGCATCACTGATTCGTTACCGGACCCAAACGTTTGCAGGTAATCTTTCGAAAGCAGCACTAGTTTTGGAAATCCTGTAGGGGACCTATATTCGTTTTTATGGTAAGAGTACTGCCATGATAGGTAAAGATGTATGCATCAGAGTGCGACAGTTTCATAAAGCGGAGCGAACCTGTCTGGGAAAAAAATTACTGTTTAATTGGACATACCCTTTTTTTCTGAAATTTTTCGCACTTTATACTTCACTAATTTCGACATCATAGTGTGACAGTTTCCTGAGAAATTGCTGGTTGATGGTCATTATCGTGTGTGAAATAGGCATTGATACAAGCTAGATAACGATGTGTCATGGATAACACTGATATATTTTGATAATGTGCTTAGACGTCGTCTGCCACTCCTGCAGAAGGTTTTATACACATCTTGTAGATTACAACCTGCTGAATGATCAGTTCTTCTTGATCGTCCCAAGACCTCCCAAAAATGCCCCAAAATGTTTAGTTTAGCTGAGTAAGCTGACCATCCATTCCGGTGACATGTTTCTGCTGGAGGAAGTCATTAACAGCATGAGAATCAATGGGACGTCTTGGGACGATTGGCAACATCTATCCTTTCACCTTGAACCAATTGTTTAAAACCTCATGGAGGAGTGGAGGTCGATCCACCGGCCCACTATCAGAAGGCTAATTGTATCCGTAGGGCTTTCTTTGCCGTCTTGCATAAATGGCCGAGGAGGTCACATATATTACTGACGATTAACAAGCAATTTCTTATGAAACTGTCCCACTGTGATGTTCAAATTACAGAACACAAATTTGATTACATATAATTGACTTCTCATTTCTGGATGTTTGTGTACGATGAGATTTTGTAAGTGGTTCTTAACTTATTTAGAGCATTGCATTTATATAACCACGAAACATAGAATAAAAAATGACGACATCGCAAATATTGTCAGCACTACTTCAGAGACAACGTCTATCAATACTCATCATCATCAAGTGAGATGTGTGTTGGCTCTGACGATCATGGATCTCCACTTCCTCTTATCACTTGTATCGTTTATAAAAGTACCTCATCGAAGTTTATTATTTTTAACGTTAAAATCACAAGAAAAAGGTCGGGAAGTTGGCGAATGGATTGAAAGCTAGTTAACGGGAAGAAGGCAGAGAGTGGGCATAAATAAGGAGTACTATGAGTGGTGTAAAGTAAAAAGTGGAGTGCCACAGGGCTCAGTGTTGGAACCAATATTGTTCTTGATATATATATAAACGATGTGGACATTAATATAGGAGCTACAATTGAAAAAATTGCGGACGACACAAAACTATGTTAGAGTCTCATCTAAAGAAGATGTGGATACATTGAGGTTGGATTTAGATAAAATTCAAGTCTGGTCTGTTAGATTGAAAATGTAGTTTAATATAGTTACATGTACAGTCATCCACATGAGTTGATCAAATATGGAACATAATCACATAAGGGGCGAGAACAATATTAGAATGATAAATAAGGAAAGGGACCTAGAGGTTATAATAGAATATACAGGTAAAGTAAGTGAGCAAGTCCAGGTAGCAGTGAATAAGGCAAATGCAAAGTAAGGAATGATACAAAGAGATATTAAAGATATTAGTAAGGACGTGATTGTCAAATTATATAAAGTATTGGTTAGACCAAGATTGAGGTACTGTGTACAGGTGTGGAGTCCTTATCGTAGAGGAGATATAAAATATACTAGAAAGGATACAAAGGAGAGAGAAAAAGCTGATAGTGGGATTCCAGAATTACAGTTATGAAAAAAAACTCAGAATAACCGGCCTACAGTGTCTAGAAAAGGTAAACATTCGAGGTGACAATACAGGTTTATAAGATAATCACAGGAAAGGTTAAATTTGACTATAACAATTTTTTTTTTTCAAAACACAACCACCAACGAGAACAAGAGGGCACATATATAAATTAACTAACGAAAGGTCCATATTAGATATTTGAAATATTTTGTTAGTCAGAGAGTGGTGACTGCTTGGAATTCATTGCCCCAGGAGGTAGTGGAGGCAGGAACAGTTAATGCATTTAAGACTAGATTGAACGCTAATAGCTTGTAGAGCAGGGTAATGCAAATGTAACTGGTTGTACATAGACTCTGATGAGTCTTCTAAAGCAGGATAACAACGTTAAGTTAAGTTATGTTCCGCCGTTGATCGCCTTTCATGTCTTTCCCCAAGATGTTCAGTATGTTCTCTCTTTGCCTCCCTCTGTTCCTCTTCCCTGCGATTCTGCCAAATGTAACTATGTGTTCCAACCTTCCTCTTCTCAGGACATGATAGAATCAGGATGACAGTTGTGTCACAATTGTTGTAATGCGCTTTATTTGTGTTGGTGCCTCTTCAAGTACCGCGTTATTATGTTTCTTTGTCCAAGGAGCCGAACTTCTTTTAATGATGACAATAAAAATATGAAAGGATGAGTAGAGCTTCATGGAATTTGTGGAAATCAAAAGAAATTAAGTCCGCAACAATAATTCAGATCAATTATAATAATACAGAAAGAGAGAGAGAGGGAAAAAATGAAGAAAAATATAGAGAAAGAAAGAGAAAAAGAGAAGAAAGTAATATAGCGAGAGAGATATAAAAAGAGAGCATGAAAGAGAGAGCATGAAAGAGAGAAAGAAAGAAAAAATAGAGAGAAAGAGAGAGAGAAATATAAATGGAAAGTGTAAGAGACTGTGTGGGAGAGAGAGAGACATAGAGATAGATATATAGAGAGCGAGAGGGAGAGAGAGAGACAGACAGACAGAAAAAACAAACGAGAGATGTAGATCTTATTACCTTATAACAGAGACTACTATGAAAATGGTTGCAAATGACAGGATTCTAATCACAAATCTCATCGCCAGGTATACATGAAACTGATGGTCCTTTTCAAACGAGAGCAAGAAATGTGCCTGACCTACCCACGAGAGATTGTTCGACTCAAGCGTCAGATGACTCAAATCATCATTACTGTTGTTCTTGTCTTTTTCATTTGCCACACGCCTTTTAGGTAAGTTGTTGCTTTTGAATCTTCGTAGTGTTTTCAAATGAGCATAGCCTTTTTAAATGAGTCGTTTATTATATGTGTTTTTCTTTGCCCGTTATCAGCTTGGGACTGCATACTTTGTCAAACAAACCCACTCAAAGTAGGCATGCCCTGTTCTGTGTTGTTCAGTTCTCTTTAGCTACTTTATGTGTTCTTGTTTCGGCCCCTTGATATCATCACCGAGTATTCGTTGGCTTCCCTTTGCCTCTTTTGCAGTTAAGGTTTCACGACAGGGACTGCTTGGCAAAACTGGCACTAGGTCTTCGTAATGTGTGTCTTGTAAAACACTACCGTATACATTTTCATAAGCAGACTGATATACTCTTCCAGCCTGCGCGGGAAAGCTTTACTGTGTTCCTATAAAATTATATCAATATACAAATTGAACCACTCCAAACAGTCAATAGCTTTGTCTACCTAAATAGTACAGTCATCAGTGCAGCCAATAATGGTTAGGAAGACAGTAACATTATTCCCAAGGCATGCTGACCGTGTTTGGAAGACTACGAGCTAATGTTTGGTTTCGACAAGGAATCAGCGTCGCCACCAAGATAAAAATGTGTTGTGCTGTAGTGCTAACCGCTCTTCTGCATGTTCAGAGCATACACGGTATGGCATGCAACTATAATCATTTTCACATGGGATGTGTCCTTAGGCTGCACAAAATTAGCTGGCAGGTCAAAGTACCTCAGTCTAAAGTCCCCAACATGTTGACACATCTACAGCGAGCTCAGATATGATGGACGGAACATGTTTGTATTGTCAACAGACACGCATCAAAGAAACTGCTGCACGGTCAGCTAAAGACTGACAGTTGCTCGTCGGGTGAAGGGGTGGAGAGGGAAATTGGAAGTCGGGTGGAGAGGGAAATGGGAAGTCGGGTGGAGAGGGAAATTGGAAGTCGGGTGGAGAGGGAAATGGGAAGTCGGGTGGAGAGGGAAATGGGAAGTCGGGTGGAGAGGGAAATGGGAAGTCGGGTGGAGAGGGAAATGGGAAGTCGGGTGGAGAGGAAAATGAGAAATCGGGTGGAGAGGGAATTGGGAAGTCGGGTGGAGAGGGAAATGGGAAGTCGGGTGGAGAGGGAAATGGGAAATCGAGTGGAGAGGGAAATGGGAAGTCGGGTGGAGAGGGAAATGGGAAGTCGGGTGGAGAGGGAAATGGGAAGTCGGGTGGAGAGGGAAATGGGAAGTCGGATGGAGAGGGAAATGGGAAGTCGGGTGGAGAGGGAAATGGGAAGTCGGGTGGAGAGGGAAATGGGAAGTCGGGTGACGGAAATAGAAACGTTAGAAAGAGTATTTCAAAATGTCTGAAAAGTTTCAGCATTGATATCACTTCATGAGAGACGCTACCACAGAACCGAACTGTCTGGGGCATTAATAAAACACACGGTTCGCAGTACGCCGATCGGAATTTCATCACTGAGACAAAGTAAACAAGCTTCCTGAAAGAACATAATACCTGACGACCCAACGATCAGCTCCTTACATGTGTGTCTCACGTGCAGCAGATCCTCCCGGAATACGATAAGGACTCAGCAGTAGTATACGATAAGGACTCAGCAGTCATATACGATAAGGACTCAGCAGTCATAGACGAGAAGGACCTAGCAGTCATATACGATAAGGACTCAGCAGTCCTATACGATAAGGACTCAGCAGTCATATACGATAAGGACTCAGCAGTCACATACGATAAGGACCTAGCAGTCACATACGTTAAGGACTCAGCAGTCATATACGATAAGGACCTAGCAGTCATATACGATAAGGACTCAGCAGTCACATACGATAAGGACTCAGCAGTCATATACGATAAGGACTCAGCAGTCATATACGGTAAGGACTCAGCAGTCATATACGATAAGGACTCAGCAGTCATATACGATAAGGACTCAGCAGTCATATACGATAAGGACTCAGCAGTCATATACGATAAGGACTCAGCAGTCGTACGAGATCACATCTCGCAGCAATTATTTTCACCCTCTTCCTAAAATGACTGTCTTTGTTTTTTTCTGCCTGACAATCTTTCGTTTTTAAATTTATCCAACTACAACTAGCCAAAATTTGTTCTAAAGAATATGTTTATAAATACCTGTAATATATAAATATTTAATTTGGTAATCCGCCATGTCTAGGATCCAAATGAAAGGACCCCCGTGACATTGGAGAAAAGGGACATTAGCGTGTTTTACATTTGTTATTTTTGTCATAGTTCCATGTGGTCGTTGATATGACACAAAGCACTCTTCTTTTATTAATCCTTTTATATCCTTGTTTTTTTGTTATGAAGGTCTCCTAGAAATGCGAAATTCTTTATTTTATCCGATGCTGTTCCTCACAGCTAGAAAGGAACCATGTTGCTAGCCGCATTTAATTTGACAATTTCTGCATTTATCTAAAGACCTTTTTTAGTAACCATAATTTATACAGCGTATGTCTTATTCTGCTTTTGTAGTAAATTGTGTTGCATAAGGAATATGTCGTCGGCACAATTCTGAACTTCTATCTGTTTAAATAAGTTTTACTGGATTATATTGTTTCTCAAAGACTGTAACTTCTGTTATAATTTCATTAACTGCTAGCAGGAGCAGAACAGATAATAGAAAACAGCCCAGATGAAATACTACATTTTTATTCTTCTTCGATCAACTAGTGCTACGTTTCTAGCAAGTGAGGTTCTCGAAACAGAGTGTGCGTTCCAGGTTTTTGTTGGTCCTGCACAGGTTTCCATGCATGGTCGCTTTCCCTGTCTGTCTCCCTTTGGTTTGCATAAGTGGGGCAGTCCTGCAGATTATGTTCTGGCGTTTGCTTTGATGTTCCACTGTCACACGTGGGAAAATTTCTCTGGGGTGGTGGGCATTGAGTCTGCAATGCTTCGTTCTGAGTCTGAAGATCTGTGTCTGCCTATATCTGCCAAGTTTGTCTATGATGTCCTTTTCTAGCTTGTTTTCTTTGTGCTGGTCTCTCCATTTTGTTCTCGTGGATCGTTTGATGGGTGTATTTGCTTCTTTATAGCTACGTGGATGGAGAGTCTGTGTGCCGCCACTTCTACCTTCTGCGAGCTCATCTGCTTTCTCGTTTCCAAGGTTCCCACAGTGGGTCTGAATTCATTGTATGTTTAGATCTGATTTTTGGGGATAGCAATCCGATGCTACATTTTATTTGTGTAAGAGTCTATTTTTCAGGGGGCTTTAGATCGCATGTAGTATACTTCTGAAGTCGTTTAGAATGTATTCTGCCTGACCTTGACTAACATATATAATCATAATCTTTTTCCTGACCAAACCATAGTCTCCTTTTCAACTACCAAGCTGGCAATTGGTACTTTTTATACCTTTAGGGATGTCCCGGTAGCTAGAAGAGGCACTGACCACTTCACTTCATAAAAAGTTGACACGTGATGGAATGAAGTTTCTAACACTTTATCTCCGACAACAATGAATGTTATTAGGCGGCATTCACTCGTTTTGTTATAATACGTAATGTCTGCTATGTATTTCATGCTATAATACACACAATCGATATCACTGCAAGGCCAGACAGACCCATAGTTGCTAGTCGTTTTCAGTCTCTGTACTTCATAATATAATGCACAACAACGACACCACTGCATTCCGGACAGACTCACAGAAGCTTGTCTCTTTCAGTCGCTGTATTTCATATTGAAATACACAACATCGATATCACGGCACAGCCAGAAGACCCATGTGTGCTAGTCTCTAGCATGTGCTGTATTTCATTTTCCCAGAACAATCGCCTTATGGAGCATGTTCGCACCATCTCACGACGCGGAGCAGATGGACTTCATTAGTTACCTTACCATGATCTACATGACCAGGATATTGTGGTACTCCAATCACGCCATCAATCCCTTTGTGTATAACTTTGTTTCCAGGTAAGTGAGGTATGAATATGATTTAATCCATTGGTGTGAATGAGCTGACAGCAGCAGAAACTGATAGCTGGCTACTTGCATCAGTCAGTGACCCACAACTGACTACAATCATAGTCCACCCGGGAAACAGACTGCACTCATGTGGCCTGTTGAGAAATCAGGGATCAAAGAGGAACAGCAAACAAGGTTCCAGAAATAACGTGCTGAATTCGGATGTGTGGGATCGAAAGGCGCAGATATTGCAACATCCCTATAAACTACGACACAACGTGAGATATGGCTTTGTCCGTACAAACTCTAAAGACGACAAAGATATAATCCCATTATCTGCAAACCGATAGATTGTGACATATCAGTTTCTCTCGGAGAAAATCACACGTCCTTTCTCAGTTGGCCTCATGATGTGGAAGGGGAGGGTCTAGATGCATCTTTCGAGTTTCTCCGAAGTGAGGCAATCTAGTCTTTCGGTGTCCCATGATAGTCACGCCCTGCCAGCGACGTAGCATAAAAATCTGATCCGGACATCTCACCATTCATTGAATATCGTGCAACATTTGATAATCAAAGTGGCGCAAATCAAAAACAATCATGGGCCACCTACTTATTCAGTTGTCGGTGCTTCTATTGTCTAATTTTGACTTGCAACTATGGTTTCCGAACATCATCAAGGTATGGCTGGAATACCTTCACCATCTCCTAAAAATGTCAAGTAAGACAGAAACACCATTCGGTCCTTCAGTTTGAATGCTAATGACTCGTGTGGTCGCCGGTTTACGTGATTGACAAAGACAATAATAGCACCACGGTACCACATGGATCATGTCGTAAGAAGCGACTAACTGTGTCACATAAGATAGCACCGGTCATGGTTACATGTTTAGAGCAGCATAGATCGCGCCTAACAGAGTTTAAATGCTAATTCACTGGCAGCATTTTAACGTTCTCCCTAATTATTTTCCATTGTTTAATGTATGTGTGTAGTCCTAAGTGGTTCGCCGGGATCTTTGTGTATAACAAGGACAAGAAGAATAAAACTGCTCCACAGCGAGCATGTCGTAAGAAGCGATTAACTGGGTCACTTTGCATAACACTGGTCATGGTTAGGTAGATTGTTAAAAGCAACATAGATGGTGCCTAACATACCACGGGTCTACTTTGTTCCAGTGTTTAAGTCTATTAATATGGATTCTCACATCGGCTAACCACTCTTCGCGGCATTTGGCACAACGCAGCGGAGTAATACGCTGCTCGAGCCTAGCCGGCTAAGCAGGTAATCCTCCTCTCGGCTACATCCAGATCATACCATAGCTGGGACCTGCACAGTGGCATCCGCCCCTGTAGAAGTAAAGGTCGACTAAGAGCTACGTGTATCCAATGCGCCTGTTGATATCATATTATGTATGAAATTGTATGATATTAATTGCGTTGTTATATTATGTCTGAACGGCCCTGACGGTGGTCTAATCCCTGTTGCCTTGTGATCTCCTGTTTACAGAAAAGGATTCGGAAGTTTCACAACAATGTATATTGACGACGTGTATGGCATCCCCGCCACATGGGAGGTCGTCATAACGTGGAAGAAGTGCAATGTCCACTTTCCTGCATCGTGTCCACCACTGTGGGGGTAACTGTTAGAGGAGAAACAGCAATGGTCAAGACACGAATGCACTTTACTTGTGGAATGGAGGGGCTGGATTGGTGCAGCCTGGGGCATATACAACTTACCAGTTGGCTTGGCAACTACATCTGCAGGGCTCTATATGCGTTCCGCCCAATTAAGTCTGAAGCCAGCCTATCAAATGCCTGCCCGGCCTGTGTTTCCCCGCTAATAGTAATTTCCCAGGTAAGACGGACCGGACATGTTCTCCCACTCGATCAGCTCTTCCTTGAGCAGATACGACACTGTGAACTCAGAACTGGCAGAGGAAGAGAAGAAACGCAGCTGAGACTCCTTGAAAGAGTCTTCAAAAACTTCAACATCGACGCCTCCTGGGAGTTGTTAGCATAGAATGTTCCACGTGACGCGGTAGAATCACACAAAGTGCTCAGATCGCAGAAGGAAATTTAATCTCTCAGAGAAAACGAGGCGCCAGAAATAACAGAAGACATGGCTTTTCCAGGACCAGCGCCTTACGTGCGTAGTTCGTGTGCGACAGAGTCAGCAGTGCCAGGATTGCACTTTAAGGTCATACGAGACCACATCTCGCAGTATATCTTTGATGCTGTCGCCACCAACGCTTGCGATAGACACCAATTATTCACGTCAGTTGCCGGGACCATTGGCAATATACTCTCAAAATGAGAGGGTAATTGACGGAAGCGAACAAACTTAGTGTTTAATCTTGCCTCCAGTCTGTATTTACAACATCCAACAAGATATCGCGGGAGAATAAGACAGCAGGCAAGCATTACGTTACAGATAAAATATCTTCATTAGTGACATAGATCAAAGCAAATTAAAGCAAAATCTAAAATGGAACGGCCAAATGACACGAGCCAGCAATTATTGATGTTATTCGAAGATATTATACATATACTTTGTTAACTCCTGTCGTTTCTTTGGTGACAGGTTACAGTGGCTTTTCTTATATCCCATACCTGTTTGAGAATGTCGACTGTCGTTCTTCTGCCTGTAATGCAATGCACATATATTAGATATTAGGAAATATTATTTAGTCAGTGAGTGGTGAATGCTTGGAATGCATTGCCACAGGAAGTAGTAGAGGCAGGGTAAATTAATGCATTTAATAATAAATTGGATGCGCATAGCCATTAGAGCAAGGTAATGTAAATAAAACTGGTTGTATACAGACTCTGCAGAGTCTCCTAAACCAGTATAAATACGTTAAGTTTATTTCAAGTTAAAGCTCCTCAGTAATCTCCCTGCTATTGCTTGAACGTGTTCTTCCCCACCTCGTTGGACAATCTGCTGTGGTACAGCAGGGAGGGGGGGGGTTGTCTTGAGCAGTTTGTTTCACCAGATACTGATTACTCTTCGCTTCTAAATGAGTGTTTACAACCCTCAATTCCGCGGACCGAGTTTGCGGATCCACCCGTTTATCCCTGGGTGGTTTCACATACTCTTAGAAACGAAAGGACATGGCAATTAGCTAAATCTGCGTAACGGCCAAAAAGACTTCATCAGGCAATGAACAATATAAATGGAAGTTAAATGCAAAAATAAAAGCAAGATGATGCGACCTTACTATGTATTTGTACGTGTCCTTGGTTGTCCTTATGGTGTGTTAACTGTTTAACTTATGTTGTTATTTGTTTCCGTTGAAGGTCTGTTGCTAGTAACATATGTTCGTATGTATTCCTTTACCGACCTGGTATCTCAGCCATTATTGTCTTCGTTTTAAAACTTAACGTGTAGCGATAGTTAATCAATGTCAGCTGAAACATACACATTTTGTGGTATTGTTATGAACTTTGATGTTTTCAAGTCAGTTGGTATGCATCCAGTATTGTATATGTGATTACACAGATCAGTGAGTATATCTATACCAAAGTCCTCTAAATCATTAAGAGATCTCAATTGTTGTAATGTGCACAGGAAATTCCGTCGTGCCCTGCTGTGGTTGTGTTGTGAGAGAAGACGCAGACATCCGAGAGTGGATGAGTGGATTAATCTGGTCAATAACAGACATCCTATTAGGTTGGTTGGTAGTCAATCTTCTTGATTTTCTTCTACTTCTTCTTCTTTATGTTCTTCATCTTCTTTCTCTTTTTCTTCGTCTTCTTCTTCTTTTTCTTCTCTTTCTTCTCCTCCACCTTCTACTTATTTTTTTCTACCCTGTTTTTTTTTCTTCTCCTCCTTTTAATCTGCCATCTTCTACTTCTCATTTCCCCTCCACTTTGTTACTCTTCCTCGAATTATTCTTCAAGATTTAGGAGAAAATGAGTTATTTATTATTTTATTTCTGTATCATGCAGATAATGTTTAGCTGATTGTTATGCGCGCCGGTCTCGAAATCAAGTGAACGCAGATCAAAACTCTAGTTGTTGTTATTCCTGATGTTGGCGCCACTTGTTTGAAGATCTTCAATATTGACCACATTTATTTGATAGCGAATTTCAAACGCTGTTTTAAAATTGCAAGGCGTACTGAAGAAGGTGGGCCTGGGCCTCAATGACTGTAGTGCAATGCTTGCCATCTCTGTAGGTGTATCAGTAAACTCCACCCACTCCTAATGGAAACTGTAGAGCTTAATCAGTATATTTCCCCCGCTCCTGATGGAAACTGTGCAGCTTAATCAGTATATTTCACCCGCTCCTGATGGAAACTGTGCAGATTAATCAGTATATTTCACCCGCTCCTGATGGGAACTGCGTGACATATTATATATCATCTGCCCCGTATGTGAACTGTAGGAAGTCAGCATATTTCACCTGCCCGTTATGTGAATTGCGGAAAGTCAGCATATTTCATCTACTCCTTGTGTGAATTGCGGGAAATCAACATATTTCACCTGCCCCTTATGTGAACTGCAGGAAGTCAACATATTTCACGTGGTCCTGACGTGAGTTTAAGGTCTTTGTTGAGATATTTCACCTGACTGACGTCAGATCGAGGTCATCGTTGAGAAATTGCACCTGACCTTTACGTCAGATGACGAAGAAAGCGATATTTTTACCATCAATATTGTAAACCTTCCTCACCTTTCCAGGCGGGTCGCAGCTATTGTATAAATGCAGCAAGTCAACTTTAGGTTTGGATCATTTATATAGATTTTTTTGGGAAACAGAAATGATACGACACAGTTAGCAGGCTTGTCTGATATGTAAGCAGCGAGGTTCTTACATCTAACAGTTGGAGAGTATTCAACTCTAGACTAGCAAACCTGTGCTGCATATCTGACCGTCAGGTAGAACTGTAATATTTGCATAAGAGACAGTAGTTTAACAAATACATGTTCTCCCCTCTATGCCTCGCATTCCCATTGCAGAGTTTTTCCAACCCTCCAACCTGCTCATCCCTTCTCATTCTCGAATTGCACGTCTTTTCACCCTTTAAACGGTCCTTCACACTGCTCAGCTCTCACTTCTTCCTGGCCGTCCATACATCCCATGCTTTCAATCCACCTCCTCCACTTCACCTCTTAAACTCACCCGCATCTATCTCTCCTTCTCGCCCCCACCGCTACCCTAATCTCAAACCATCCATGCTAGTTTCAGAGTCAGAACTGTGTTAACGCCTTTCATAATTATCTCCGACAGAGCTTCGCTTGCATGGCCTCGCTTGAAGCGCCAATTCGATCTAATTATTATGACAGCACAGTCAACCAACCAAGTGTCACTCGCAATCATTAGAATTACAGACAGACGCACATTTAAGAAATAATTGAATAAATGAATTAGACGTCACAGTAAATTGATTTTTTGTGTGTGCTGCAATTTGCCAGTGCGACAGCGTACACTGTCCAATTCATGTACCCCGTTACTTCAGCATTATTACTTGCCTCATACAACAAGATATCGAGGTGACATTTTCATATTCTCGTATGTCTCACACAGAGTACCTACATTAGGGGGATTTAGTTTCCCTGTTAGTCGGGTATTGTAGCAGTCTGTTAGTGTGGCAGTGGACACATTCTCGTCTCTTTCCAATATAAAGTGTTTTGTAACGTATATGTTTTAGATCGCACTGTTAGTCGTTTATTTTCGGTAAGTTGTCAGTGAGATACACGTATTCTCAATTATGTCACACACAAAGGGTATCTTCGCTTGGCTTGGCTTCGTTCGTTCTCAATCTCCCGCTACAAAACCATAAAAAGAGCTTAAGTAACAGAATGCAGTCCAGAGAACGGAATGCGTTGTGTCGTAGTTTAAAGCTTGACTGCGATATTTATATCTTTCGGTCCAACACATCCCACTTCAGCAAGCATTTTTTAGTACAGGGTTAGCATTCCCTCTTTTGTACCTTCTCCTTAGCCAGTCTGCTTTGTTGCAGCCTGTTGTCCAGTATCACCGCGAGAGGGTGTAGAAGGGTCTGTATTGGCAGCTCTGGATCGCTCGCCCTGACGCTAGCAGACAGCTATGGATCGCTGCCAATTGCAGCTCATGCGCTTCTTGGAATCTTGATCCCCAAATAGTATCTACTTTCTAAGGGTTAGAATGAACGGGTGTCTCACCTTTTGTGGCATGTTGTGGCAGCGTGTACACTCTAGACTGTTTCAGATATAGTTTATCAATCTTAGGCGAGGCACACCGCATTGCAAGTTGCTTCTCACGACATGATGTCAGTTCGGCTTTGGACTTTATGAAGACCAGCTGTCAATGTTACAGTGGCCATGTTCACGACCAGCTGTCAATGTTGCAGTGGTCATGTTCACGACCAGCTGTCAATGTTACAGTGGCAATGTTCACGACCAGCTGTCAATGTTACAGTGGCCATGTTCACGACCAGCTGTCAATGTTACAGTGGCCATGTTCACGACCAGCTGTCAATGTTACAGTGGCCATGTTCACGATCAGTTGTCAATGTTACAGTGGCCATGTTCACGACCAGCTGTCAATGTTACAGTGGCCATGCTCACGACCAGCTGTCAATGATGCAAGTGGTCTTGTTAAGCTGTAATTGTGACGACCTGGTCAGGACAGGCCGTCAATATTACAGTAGACCTGGTCATTTCAAGCAATCAACCTGACAGTGGACCATCTCGCGAAAAGCTGTCAACCTGACAGAGGACCATCTCGCAACAAGCTGTCAACCTGCCAGTGGACCTGTTCGTGAAAAGCTATAAATCTGACAGTGGACCTGTTCGTGACAAGCTATCAACCTGACAGTGGACCTATTCGTGACAAGCTATAAATCTGACAGTGGACCTGTTCGTGACAAGCTATCAACCTGACAGTGGACCTGTTCGTGACAAGCTATCAACCTGACAGTGGACCTGTTCGTGACAAGCTATCAATCTGACAGTGGAATTGTTCTTCACAAACTATCAATCTGACAGTGGACCTATTCGTGACAAACTATCAACCTGACAGTATACCTGTTCGTGACAAGCTATCAACCTGACAGTGGACCTGTTCGTGACAAACTATCAATCTGACAGTGGACCTGTTCGTGACAAACTATCAATCTGACAGTGGACCTGTTCGTGACAAACTATCAATCTGACAGTGGACCTGTTCGTGACAAACTATCAAACTGACTGGGGACCTGTTCGTGACAAGCTATCAATCTGACAGTGTACCTGTTCGTGACAAGCTATCAACCTGACAGTGGACCTGTTCGTGACACGCTATGAATCTGACAGTGGACCTGTTCGTGACAAGCTATCAATCTGACAGTGGACCTGTTCGTGACAAGCTATCAACCTGACAGTAGACCTGTTCGTAACACGCTATGAATCTGACAATGGACAATCTCGCAACAAGCTGTCAATCTGACAGCGGACCTTCCCAGGATAAGCTGTCAACGTTCTAGTGGACCTATCAGGATGAGCTGTCAATGTTCTAGTGGACCTTATCAGGATAAGTTGTCAATGTTCCAGTAGACCTACTTAGGATAAACTGCCAATGTTCTAGTGGACCTACTCAGGACAAGCTGTAAATGTGACACAGGTCCTCCTCGGGACAAGCTTTCAGCGGGACAGTGGTACTCTTTAGGACAAGCTGTCAATGTTCTAGTGGACCTTCTCAGAACAAGCTGTAAATGTGACACAGGTCCTTCTCGGGACAAGCTCTCATCGGGACAGTGGGCCTCCGTAGGACAAGCTGTCAATAGGACAATGGGCTTCCTTAGGACAATCTGTCAATGGGAAAATGGATCTCTTCAGCAATAAGCTGTCAACGTTCCAGTGGACCATCTGAGGACAAGCTGACAATGTGGTATGTTAACATTCTCAGGATAATTTGTCAATGTCACAAAATACATATTCTTGTAAATGTCACACACATTATATATATTGTAAATGGTAAAACTTTGTTAAAAAGTATTCTTTTTCTGGATTCTACAGGCCAAATAACGCTCCTTTTAACACAAGACCGTAGTCGTAAAAGGTTATATCAAATGGCATTGTCCAGTGTATCGATGCATGTGTGTATATGTTTGGATTATTGATGTATTTACCAGTGAATGGATGCGTTTGTGAATCTGTTTATGTGTGTATTATTATGGCCCCTTTTTCAGTATAATAGTTTTGCCAATCATTTCAATACGTGCAGAAATCATCCTAGATATAAAAGTCACCGACTTCATATAGCATGCTGTTTCTGGGGTAGTGGAATATTATCGACTCTGTCGTGGAGGACTAATAACGTCTGCGTCTGGTTAGACTAACCATACTGATCAGGCATGTTAATTAAGGTCAGGCAAAATATACTCTTAAGACCCTCGCCTCGACTTACAAGTAGTCCTCCATGTAAAGGGATTGTTCTTCTTGACAGTTCGGCTATCGAGGTGGGAGATCGTTGTGATCCTCAAAATAGTGAGCGATACACAGATGAAGGCAAGCATAGCACCCTGGTCCACATTCATCAGCACGCTATCTGAGGAAAGCCACTGCAACCCACCACTTAACGTCCTTTTCAGGACGCACAGAAGAGTTTACCTACTCAATGTGGGCATTCACAAAAACAACAACAACATCGACTCCGTCAAAAATATTGTATCGTATACCTTAGTCGTGTCAGTCCGTACTGCAAGTGGCTTCCCCAGAATATGTCAGTGTCTCCATGGATGTATTCTTGTAACTGTCTTTCACAGAGCCGTATTATTTCCGTCTCGGTAACCACCCGGATCCCATTAACTCGTAACCAGAACATGGTATTTACAATTTCTTCTTTGTTTTTACCCTAACTTCTGTCTTTGCGAATCATCAGCCTTGTAACCTCATTAGAGGATTATGTCTGCCGAAGACGGATGTGTTGGACCGAAAGGTGCAAATATCGCAGTCAAACTGTAAACTAGCGACACAACGCATGCCGTTCACCGGACTACATCCTGCGACTTACAAAACTCTGTTCAGGACATTAGTAGCGGGAGTTTGAGAACAAACACAGAAGAACAGAAGAGGATTCTGGAGTCGCTAACAAAACCAACTCCTTTGTTCACAATATAGCGTTTTCTGTAGCAATTTATTTAACATGATGAGGTTGCTAAACCCATGTACTATCTTCTGTAATAACTTTCAACTACAGTGTTCTTCATGTAACAGTTCTCTTATACATTCACAACCACCACGTACAAGATGCTACTAACTTTGATTTGTCTGTTTTCAAGATGTCCTCTCTTTCGGCGAAACTGCATCACTGTTGACCACAGATTCAGTCGCTGGAGATGACGTACACGTTATTGTGTGGCAGTCAAATTAGGGTTGTCTTATGTTGTGTCGGAAATATATTTCAGTCCTTGTAACAGCTTGTAGGACTTGTGGGGTTTGTGTAGTGGGGGGATGGGATTTAGTCTTGAAAGGGCGTGTGGGGCTTGTGTGGAGGGGGATGGGATTTAGTCTTGTAAGGGCGTGTGGGGCTTGTGTGGCGAGGGATGGGATTTAGCTGTGTAAGGGTGTGGGGCTTGTGTGGCGGGAGATGGGATTTAGTCTTGTAAGGGCGTGTGGGGCTTGTGTGGCGGGGGATGGGATTTAGTTTTGTAAGGGCGTATGGGGCTAATGTGGCGGGGGATGGGATTTAGTTTTGTAAGGGCGTGTGGGGCTTGTGTGGCGGGGCATGGGATTTAGTTTTGTAAGGGTTTGTTGGCTTGTGTGGTAGGGGGTGGGATTTAGTTTTGTAAGAAAATGCGTGGCTTGTGTGTCTTGTGGGGCTTGTTTGGATCGAGGGATGTAATTTAGTCTTGTAATGGTTTGTGGGGCTTGTATGGTGGGGGATGTGATTTAGTCTTATAAGGGTTTGTGGTGCTTGTATGGTAGGGGATGTGATTTAGTCTTGTAATGGTCTGTGGAGCTTGTGTGGATCGAGGGATGTGATTTAGTCTTAAAAGGGTTTGTGGTGCGTGTATGGTGGGGGATGTGATTTAGTCTTATAAGGGTTTGTGGTGCTTGTATGGTGGGGATGTGATTTAGTCTTATAAGGCTTTGTGGTGCTTGTGTGGTGGGGGATGTGATTTAGTTTTGTAATGGTTTATGGTTCTTGTATAGTGGGGATGTGATTTAGTCTTTTAATGGTTTGTGGTGCTTGTAGGGTGGGGGGTGTGATTTAGTCTTGTAATGGTTTGTGGTGCTTCTATGGTGGGGGATGTGATTTAGTCTTGTAAGGGCGTGTGGTGCTTGTGTGGTGGGAGTCCTGAATTCTAACAAAACATGATCTTGCATTTTTGTGTTCAAGTGTACGAGAAATTGTCCTGCACTTCTGTCTTAAAAATTACGTTTTAATTAAGCAAAAAAACCTGAAGTGGAATGGTTGAAAAAACAAGAAAATCCCACATAAATGCTGCGGAATTTCAAAGGCAGAAATAAGATCTGGTGCTGGGAAACATTTGCTGAAGATTTCATCCAAAGGATACAATTAATAAGTAAATGAATGATTAGACAGATGAATTTGTGGATGTGTGTGTTAGTGAATGCATAAATGCATTTATCGACAGATGTATCGTATATATAAGAATTGGTATGTTGGACTTGACACAAACACAACAATTACAAATCACCAAACGGTCTTCGTAGAGGACACGAAATAATTAGATCAAAATGATCTACTATTATAAACAAGAAGGGTTAGAACGATTGAAGACATGACCTAACTAACGAATTGGTGCAGATACGACTATTATAATACTGCACAGTAACGTCTTGTCGTTTCCGCTTTATGTGTGACGACCTAAGACATGTCTATGAGTTTGTCGACATTTGTTGGATGGATGCATAAAATAGATAGATATTTGTCTAAGCTGATGGATGGATAGATCAGTGGATGCGTGGATAGATCAGTGGATAATTTAATGCATGACTAATTGGGTGAATGGATGGGGGAATTGAATCACGGTATTAAGAGATGCCTAAGAGATATAAAATAAATAAATGTTAGAATACATGAATGTTTATGCAAATCCATAGATGAATTGATCGAGGAAGAAATAAATAAATAAGTGGATAATAGAATAAATGGACGTTTATTCAATGTGATAGCCGGATTGATAGAGGAAAGCACAGATAAATAGGTGGATAATTTAATATATGAATGATTGAACGAGTGGATGGATGAATTGAATCACTGTATTAAGGGAGGAATGCTTATAAAAATAAACAGATGGCTAATAGAATGGATGGACGAAAAGGCAAATTGATAGATGGATTGATGGAGGAAGGCATAGGTAAATAGATGGAAAATTTAATATATGATTGAATGGACGAGTGGATGGATGAATTGAATCACTGAATTAAGGGAGGATACTTATATAAATAAACAGATTGATAATATAATGGATGGGGGTATAGGCAAATTCATAGATGGATTGATGGAGGAAGGCTTAAATAAATATATAAATTAAACCCATATTTAAAAGCATGTGCTTTTTTTCTATGTCTTTCAGAATGGGCTCGATTCGGCATCACCGCCAAAGCTCAACGGGTCGTCTCTACGACATTGACAACAACGTCAGAGACAAGGAACGAGAAGAACATGAAGCCATGGACAGACACAGTCACTTACAAAGAAACGATTTTTTAGTGTTGTATGAACACCTTCTCTTAGAGTGACTAGAAAAACGGTTTAGGATTCCTCCGGTGAAAATGAAAGCTTATAGCGTTTAGAAGTTTCAACGACTACGGTTGCTCAAGTAGTCATTGAACATAACACGTGCATGGATAGACAAAGACAGCCACTTGAAGAAAGACAATTGTTTAATGATGCATGAACATCTCGCTTAGAGTGAATAGAAATTCGATGATAATGAGAGAATAAAGCTTTCAGAAGTTTCAATGACTGCAGTTGCTTTTGCAGGCCATAATCAGATACAAGTCCATGGAGAAACACTGCAACTTACAGAGGAACGATGTTTTGGGACTGTATGGACTCTAAGTGATTTTAAATACGGTGAAGATGAGAACTTACAGCGTTTAGAGGTTTCAATGACTTCGGTTGCTTGGACAGACACAAGTGCACGGACATACACAGCCACTTAGAAAGAAACGTTGTTGTGACGTCTGAACATCTTCGTTTAGAGTGGATATAAATACGATGAAAACGAGAGCTTACAGCTTTCATAAGTTTCAATTCCTCATGGAGGCCATGACCAGATAGAGGTCCTGGACATACACAGCTATCTACAGAGAAACGATGTTTTGATACTGTTTTGACTCTTAGTGATTATAAATTCGGTGAACATGAAATAGTGCAGCATTTAGAAGTTCCAATGACTTCAGGTGCTCAAGCATTCTTATCAACAGATAAGAAACATGTTATTCTCAGTATTTTAAAACGACCAAGACACACATTTGGTGAGCCATCTGATTTGGAACTATTCAATTCAAAGCTACAGTATTTCCATATACGTATATTCTTTGTTATTCACTTGTGCCATTACGTGACGTGTGGAGTTTAATTTGCTGTTTTTAAGCCAAGTGATTTGCGTTGGTTGTTGACCGAAAATGTAGACTTTATGTTACGGTATCTATCCATCTACCACGTCTACCTCTTCTTACCCCATGACCATTTATTCTTCTGATGTAAACGTGCAATGGTAGTTGATCAGGTTACACTCACATAAGGCCACTATATGTATTTATATTCAGCTTTAGGACAAGTTCCAACAGACAGATCAAGGTCAATTGGTAGGATAGGGTACCCAAACGACTAAGTGCTTCAAAGTTCATACCTCCTTAACATCTTCACTGTGTTGCAGAGCGCACAGGTAGGCGGCCTGGACATGTTTGCATGTCAGATCATTGCCTGCCTGCTTTATGGTGCATTGAAGACAGGGATGCGTTCATCTGGTTGGCTGAAGAACAGTACAAGCATTCTAAAAGGTCTCATTGAAAGACCTCCATATTCATATTTCTTGGGAGTCGCATGTGTCGGATAGCTTAGCCTGGGGCTCTGCATTCTCACATGGGACTCGGCTAACAGCGCCGTTCACATGTGTCCTTCGCGCAACAGTGTATGCAGATCAAGGACATGCCTGCACAGTTACATGCAGGCACACACACACACACACACACACACAAGCTACGTCTGCCTAAACCAATCTTATGATGGTGTTATCTCTATTTGTGATGGACAACAACTACTATTCATATTATGAATCGTGCCTGGCATCCATTGAAAAGGAGGCAACAACTAAAATGAGATGCCTTTGCAATTATGTATCGCTGTATCCATTTATGGGATTTCACGATATCTTATATTGAATGTCTAAGTGTTCCATGATGTAGTTTTCTGTTTTTCTACAAATTACTTCAAGCACATATTTCTGTTCTGTGATGGGGTTTTGCCTGTAGACTGTAAACGGGATTTCCCTGTAGCACATCTCTTGTACTAGCTTCTCAAAACGATGAACATGAACAATTGGGGATCGAGTCCCACAAGTTTGAATCAACTTCTGATCTCAAGAGTACAAGCATCCTGAAATATGTCTTGTCAGTGATACAAGGCGATTCGGGACCAGAGAGTGACGTTGGTGACCAGGGCAGTCTCTTCTTGACTATAATCAAAATACAGCGCAAATTTCACCATAAAGCCAAAACCATCTGATGAAGTCGCCATCATTGCTTGCGTAGAGCAACTAAGATAGCTTGTAACAATGGGCTTTCGAGGCTCCTTTGCTAAACTGCCAGGCCTCCAGTACCATCTCGGCATTATATTGAGCCTGATGTGATCAACTCAGCACTGCATTGCGCTGAGCTTGCCAATTCCCAGCATTGTAAAGAGTTGCTTAACTCGTCAATCCACATTGCACTTCGTCAAGCACATCACGACCTTCCTCTATGTGATCGGAATGAAGTCAGATAAATTTCTGGTTTCTGCCTAGGGCCCAAAAAAAAAAATTACTAGAATCACAAAGTGTTATTCGCTTAATAAGACTGGTTAATCTAAACCCTTTTGAATCCCGGACACCGATATATCGGAGTGTCTACATACCCTATTCCTCGAGACACCTGTTTGTTGGAGTAATGGGTGGACCATTATTTTAAGACGTCATTTTGGCTTTACCACTTGGATGGTGGCCATCTTACAGTAACGTCTGCACAGCACACCCATTTCCTGAAATAACAAATATAGCTGCTCAAATATCGAAGCATGCCCTCAGGAAGATTGTTATGATACAATTGGTTTTGAAAATTCAGAAAATGGCTATTTTAAAAGGCTCACAACAGAACAAATCGTTGACAGTAATTTCAAGTATTTTGAGGCTGATAATTTGAATTTAGAGGGTAATTATTCTAAAAAGGATCAGTTGTTGTTTGAACATAAAAAACATGTGTAATTTGGATTATTATTTATTCATTGATTAGGATCAAGCAAGTTGTGTACCTAAAAGGATAAGATTACGGTCCCTGTATGGGGGGGGGGGGCGGGGGGGTGTAGAGGGAAGGGGGGGGGGATTTGGTATCCCACATAATATATTAAGTAAATTTGACCAATGTATTCTACACTCTACTGAAGTAGGAACCTGGGCTAGTCAGTCAGTTTTAAATATAATAATGGGGACGGCGTGGGTTAGTGGTTAAGTGACACGGCTCACAATCTGAAGGTGCTGGATTCGATCCCCATCACAGCACCGGCCGTTACCCCGGGGAAGCAAACCCTTAGAAAATGCAGGAGGAAGCGGGCCATGACATAAAATGCTGAAGTCGAATGCACTGGGCCGATAGGCCCAAAATAAAAACTACAGTGACGCACACCGCTTTGGGGATTACAGAAAAGGCGAACGCAAAAAAAAACCCCAAAAAACCAACAAACAACAAAAATGTAATAACTAAATTAGAGCCCATAGTTTTATCATAGTAAATAGCTTTATTCAAATGCCTAAAAATTGCGTATTTCTCAGAAGCGCAGGAGAATGGGATTGTACGTACTGGGTAGCAGGAATGAAAGGGCTAATAATATTAATAGTTCAAATAAGAAGAAGAATTAACTACATGATGAACATGATATAACGTTTGTACACTAAGATCTCATGATTGCTTTGCTAATGGTTAGCAATATGTCTAGGGTCTAAAATGATTGACGGGATCTTCCATCTTATTGCGGTGTAGATAAACATTTCAATGCTCGAGTTTAGCCATTAAGTTCTAGCCATGCTCACAATCGTCTTGTGAGGTTGTGGTTCTCTGAATTTTGATTACATTGTGCACTAGTTCTTTCAAGTCCTGATCCGTGCATTTCTACTAAAATTACTTCTTTCGTTCTAAAACTCCGCTACGAAGCCAAAAAAAGGGCTTTGCAGATAGCAGGAAATATCCAGAAAACGAAATGCGTTGTGTCGTAGTTTACAGCTTGACTAGTTGGTCCGACACATCTGACTTCAGCACTCATTTTTTAGTGCTGGATTAGCATTCCCCCTTTGATCCCTTTTCTTTAGCAAGTGCTCTGTTGTAGCATGTTATCCAGGATATCTCCGCCTGGAGGTGTATAAGGGTCTTGGCAGCTCTAAGTCAGTGGCTCTGACTCTAGCAGTCAGCTTAGAGTCACTGACTGCTGCAGCTTACGCAGTGCTTGCCGTCTTGATCCTAAATATCGCAGCCAACCTGTAAACTACGATACGAAGCATTCGGTTCTCCGGACTACATTATGTTGCTTGTAAATACCTCGTCGGGTCGATGTAGCAGGACTTTGGGAACGAACAAACAAAGAACAAGGAGAGTTGTGTGGCCTGGAGACAACTCAATAAAGGGTGTGGTTATTTCCCTTTCATAATTTGTAGGGTCTGCAGGGGAAGAGAAAAATCGGTAGCCCTAAAATCATACGTAGAAGATAATGTGATAAGGAAATAGAATTGGGGAGAGACGACTAACGTCTTGTCAGGAAAAACATACAGATCAACAGCAACGGCCACAATACCATCAAAAGCAAAAAAAACAACATCAAAACCAACAGCAACGGCCATAACACCATCAGTAGCAACAACAACAGCAACAGCAATATCAACAAATACAGCAACGACCATATCAACATCAACATTAGCAAATTCAAGAACAACAGCAATATCAACTACAACGGCAATAATAACAGCAACACCAGCAACTATAGTAACGGTCATAACAACAGCAACATCAACGGCAACAATAACATCTGCAACAACAACGACATCAACATCTGCAGCAACTACATAACAACATCACCAGCAATAACGAAACATCAAGAGCATCATCAACAACAAACCAACATCAATAACAGTAACACCAACAACTACTACGGCAACATCAACTGCAACAACAACAACATCAACAGCTGCAGCAACAGCAACAACATAAACATCAAGGGCAACATCAACAACAATCACAGTAACACCAACAACTACAACAACAACACCAACAACTACAACAGCAACATCAACAATAACGGCAAAAGCAACAACCAATAGCAACAACGCCAATTAAATAACTGGAGAGAGGCGTATAGAGTTGACGAAGGACCAGGAATAAGGGATGGGGTAGAAAACCACTGTTTCTCTGAGATGTGTGAAATTCTACGATTGATTTGATTGAGATGTTCTAAAACCACAATTAACTCGTTACATCCTAACATGCCCAATACATTTTATTTGCAACAATGTAACTAATATTCTGTTTATGGCATTATTGAACTTTAAAAAAAAAAATTTAAAAAAAAGGATCAAGATGCTGAGCAGCGCATAAGCTGCAGTGGTCAGCGACCCATTGCTGACTGCTAGCATCAGGGCCAGCGAACCATAGCTGCCAAGACCCTTCTACACCTCCACGCGTGGATCCTGGATAACAGACTGCAGCAGGGCAGACTGGCTTAGGAGAAGGGATCGAAGAGGGAATGCTAACCCGGTACTCAAAAATTGCTTGCTGAAGTCGGATGTGTTGGACCGAAAGGTGCAAATATCGCAGCCAAGCTGTAAAACTACGACACAACGCATTCCGTTCTCTGGACTACATTCTGCTACTTAAGCCCTTTCAGGGTTTGGTAGTGGGAGATTGAGAACGAACGAAGAAGAAGAAGAAGAAAAACTTAAAAAAAAAACAAGGCACAACATCGAAATGTCATTTGTAAGCAGATGGTTTATGAAGAGACAAAGTAGTATTTCATTATCCCAGTGAATAAATATGTCCTGTTTAAAGACACATGATTCATGTATTTACATCCAGGAAAATTACAAATAAACTAAAAATGAGAATGATCAGGCGTTGTGTATATGTATCATTGTTATACGATTCAGAAAGGTGGAGAATATGCAAACGGTAAACAAGATAGAGGTCTTCGAAAGGTGATAGAACAGAAGAATTTTTCCTATTTCGTAGAAACAGCAACGCTGTGAGACTAACGGACGTAAACGTATTACATAAACGGAAAGGATAAATTAGATAATAACAACGGTTTTTTGTTGTTGTTGAAAGTACAGCCGCCCACAAGAACAAGAGAATGCAGCTACACATTATTTAAAGGTATAGATAAGTTAGATACCAGGAACTATATTTTTAGTCAGAGAGTGATGAATGTTTGGAACGCTTTGCCAAAGAGGAAATAGTAAAGGCTGGGTGAAATAATATATTTAAGAATAGATTTGTTCACATAGTTATTTTTAAGACACGTTAATGTAAACAACGCTGGTTGTATACGTACTCTACAGAGTCTTCTAAACAAGTATGCACAAGTAAAGTTAAGATAAGGTTAGTTTAGTTAAGTTAAGTTAAGCTAAGATAAGTTAGTTAAGTTAAGTTAAGTTAAAATGAAAGAAAAGAAAGATTTCTGACTAGTCAGAAATAGGACGAGAAATACTGGCATACCCATTAAACAAATAAAATACTTTGGACATTGAAAGAAACATGTTAAATTGCTGAAGACATTACTGGAGAGAGAGCTTAAACTCATGCACACAGGAGGAAGACAGCGCTGTAGTTGGGAGAGCAAATATATAATAACAGTCAACAGCATGTTGGAGATCAATTATAGTCAATCCTCTATGCGTTGACGTCGCGACATCATCATGTTCCACAGAGAGCTGGCAAGACTTGGGCTGACCGACAAATAGTTGTAAACTTATCTGAATCTAAAAGTAAAAAACATATCAATCTTACAATGATGTTCCGACTGTTTCCGAGTGATACGCCAGGGTCTCTGTGCATGACCAGGACAATAATAGCACCATGGCCCTACAGGGAGCATGTGGTAAGAGGCGACTAACTGTGTAAAATAACATAACATGGTATTAGAGGGTTTGTTAAGAGCAGCATAGATGGCGCCTAACAGGCTGTCTGTCTACTTTGCTGTAGTGTTTGCGTCTATTAAGATGGGCTCGTACGTAGGTTAACCATCTTCCTAGGCACTTGCTCCTACGCAGCAGAGTAACAAGCTGCTCGAACCTAAATCGCTAAGCAGGAAATTCTCCTAACGGCTACTTCCGGCTCACGCCAGAGCTTGGTCCTGCAGAATGGCGTCTGCTCCTGTAGAAGTGGACTAAGAGTATGTTCCGACTGATCTAATTTGGCTCTGCGGTTTTTCTTTTCAATTAAAGAACGTCGCATTATACTAAGAGAATGACTTGCCTAGGCATGGCGGTAGTTACTTTTGCTGGTATCAGTTGATATTTTCAAACAGCAAAGTCCTGATCAAGAGATGTAACCATATTAAATAAATTTGTTATCGGTCGGATGCAACAGACTAATAGGCGCAGAGCACAGTACAACGCATACATCCCATTGAAACATAACGAACGAGAAAAAGAAGGAAAAAAAAAGCAGTATCGCCTATTTAAAATCACATGTTAATGGGTAAAAAATGCACAAACTTGTACCATAAAAATCAACATGAGGCAGACGATGCAACACAGTGCATGACCTGACAGCTGCCAGCGACTCATAGCTGGCTACTTGTTTCAGCGTTCCAGAGCTGGCCAGGACGATACTTCGCCTCCAAGTAAAACAGGATGCACTAGTGTAGTCTGGCTAAGATAATTGAGATAGAAGTAAGTTGACAAACACGGAACCCCAAAATCCAGCCCATCGGATGTGTCGGATCGGAAGGTACATATTTCACAGTCTCCATTTAAATTAATTTAACGTATTTATACTGGTTTAGAAGACTCTACAGAGTATGTATACAGCAATTTTTTTTACATTCACTTGGGCTATATAAACTTATGCGCATCGAATCTATTCTTAAATACATTAATTGACCCAGCTTCCACTATTTCCAGTCGCAGGGCATTCCAAGCATTCACTACTCTGTGACTAAAACAATATTTTCTACAGCAAAGTCCTGATCAAGAGATGTAACCATATTAAATAAATTTGTTATCGGTCGGATGCAACAGACTAATAGGCGCAGAGCACAGTACAACGCATACATCCCATTGAAACATAACGAACGAGAAAAAGAAGGAAAAAAAAAGCAGTATCGCCTATTTAAAATCACATGTTAATGGGTAAAAAATGCACAAACTTGTACCATAAAAATCAACATGAGGCAGACGATGCAACACAGTGCATGACCTGACAGCTGCCAGCGACTCATAGCTGGCTACTTGTTTCAGCGTTCCAGAGCTGGCCAGGACGATACTTCGCCTCCAAGTAAAACAGGATGCACTAGTGTAGTCTGGCTAAGATAATTGAGATAGAAGTAAGTTGACAAACACGGAACCCCAAAATCCAGCCCATCGGATGTGTCGGATCGGAAGGTACATATTTCACAGTCTCCATTTAAATTAATTTAACGTATTTATACTGGTTTAGAAGACTCTACAGAGTATGTATACAGCAATTTTTTTTACATTCACTTGGGCTATATAAACTTATGCGCATCGAATCTATTCTTAAATACATTAATTGACCCAGCTTCCACTATTTCCAGTCGCAGGGCATTCCAAGCATTCACTACTCTGTGACTAAAACAATATTTTCTGGAATCTAATCTTGACCATTCATTCATTAATTTGTGATTGTTCCCTTTTTATCTGGTATGCAGATGTATTTTGTAAATCTTGTTATAGTCTAATTTATCCTTTGCCTGGATTGTCTTATAAACATGAATTACATCAACTCAATTTCGTCTTTTTCTAAACACTGTAGACCGGTTTTGCTTATTCTTTCGTCATAACTATAAATCCGGAATCCCTCTAACAGCTTTGTCGCTCCTCTTTGAACCTTTCCAGCATGTTTATATCTGCTTTACGATAAGGACTCAATACCTGTACCCAGTATTCCAACCTAGGTCTAACTAAAGTGTTATACAGTTTGACTATCACTTCGATGCTCCTATATGTATTATTATTTTTAATCCTACATAACATCGCATTTGCCTTTTTCACTGCTACCTAGACTTGCTCACTCTCTTTACCTGTATGATCTATAATAACTCCTAGTTCATTTTATCTTTCCAATGATGTTCTCTCCCATATCGTCGCTACGTACTATCAAGGACTAATAATAATAATAATAATAATAATAATAATAATAATAATAATAATAATAATAATAATAATAGTTGCCCATCGGTGTCGATGAGAACCGCTGACATCATTCTGGTCACAGATTTCCCTGTTGGGTGTGGGTGTGCATGTGGGTGTGCATGTGGCTGAACAGGCCAAATGCGAGCACGAAAACATCTGCTGCATAACGGCACACGAGGTCTGTATAAGGTGATGGTGTTCCCACTGTTCGTTATTTCTGGGTCTCGCGTCTGCTTTGTGTTTTCATAACATATATATATATATTATAAATGTTAAGTGAGTCCCTCAGACTGTCTTTAAAACGTTTCTTTGGGCGTCATTTCTCACCCCATTCCCTACTCTCCCAGCCCGCCGTATTGTACCTTCTTTGGGAACCGTTCGCCTGACATACGAACAAGGTGTCCGGCACATCATAGATGTGCTTTTTCTAGCAGTGCATGGATGCTGGGCATGTCAGCCCTCGAGAGAACCTCGATGTCAGTGACACGATCTTGCCATCGAATATGGAATATTTGCCTCAAGCAACCTGTGTGGAAGTGGTTTAACCTCCTTGCATGTTCAGAGTATACAGTCCAGCTTTCGCAGGCGTAGAGTAGAGTTGGAATGATGGTGGCACGGTAGACTTTGGGTTTGGTCTTGATACTGATACCACGATGCTCCCAGACCATCCAGCGTATTCTACCAAAGGCTGTGCTTGCCCGTCCTATTCTGCTTGCCACCTCGTCATCGAGGCTGACAGATTTCGACAGCGTACTGCCCAGATACGTGAATTTATCTACAACAGCCAGCGACTGCCCGTTGACTGTAGTCTTTGGTTTTGTGTACGGGCATATCAGGTGCTGGTTGGTACATGATCTCTGTTTTCTTGGCATTTATGTTCAGACCTAAATTTTCGCATGTGGCCGAGAACAGGTCCATTCACACCTGCATGTTCAGTTCTGAGTCGCTGATCAGAGTGCACTCGTCGGGAAACACAAGTTCTCTGATTATGTCGCCAGCCACTTTGGTTTTGTAGTTTATTTGTCAGGGATTGAGTAGCTTGCCATCAGCTACTTTATGGGTAGGCCATGCTCCAGCGATCTGAAGGCGTCTGTTATCGTCGCCGCGAACATCATTCTGATCAGAGTCGGAGCGAGTACACCCCCTTGCTTTTCTCCGTTTGTTCCTTGAACAGTTTTAGAGGTTTCTCCACTGCCCAGTACACTAGCACACATGCCTTCGTGTAGATGTGTCACCATTCTTATGAACGTGTTAGGGCAGCCAAACTTGGACAGTATCATCCACAGCCCTCCGCTGCTTACTGTATCAAATGTCTTTGTCAAATAAATAAATATAGTGTATAGGGCCTGGTTTTTAAATGATTTGAGACGAAGAAATAGAAGAAGAACGCGTAACCAATCAATGAATGTGGTTATTCTTTATTTTCATCTGTATCCTGTTTACAATATTTTATAACTAATCGATATCGTCACGTCAAATCACATCAAATGTCAACCTAACTTCTTCTTCTTCTTCTTCTTCTTCTTCTTCTTCGTCGTGCGTTCTTAAACTACCGCTACCAAGCCTTTAAACATGACTTTGGGAGTAGCAAGATGTAGTCCGTAGAACGGAATACGTTGTGTTTATACATTTGCACATTTCAGTCTCACATATGCGACATTAGCCGACATTTTTCAGTGCCTGGTTGGCTTTCCCTCTTACCTCTTCGATGTCTACTCCTTAGCTTCAGACTGAGAACAGAGTATAATATGATAAAAAGCCATCTTTACAACATCATTATGATTGGACAGATAACAGGTGCCCACGTGAGGAGCATACTATGATCGTGGAATACACCCTACAGAGCTGCATGCTTACGCATGAAGAAAGAAAACACAACTGGCCTCGCGAGACAGATATAAGACAAAAACCTGTACTGAGAAAAAACAGTTACACACAACGGTGTATTTTGTAAGAGAAATCGAAACCTTGAACAAAGAAGAAAAAGAAGAAAAGAATAAGAAGAAAAAGAAGAAGAAGAAGAAGACGAAGAAAAAGAATAAAAAGAAGAAGAAGAAGAATCAGTCGAAGAGGAAGAAGAAGAGAAGGAGGAAGAAAAAAAGGAGAAGATCAAGAAGAAGAGGAAGAACAAGAGGTAGAACATTAAAAAAAGAAGAACAAGAGGTAGAAAAAGAAAAATACATCAATCTCTTGTAGTCTGTGGTTTGCTAATTGAATCAACAAATTGAAGATAGGGTGTACCGACGAATGCCCGTGCGGTACTGGTAAAATGACCGCTGAACATCTGCTGCAGAACTGCCCGACATACGAGGATCAGAGAGAGCAGATGTGGCCATCACCAGTGGAACTGCAAGACAAGCTCTATGGGAGTGTCGACAGCCTCAGGATGACCACCGCTTTTTTCGAAAAAATAATGGTTACTGTCTGACTGTGTACGAAGAAGAAGAAGAATCGATTAAAATGTTATTATCTGATACTCGGTCACCTATTTGGATGTTAGTAAATTCGTCAAATCCATCTATAAACCCACCACTGTATGTTCTTTGGAAGCCAGAATGGGATTGTCTTAAACGCGCGTAATCAAAAGCAAAGAAAAAAAAAACAGATCTGCAGTTAGACTAAAAAATTATGAAATCGCAAATGTCACAAGTTTTGAATATCTCAACTCCATTATTATCAACAATCGAGACTGTCAAAAACAAATTATGGAGGAGAATGGATATAGAAAGTTTAAAAAAAGAAGCGTATAGCAAAACATGAAAAAAACCACGTATGAGAGATAAGAGAGACGAAAGAAGCGTGGATACGTGAGCAATGTACAAACATCGCAGAGGGATTAGACAGAAATCACGCTAAATGAGGATATAAGGTGGTCAAAGAACTGGTAACACCAAGATAAGGCAGGAACTTTATGATCCATGATAAAAGCGGCAAGTGCCTTATTGAGGACAATGATCTACTTTCACGATGGACAGAATACTGTTCCGAGGTATACATCTATGAGGGACGGAACGAATTTGGAAAATCAATCCCCCCACCACCAATAACTGTAGAGGATAACCAACTGATAACGAAGGAAGAAGTAGCTGCAGCAGTAAAGACATTGAGAAGAGGATAGGCGGCCGACGTGGAAAATATACCAGCAGAGCTCTTACAGGCATGTGGGGAGGTAGTGGTGGAAGGCCTGACACCCATCTGCAACAAAATATTGGCGACAGGAAACTGGCCGGACTTATGGACAAAATCGATGATTATATCGTCACCTGTCTGGAAACTTAAAGCTGTTCCAAAATTACCGAACAATGCCTCATCAGCCACCTTAGCAAGGTCATGCTTAGATTAATCCTCGACTAATTGAAACCCAAGGCAGAGAACATCATTGCCGACGAGCAAGCAGGGTTCAGACAGGGAAGATGCACTACCGGACAGATATTTAATTTAAGACTGCTAAGCGATAAATATCTAGAACAGCAGCAAACACTGTATCGCGAACGATTACTAACCTTCGTTTTGTAGATGACATCAACGGATTGGCGGGTTCAGAAACAGAACTCCAGGAATGGGTTAGAAGACTCGATGAAACAGCTCTTGACTATGGTATGGAGATTACCGCTGGGAAGACAAAATTAATTACCAACAACGTCGAGGGCTTTAACAGCAGGATTAAAGCTAATGGTCAGAAACTCGAAGACTGATTTTGAGACACCTTAGAGTGCTTCTTTCAACTAAGTGAAGACTGATAAATGCACAATTTATTCCTACATTGTATTACTAATGTCAGTCTTAGTCCTTACTAGCAACATCTAAGAATAAGATCCAGAGATGTTATATGCGCTGTGTGAGGAGTGCAGCCGGAAAGACGGTCCGTGTCCAGATCCGCAATACCACGCTGAAGCAGACAATGGGGACAAACTAAATTGGTGCCTAAATTGATTCTCAACAAATGAAGTGGTTTAATTATTTGGTCAGAATACAGTATCACCAGCCTGCATCAAGGGCATATCATTTGCAGGTCTACTGTCCACGAGCTAGTGGCAGACCACGACGTCGGTGGATCGAAGGTGTCTCTGACACTCTCAGGAAGTTACAACTAACGGCAGCACGAATCACTCACTTGGCGATAACAGGAAATCTATGCTTTCCATCTCTGTGACGCCGTCTGACAAAGGGCATGGGGATACACGTATGACGGCGAAGAGGTTGAAGTTCAAGTGTGGCTGAAAAAAAGAGACAACGGTGCAGGCTTTAGTGGACTGATATATCAATTTGATAAGTGTATCAATGTTGACGGAAATTCGGTACAGAAATACGAGACAATGTAGGTGCAATAATAAATGGTTTTCAAGTTCCTATTTCATTCAGTTTTTTTAAATAGCCATGTGTGACATATTTACTGACTTGTGTGCTCGTGAGTGCGTGTGTGTGTATATATATATATATATATATATATATATATACATATATATATATATATATATATATATATATATATATATATATATATGAGCGTATGTATAGGCTAACATGAGCAAATGGACATAAGCTTGAAACAGTGCATCGCCTCTGGTCTCAACGATCAGTGTTGAGGCATCAAAACCAAAGGTCCTAGCCAGAAGACTCGCTCGTTATAGACGTCATACTTACACGCTCTCTGGTTCTCTCAATATTCCTCTACGCTTTCCTTTAATGGGCCATTACAGTAGACTTTCAGAGAAGAATCAACGTCATGGAGATGGATAAGAGATGTTTTAGAAGACTAGTAAACGTCACCTACAAAGACCGTATCACAAATGATGAAGTACAACGAAGAATTTGGAATGCAAGTGGACTTTGCAACAACTTCCTCATAATTATCAAAAGACGACAATTGACTTGGTATCGTCATGTCTCAAGGTCCAATGGCTTTGCGAAGACTATAGGGCACAGTACATTTTCTTCTGTTAGTTCCTTTGTTATCAAACTACCGCTATTAAGTCCTGTTAGCAAAAAGCAAAATCTAGTCTGGAGAACGATGTGCATTGTGTCGTAGTTTACAGTTTGACTGCGATTTTTGCACCTTTCGCTCCGACTTAGCATGACATTTTTCTGTACTGTTAGCATTGCCTCTTCGATCCCATCTCCTTCGCCAGTCTCCCCTGATACAACCTGTTATCCAGGATCACCCTGTGGAGGTGGATACGGGTCTTGGTAGCTCTGTGTCGCTGGCCCTGACGTTAGAAGTAGAAGGCAAGCAAGGTTGAACGTAAGAGAAAACGACGGAAACACAAAATGTATGAATGGACTAAGAGAGAGGAGGCGTGGAGTTGTGGATGTGTCAGCAGGGGTGCTCCAACGATTTCAAGAAGCCACGCAATTAACTGAAGTTAATTTAGCTTATGACCACGTTTCTTTGATGGTGGGTTTCAGGGGTTCCACTTACATTCCAAAGCGTTTTTGATAAAGTAATAATAGTTCTTCTGGCTGCAGTGCAACGCAGGGTTTCTCAGCAAGCTCACCAGAATGGGATAACAGTATGGATCTCTCCCTCGCTACCAAACTACTTTAACATAGCCTGTTGCCATTCAAGAGACCTAGGAGAAGTAGCGAGGCCGTATTGATCAGTAGGTTTCACTTAACTTTGATGGTACTCTGGAAGGCTTAACGCAATTAGTTCTCAAAATAGTATGTAATTAGTTTTCAATATAAAACGTAATTACAATTCTTGAAAATTTGTTTAATACGTGTTTCTATTGAACATATTTTTCCTGCCCTTTCCTTCTGTTTTCATTGTTCTGTTATTATTGATTTAAATTGTATTATGTCTAAGAAAATACAACATCTAACTGCTACGTTCTCCATTATGGAGTCCACATTCTCTCAGGCAGTGGGACAATTATAGCTGAGTTGTGCAAGCGAAAGAACTAATTAGCCAAATTAAATGCATCTCCTCCCAGCAAGCATATCGTAACAATAACTAAAACACTTTAAACCTTTGGAAAAAGTAGTTGTCTTAATTGACGTATTTGTCAGCACAATTAACGCTTGACGGATGGAACAGAATTAGAAATACAAAAAATGGCATTCCTGACACTAAACAAACAAAAGGAGATCAGATCGATGGAAATAAAGATTCACACCAAAGTTCGAATATTCAACGCCGGTGTCAAGTTGGTACTGCTGTATAGACCGGAAACACGGGGCATGACTAAAGTGATATAACAAAGGCTTATGTCCTTCGTTAACACGAAACTTACGAAGGTTAATGCTCAAAAAGTGGCAGGATATACTGAGTAATGGAAATGAGCCAATAGTCCCAGGAAGAATACATTAGATGAAGAAAATGGGGCTCGATAGGACATACATTAACAAAGGTGCGGTGATGATATTCGGGTAAGAGGAGTCATGAACATAAAGGGAGACGCTTATCGATACGAATAAATGTCGAAAAGTCCTCGTGTTTGTGCTAAATGAGGTAGTTGAAACCTATGCTTTCGACGTACTTCTGCACATTTGTCTACGTTTTATCGTAAATCAGTTCTAAGCGTTATTGTTTCATTTCTGAAAATAAATCAATCACCTTTTCTTTTACAGAAATGATAGATAAAGAGGAGCCAGTAGATGTTATTTATTTAGATTTTGCAAGGGCTAGTATCATCCAAAATTATTGTGAAAGTTAAAATCACATGGAATAGGTAGGGAAGTTACCAAATGGATTTAAAATTGGTTAACGTGAAGAAGGCAGAGAGTGGGCATAAATAAAGAGTACTCTGAGTGATGTGACGTAAAAAGTGGAGTGCTAGAATGCTCGGTTTTGGAACCAATTTTGTTCTTGATGTATATTCACGATTTTGACATTAATGTGTGATCCATGGCTGCAAAATTCGCTGATGACACAAAACTATGTAGTAGTGTCACGTAAGAGGAAGTGGATAAATTGAGGTCAGATTTAGATAACATTCCAACATGCTCTGTAAGCTGGCAAATGGAATTTAATGTAGATAAATGTACAGTCATCCACATGGGTAGATCCAATATGGAACATAATTACAGAATGGGAGAGAACAATATTAGAAAGATAGAAAAGGATAATGACCCAGGGGTTATAATAGAGCATACAGGTATTGTGAGTTAGCAAGTCCAGGTAGCAGCGAAACAGGCAAATGCAATGTTAGGTATGATAAAAAGAAATATGAAACATAGGAGCAAGGAAGTGATAGTCAAACTGTATAAAGCATTCCAGAATTACAGTTATGAGGAAAGGCTCAGAAAAACCGGCCTACAGTGGCTAGAAAAGAGAGAAATTCGAAGTGACTTAATAGAAATTTATAAGATAATCAAAGGAACGGATACATTAGACTACAACCCGTTTAAAAAAAAATACAACCACCTACAAGAACAAGAGGCAATAGCTACAAATGAACTAAAGAAAGGTCCAGATCATATATTAGGAATATCTTTTTTAGTCAGAGAGTGGTGAATGCGTAGAATACATTACCACATGAAGTAGTGGAGGCAGGTACAATTAATGCATTTAAGAATAGATTGGATGGGCATAGTATTTACAGTAATGTAATGTCAATGTAACTAGTTGTATACAGACTCTGCAGAGTCTACTAAACCAGTATAAAGACGTTAAGTTAAGTTTATACGCAATCAAATCGAAATCACAAAATTAAACATAACTGTAATGGAATAACATTTGAAACACACTTTGAGAGCTTGGAATGGAACACTCTCAGTCATGGAAGGCCGGCATAATTTGCAGCTAGTTGGCTGTGCAAATAAGTAGCACCGTAATAACCGTCTCCTAGCTACCAATTGTGTTGTTTCCTACACTGTGTTAGGCTGGACTCCATTAGCTTTCCTTTACAATAATAACTGATACAAACAATTTCCCGCTTCACGCATTTGCTAATATGTCACTACGCTTAAATAAAGCTTAAAATTACAATTTCAATTTCTAATTTATTTCACTTCTGTTTTGTGATAAGGATTGTCTTCTCTAATTCTGCAAAAGAGTTTGGGATAGATCAGTCTATCCTGTCTATTCTAACGCTTTGCTACTGCATCCAATCTATCCAATCTGTTTCACATATGATGAAGAGAACGAAAGGTAGACAGAAAAATGCATGACGAAGAGAATGTTAGAGGAAACTAAAATTAAATCGTAACACATTCAGAGATACGCAAAGAGCAATCCAGGGCCGTGCTTGCTGAAAAATTATGTTATTAGTTAATGCACTGAGAGGAGCAACGGGCATTCCTTGATTGATTAATTGCGTTGATTAATGCAGTGTTAGAAGTACGTCCTGTCTTGTATACAGCAAGCTACAAGAAGCAGCCAATATAACATCGCGTGTGAGTGAATTGACACAGGCTTCCTAGATGCACTGATTGGCATTGCTTTAAATAGCACCTAAAATGCAGCTGGGTAAATTACCGAAACCAGCGATTGATCGCTGGTTGCCTGCTGCATGGTCAGCAAACCAGAGCTGTCAAAGAGCCTATTTCACTACTACCTAAGGATGCAGCTCAGTGAATTACCGAAGCCAGCGATTGATCGCTGGATGCCTTCTGCAGGGTCAACCAGAGCTGTCAAAGAGCCTATTCCACTGCCACCTAAAGATGCAGCTCATTGAATTACCGAAACCAGCGATTGATCGACGGATGCCTGCTGCAGGGGCAACCAGAGCTGTCAAAGAGCCTATTCTACTGCCACCTAAAGATGCAGCTCAGTGAATTACAGAAGCCATCGATTGATCGCTGGATGCCTGCTGCAGGGTTAACCAGAGCTGTCAAAGAGCCTATTCCACTGCCACCTAAAGATGCAGCTCAGTGAATTACCGAAGCCAGTGATTGATCGATGGATGCCTGCTGCAGGGTCAGCAAACTAGAACTGTCAAAGAGCCCATTCCACTGCCGATCGGTGACCATGTAAATAGGCTGCAAGGCTGCGGTCTGGCTCAGAGAATAAGGATCGAAGTGGGAAGGCAACCATGGTATCCATAACAGACAGCTTACAGCCGTGGTGTCGGGGTTGTAAAGTAAAGTAAAGTACAGTAAAGTAAAGTAAAGTAAAGTAAAGTAAAGTAAAGTAAAGTAACCCATATCATTATTGCCCGAAGGGGTGTGAGATGTTAGCGATCTCACATTTCAAAGGCTCGGCTATATGAGGGCGGTAGCCATCTCCTTTCCCTCGCCGCTTTTACTTCCTGGACTGAACCGGTACCCATTTAAGGCTGGGTGGACCCGCGAACCATTACGGTCTGAAAAAAAACACTACCGCCTCAACTGGGGAATGAACCCAGGACCACCCAGATGCGAAGCCAGCGCACTAACCATTGCGCTACGCGGGGTTGAAAGCGGCAGATATTGCAGCCTGATTGTAAACTACGACACAACGCCATTTCCAGAGCGAATGCCATAGAAGAAGTAGAAGAAGAAGTAGAAGAAGAAAAAAAGAAGAAGAAGAAGAAGAAGAAAACTGCAGAAATGCAGAACCAAATGGTATGATTTGCTACATAGAGATCGATTGCTTAGCGTAAAACACAGGCTGGTCAGTCCATCTTAAAACCACTGATGCCATGTCAATTTACAGCTGGGTCGATTGGTTAGTATCGATAACGGGTATCGAACACGGTACCTTTTCCACAGCAAGCGAACGCTTTACCTTTAGCCACAAAGACTTGTATCAATAGTCGTTAATGCAGGAAAGATGACCAACGCTAAATGACCACAGACAAACCTCAATCTGAAATCCTGGCATTCAAACCAGTAGAGTAAATTGAATATGTGCTGGGTGTGAGGCGCACCTAGAAGTGAAACTCTTAAAATGTATTTTTAACAATAAAGACTATTTTTAGAAACTAGAAGATAAATTATTTTGCAACTTTTTTGTACGAATAAATATGTTGTATTTTGCCGCAATACGCACTAGGTAGGAGAAGTGGAAGCAGGAAATGAGTACCATACTTTACTTGCGTGCGGGCAGAATTATCGCACACAGTCAATATTAAATATTGGTTTAAAAGAGTTATGAAAGGACATGGCGCCTTGGTGTTGCTGTTAAACTATCCATTGACATGTATGCGACAAAACTCCCGCACACAGATTCAACGTCGAACAGGGGGCCATAATCCTGAACACATTATTTTGAAATGACCACTCTAAAGTGAAATGAGACACCAGACTTGGCAGGAAGATGCGAAGTTGAGACAAAAGATGTGGGACAGTCGCTAGGATTTGGTTAGGACTACGGACTTGATCATGGAGATCGGTCTGCGATATAGCATGATAAAATATCCTGAACGCAGAAAAAAACGTAAGTCCTATATTCCAAGAATTGCCTCCGTTTTTTTACTAGTTAAGTTTATCAAAGACATTGATTTGGAATCTTTACTGAAAGAAGGATACACGTTAAGTGAATTTATTTTGACTCTTGCGAATACTACAAGCTCTGTAGAGCGCCGCTTATTTTCTGCTTTGAAGTGAATACATAGTTGACCCAGAAATTGTTCAGATCGTTTGATAGGCTTGAGTCGCATTCATCTAGAAATGAAAATATTAAAAGAGTTAAGACTGAAAAACTCATATTCTGCTTTAGTGATTGGATGTTTTTGACTAAAGAAAGGAGGCGCGAGTTAGCGTGCACATGATAAATGGTATAAAGTGTTCAACCAATGAAATAAACATTCATTAAGTGTATTAGATGTTTATGATTGATGTATGTTTTCTAAGTATAAACCATTTTACGGACGAATGCTCACAAAATGTGTAGGTTTAATATGTTGTCGTACATTTTCCTCACAACAAGAGTGTGCTGATGAAGGTAGGCCGGGGTCCTCCAGACGGTTGTGCTCTGTTTGGCTTCATCTGCGTGTCGCTTACTACTACGGGGATCACGTCAATCTCTCACCTTGTTAACAAGGCTGTCGTGAAAACAGTCCGTTTCCAGGAAGACCTGCGTGGAAGCCCGGGGCCTTGTCCAGTATGTTTTACAAGAGCCTGACTAACATGTCTGATCAGTATGTTTTGTCTGACCAGACGCTAGACTTCCTTCTCAACCATTGTACTTAAAATAAAGCTAAGACAAAGCAGAAATTATACAATTTACCAGAATTCTATGAAAATAATATTAATAATAATAATAATAATAATAATAACAAAAGTAATAGTTATAGTAATAATACCATAACAAACATTGAATGTAGATAGTTTTAAAATCTAAGAATGTAGCACGTCTTGAATTAGGAATCTGGATACAGCAATGTCAAATAGTCACAGAAAGTGTGTGATTTTTATGACTAAGGAGCCAATGATGGAAGCTTGTGAAGCCAGGATGTCAGTTCTTGCCTTGAACCAGTACGACCTGGACAGTAGATTCATGTCAACCCCTGGAGGTGTGAGGACTCAGCATCTGCCATCCACTCGTACCTCAGCCATTCCTTATGTACCTTCTGAAGTACGGTTGCGCGGCTGCCCTGATGACTAACCTTGTTAAAGCGGTATCAGATAGCGATCTCAGCGCTGAGGTCACAGCTTCTATCTCCCATCTTAAACTACAGTTGTTGACATGTATGCTTCAATTCAATCAGCAACGACCTGTCAAGAGGTTAGACATACCTTTCAAAAGCAAGAATGTGTTACTAACGTAGGCAGCCAATGGAATTACATGTACCGTGTCTTCTATGAGAGTAGAAACACGAATGCAAAATCTATCTTTCGTCAGGGTCAGGACATATGACATATAACTCATAGTACATTACATCAATAGTATCCTTATGCTACATTCAAGTCATGACTGTCTTTCGGATGATGGGACCTTGGAGAAGCAACTAACTCTCAACTGGGTTCTTGTACCCCTCTTCCTTGCTGTTTTGTCGTTTCACTTTTCGATGTTGCACGATCTTTTTTCACCCATTTTGAGGTAATTCTTCAGGTTGAAACTTCAATTGGATCGATCTCCAGACATAACCAATGCCTTCATATCCCACTTACATGTATCTTTGTACATCAGCTGTGGTCGGCCAACTGTTCTTCTACCACATGCCATAAAGCATATTCCATACGAAGAACACAAGCAATCTAACGCAGTCTTCCATTTCTTAGGAGAGTGTACATACTTATGGGACTATTTCGAGTGTACCTCTGCGTTTTTCAACCTAACTTTCTAAGGCTAATGAAAGAAGTTTAGCCTTTTCTCTTATTTTGCAGCCATATTGTAAACAACGGCCTTGGTCTTAACTGAAATGTTGAGGTTTTCCCAGACACGCGTTATGAGACGGGAATATAAGGCAGCAGTTTTTTTGCCATTTTGATTGCCTTTTTGTGGTCAATGGACAACACATTTATAGCAAGGGAAACAACCATATAAAACATTTAATGAAGTCAAGGAGACTAGAGTTATCTAATGACCACCATTCCTATATAATTGGCTTGAGCAATCTGAATTGCCTGGTAAATTATGAACGTATTTAATTTTGTGAATCCCCTCTCTGTATCTCTGTCTAACTATGCAGTCCTCATGTCCATTTAATATAAAATTTATTTGCGAAAAACCCACATATCTTTCAACCCATATCTTAAATTACAACAGTGCATCTCTCCTTCCTCTAATCCTTCCCATATGTTCTGCCCCACAACCTGTCAATCTCTCATTCTCTCACAACTTCCACCAGTCTGTCAATCCTTCCAACCACTCCTTCCCGTTCCAACAAGTTGTACAGAACAACGAACGTCCATACGTCCTAGCCTAGTCACGAACGCAATATCAGTCATTGTGTAATACAGCATGGCCTGGGGGCGAAACGTCCATTCCACAATCTCAACGACTGAGTTCGAATCCAGCTATGTCCAGTTTGGCGGAAACCTGCTGTTTTTCTAGGTGCAATGGCTAATAAGGAAAGTAATGACAACCTATAAATGGCCTTTTTCATCTATGCAGACGGTCATGAAGTAAGTATGTCTGTTATTTAAATAGACGGGTCTTTTCTCTCTCCGATTATTGTCAAGTTTCTCTCTCAAAGTAGCTTCAAGTTTATCTCTCTGAGTAGCTTCAAGTTTATCTCTCTGAGTAGCTTCAAGTTTCTCTCTCAAAGTAGCTTCAAGTTACTCTTTCCGAGTAGCTTCAAGTTACTCTCTCCGAGTAGCTTCAAGTTTCTCTCTCCGAGCAGCTTCAAGTTTCTCTTTCCGAGTAGCTTCAAGTTACTCTCTCCGAGTAGCTTCAAGTTTCTCTCTCCGAGCAGCTTCAAGTTTCTCTTTCCGAGTAGCTTCAAGTTTCTCTCTCTGAGTAGCTTCAAGTATCTCTCTCCGAGTAGCTTCAAGTTTCTCTCTCTGAGTAGCTTCAAGTTTCTTTCTCCGAGTAGCTTCAAGTTTCTCTCTCCGAGTAGCTTCAAGTTTCTCTCTCCGAGTAGCTTCAAGTTTCTCTCTCCGAGTAGCTTCAAGTTTCTCTCTCCAAGTAGCTTCAAGTTTCTCTCTCTGAATAGCTTCAAGTTTCTCTCTCCAAGTAGCTTCAAGTTTCTCTCTCTGAGTAGCTTCATATTTCTTTCTCTGAATAGCTTCAAGTTTCTCTCTCCAAGTAGCTTCAAGTTTCTCTCTCTGAGTAGCTTCAAGTTTCTCTCTCCGAGTAGTTTCAAGTTTCTCTCTCCAAGTAGCTTCAAGTTTCTCTCTCTGAGTAGCTTCAAGTTTCTCTCTCCGAGTAGTTTCAAGTTTCTCTCTCCAAGTAGCTTCAAGTTTCTCTCTCTGAATAGCTTCAAGTTTCTCTCTCCAAGTAGCTTCAAGTTTCTCTCTCTGAGAAGCTTCAAGTTTCTCTCTCTGAGTAGCTTCAAGTTTCTCTCTCTGAGTAGCTTCAAGTTTCTTTCTCCGAGTAGCTTCAAGTTTCTCTCTCCGAGTAGCTTCAAGTTTATCTCTCCAAGTAGCTTCAAGTTTCTCTCTCTGAGTAGCTTCAAGTTTCTCTCTCCAAGTAGCTTCAAGTTTCTCTCTCTGAGTAGCTTCAAGTTTCTCTCTCTGAGTAGCTTAAAGTTTCTCTCTCTGAGTAGCTTCAAGTTTCTTTCTCCGAGTAGCTTCAAGTTTCTCTCTGAGTAGCTTCAAGTTTCTCTCTCCTAGTAGCTTCAAGTTTCTCTCTCAGAGTAGCTTCAAGTTTCTCTCTCCGAGTAGCTTCAAGTTTCTCTCTCCGAGTAGCTTCAAGTTTCTCTCTCAGAGTAGCTTCAAGTTTCTCTCTCCAAGTAGCTTCAAGTTTCTCTCTCTGAGTAGCTTCAAGTTTCTCTCTTTGAGTAGCTTCAAGTTTCTCTCTCTGAGTAGCTTCATGTTTCTCTCTCTGAGTAGCTTCAAGTTTCTCTCTCCGAGTAGCTTCAAGTTTCTCTCTCTATGAGTGGCTTCAAGTTTCTCTCTCTGAGTAGCTTCAAGTTTCTCTCCCCGAGTAGCTTCAAGTTTCTCTCTCTGAGTAGCTTCAAGTGTCTCTCTCCGAGTAGCTTCAAATTTCTCTCTCCGAGTAGCTTCAAGTTTCTCTCTGAGTAGCTTCAAGTTTCTCTCTCCTAGTAGCTTCAAGTTTCTTTCTCCGAGTAGCTTCAAGTTTCTCTCCCCGAGTAGCTTCAAGTGTCTCTCTCCGAGTAGCTTCAACTTTCTTTCTCTGAGTAGCTTCAAGTGTCTCTCTCCAAGTAGCTTCAAGTTTCTCTCTCCGAGCAGCTTCAAGTTTCTCTTTCCGAGTAGCTTCAAGTTTCTCTCTCCGAGTAGCTTCAAGTTTCTCTCTCCGAGTAGCTTCAAGTTTCTCTCTCCAAGTAGCTTCAAGTTTCTCTCTCTGAATAGCTTCAAGTTTCTCTCTCCAAGTAGCTTCAAGTTTCTCTCTCTGAGTAGCTTCAAGTTTCTTTCTCCGAGTAGCTTCAAGTTTCTCTCTCCGAGTAGCTTCAAGTTTCTCTCTCCGAGAAGCTTCAAGTTTCTCTCTCCGAGTAGCTTCAAGTTTCTCTCTCCAAGTAGCTTCAAGTTTCTCTCTCTGAATAGCTTCAAGTTTCTCTCTCCAAGTAGCTTCAAGTTTCTCTCTCTGAGAAGCTTCAAGTTTCTCTCTCTGAGTAGCTTCAAGTTTCTCTCTCTGAGTAGCTTCAAGTTTCTATCTCCGAGTAGCTTTAAGTTTCTCTCTCCGAGTAGCTTCAAGTTTATCTCTCCAAGTAGCTTCAAGTTTCTCTCTCTGAGTAGCTTCAAGTTTCACTCTCCAAGTAGCTTCAAGTTTCTCTCTCTGAGTAGCTTCAAGTTTCTCTCTCTGAGTAGCTTAAAGTTTCTCTCTCTGAGTAGCTTCAAGTTTCTTTCTCCGAGTAGCTTCAAGTTTCTCTCTCCGAGTAGCTTCAAGTTTCTCTCTCCGAGTAGCTTCAAGTTTCTCTCTCCGAGTAGCTTCAAGTTTCTCTCTCCGAGTAGCTTCAAGTTTCTCTCTCCTAGTATCTTCAAGTTTCTCTCTCAGAGTAGCTTCAAGTTTCTCTCTCTAAGTAGCTTCAAGTTTCTCTCTCTGAGTAGCTTCAAGTTTCTCTCTCCAAGTAGCTTCAAGTTTCTCTCTCTGAGTAGCTTCAAGTTTCTCTCTCTGAGTAGCTTCATGTTTCTCTCTCTGAGTAGCTTCAAGTTTCTCTCTCTGAGTAGCTTCAAGTGTCTCTCTCCGAGTAGCTTCAAGTTTCTCTTTCCGGGTAGCTTCAAGTTTCTCTCCCCGAGTAGCTTCAAGTTTCTCTCTCTGAGTAGCTTCAAGTGTCTCTCTCCGAGTAGCTTCAAATTTCTCTCTCCGAGTAGCTTCAAGTTTCTCTCTGAGTAGCTTCAAGTTTCTCTCTCCTAGTAGCTTCAAGTTTCTCTCTCCGAGTAGCTTCAAGTTTCTCTCCCCGAGTAGCTTCAAGTGTCTCTCTCCGAGTAGCTTCAAGTTTCTCTCCGAGTAGCTTCAAGTGTCGATAGGCTATTTCGGAGTGATGTCTTCCATGTGGTTCGCACTGCCGCTGAGTTTTCCCAAGCACTGTGGTCGATTGAAAAGTCTGTCATTGATGTTTTTTGGTCGATGGAGAGTTCTGTCATTGATGTCTTGCAAACATCTTTAAATCTGAGCAGGAGTCTGACAGATCACCATACAACACCTGTTTTGGAATGCGCCCATTGTCCATTCTACTCACGTGACCCAGCTAGGCCAGTCTTCTAGCACGTAACAGTCCTATAGCAGAAGAAAGATTTACGCGTGGCAGTACTTCTGTGTTTGTTTTCTTGTCCTGCCGTCTGATGTTAATAATTTCCCGCAGGCAGCGTAGGTGAAAAGTGTTTAGCCATCTCTCGTGCCTAGAGTATGTCGTCCATGTCTCTGATGTGTACATCAGGGTGCTGAGAACACAGGTCCGATATATCTGCATTTTTGTCTTCAAAGTCAGTTTAATATTTCTCCATTTCCTCTTGAAAAAGCCGCCAAATGTAGTCGTTGCTCTTCCAATTCTTATATTTATTTCCTCGTCTAGAGAGAGGTCGCTTGTAATTGTTGATCCGAGGTGGCTGACATTTTTGGTTGATGCTAGGAGAATGCCATTGCGAGTGATGTTTGCTGGATTAACGGTACCTGACCCCAGGACCACCGTCTTTGAGACGTTTATTGACAGCGAGAACAAATCGCAAGCCCCGGCCAAACTGTCAATGAAAGATTGCAAAGTAGCCTCATAGTGAGCCACAAGGGCAGCATCGTCAGCGAAAAGATGGTCACTGAGTAGGACTTCCGTGGTATTTGTATTTGCTCTTAGTCAGGCTAGGTTGTAGAACGAACCATCAGATCTGGTGCAAAAGTAGACGTCTCCGGGAGCATTTTTGAAAGCATTTTCCAGAAGGACAGCAAATATAATACCAAATAGTGTCGGGGCAAGAACGCAACCCTGTTTGACTGCAGATTTGACTACAAAACTGGCAGTTGTTTCGCCATTCCGCCATACGGACAAAAATGACAACTACCGTACTGCCCACCTGCTAAGCAGCGTCTAACAGCCAAATAGGTTGGTAATTGTAAGAAGCTCTTCTTGTTCACTACACAGTACACAACCCACCTCACATTGGTAAAATCAAACCGGCGACACTATTCGTTTCATGGCAAGACAACTGTCACTATGGTTTAGTTTGGAAGCATTTAAGTTTAGTTCTGTAAAGTACAAGGCGTGATCAAATGAAACCGGACCTAACTGTACTAAGGAAACATTCAAACCATGCGCCTGATGACGTCAATATCAGCACATACCAACCGTCAAGTTTGCAACATGCCATTATTCTCCAACTCATAGTTTCCTCAGCAGACCATTGAAAACATCTTGGGTGTGATACGGAATCTCTTCATAGTTGATCAGCGTTTGTTGATTCGATTTCTAACAGCTGAAGGATGTCGACCAGTTAAGATTCATCACAGAATGCCGACAATGTATGTGGACCCGAATTGCTGCATAAATTTTGGCGGTGGCATCTTCTGACGCAACAATATGCGCTTCAGCTGGTCTCGGTAGATCGTTCTTTAACTCACGTCCTTCTTTAAACATCGTTGTCCAGTTCTTCATTGTTGTTAGTGAAACACTTTTGCTACGATACACTGCCTGCATTCGGGTGCTGGAGGTCACGGGTTCTAATAACGGTGGAGAACGGGATTTTTTAACATAGACTTTCTGGTATCTCTCTGGATCTGTAGGAAGTAAAGATCGCACGCCCGTATCCAGTGTCGAAATCGTTAAAAATCCCTCGGCAGTTGAAGATCGAACATAGTCGGCTGAGTGACCCGGGCAACATTCAAATCTATTACAGCATCCTCGCTGGTGCTGCAGAGTTCGTGCATTGTGATGAGATTCTCCACAAATTTGGAGATGAACCTAGCACTTATGGGTTAAACCGTGTGCAATGACGTTGATTCTTTGACTGAACTAACTTGCAATAACATATTATTGTTCATGGAAAACATAGACTCAGAAAAAATGTCGAAATGTTAGAGCAGTTTGAAAACAATAGGCACGTATGGATCTTGAAACATATTAAACTGAAGAATAATCAAGTGTTCTCGTGGTTCCTGTATGGTGTAGAGACATAGACACAATTAACTGAAAGAATGAGATAATTTAGTTCGATTGGGATGGGGATATATAGATGTCAGTTATATCTTGAGGAACGAAAATTAGACAAACCGTAGTAGTAAAGAGGCAAGGGGTGACATGAGAATTATTGAAGGAAGTGAATCAACCAACTTAAATGTTTTGCCACATTAAATCAACAATGAACCTTGCTGGATACCGTACGGTAATAAAAAGTAGAAATTAACGTGTGAAGACAGTCATTTCATTATGTTAGACGGACAACATCAAGAGATGGACAGACAGGTAAAAGGCCCTTCGGATTGCAACAGTTCAGAAGGCGGAGAAGACCCTGAAGATCTATTGATGTCCACATTCGATGTTGGGAGAGCATGTAATCCGAAGCGATTCCTCATAGTTATATATTCTTGTCTAACAATTGTTATCGTTTATCCTAGTATGGGATACAAATAGGCGATCGTACTTCAGGGTCTACCAACCGTTAGGTTGGTAAAATATACTGGAATCGACCTGAATTTGAGTCCCTTCGTCAAAAGAAATAATTCGTGTGCTGTTTGTTTCCGTGTGAGGCAGCGGGGTCTAAGGGTGAATCGTCTGTTTCACATACTCAACGCACCGGGTTTGAATCCAGATACGTACATTTTGGCTGACGATGTGTTTCTCTCCTCTGCTTATGGGAAATAGGTCAACCTAACGTTCTGCACGCCTGCCAAGAAATCTATAACACCCAAATGTTGTCAGTTGTAATAAACGACGTTCTGCAAAGGACATGCTACTTTCTTACATGTCTACATTCGTAGAAGGCACCTTGAGTCCAACACAAGAAAAACGGGAATCAGCTGGAAATAATTTGATAAAATAAGATAGTACAAATCTGCTTAGAGATGATTGGTTGATCGTCTAGTCAGCGCGAGGTTATAAGGGCGAAAGTGATTGTCTCCCCTTACAGAGCAAATCAACTCAACACCGAAGGGCAGATAAGTCAACACTCAAGGGCAGAAGAGTCTACACTCAAGGGAGAAGTGGAGCGACTAAGTACAACACATTTGTTAGTTTTGTTAGTTGATTATTGCAAACGATGATGGTGATATTAGCAAACGGTTTTGTCTCGAAGATGTACCTTGCGCTGATTATAATGAGTAAGTAATTGCGCTGGCCATCGACCTCACTCTGTGGTCTCGAACTATTTTAGACCAGTGGCAAGACATAAGTCAAGACGACGACGACGACGTGGGGTGACTCAAGACGCAGATTCTCTCGCCCAACCATACGTGAGAACAGAGATAACTTTAAAACTTGGGGGATTCGATCGATCACCGTTTCTGTTCATCGCTATGAGAAGCGAGTGTTTGACATATCAATCAATAAATCAATCAATCACAGCAACTTCCTAAAAGAATCTGCAGAGCATTCAGAGAACCACTTTCCGATTCCAGTCTTGTAGTTTTGTTTCAAAGTGACCATCGGTCGAATGGGATGTTCATGCTGGCACTGGAGGGGTCAGGCCTGACGGGTCTGGGGTTGTCATTGGCCATCACTTTTCTGATCAGAGGGCCAGAACTATCTGGGACAATGGTTTTACTAGAGCGGCTCGACTGTGGCACCAACCCCTGTACCTCCACCCTCTTGAGACGTGCACTAATGATGATGCTGGAACATGATGTTTAAAGATATACTGTCTGATATCTGCATGAGAAAGGGTTGTGTAGAGAAAATGCTTGTTAGATTGACTGCCGGTCTTTGTGTTTGTATGACACGGACACAAATAGCACCACTGCACTACAGAGAGCATGTCGTAAGACGCTACTAACTATGTGACATGGCATAACACCGACCATTGGTATGTGGTTTGTTTAGAGCAGCGTAGATGGCGCCTAACCGGCTGCAGATTTACTTTGCTCTAGTGTTTGAATCTATAAAGATGGACTAACACATCGATTAGCCACCCTCCGTAAGCGCTTGTCCCAATGACACCGAACATTAAGCTGCTTGGGCCTAGCCCACTAAGCAGGAAACCGGTTTCCCAGCTTCATCCAGCTCATACCAGAGCTGAGACCTGCTCAGGAGCATCTGCCCCTGTAGACGTACAGTTCGACTAAGAAATAAGAACTATATTAACGGTGAAACAATATATGGCTAGGTCTTAGTGACCTCCAGTAGTAAATGACGTCGCCAACAAAAACCGGCTTGATTGCATGACGCCGGGCGTTAGGTAGGCAGAAATGTAATGTTCGAAATAAATATTACACTGAGTAATGTCCACATTAGAGGATTTCGACGCACGAATCAATTTATAAAATTGGTATTGTTTTGATGTTCTGAAAAGAAATATCGTTCGAACCCCCTCGAGAGATGAAAATATGATGAAGGACGACGGTGACCTCAATGACTGCAGGGCCATTACCGATAACAGGTGGCAAAATATGTGTTTGGTTCGTTGTAGGTGAACAACAACCCAATGAAAAATATGACGCACACAATTTATCCAAATATGATCCCCCCAAAAGCGACCCCTTACATATGTAGTAATATTATTCCACATCAAGCGAGAGAAGTAGATAGAATAATACAAACAGGACGAAAGGTTCAAGATGTCAGTCAAATAGTATAACACGCATCGTCTGAACTGCTGCAGAATCTTAAGGAAACATCCGACAAAACCCTATGTTCTTGCGATGGTTAATTCTTCATCGTCATTATCGTCATCAAAGTCTTTCAGGTCCTCATGGATCACAGGTTTTCAACAAATACACGCTATGTTCTTCTGTGTTGTATATCCATTTCAGCTTAAGACTTTTTCAAATTTTCTTTCTGCTTGGCTCTAGCTCTGTTCGCAGTGTGTTTTTCTCTGCTTCTACGTCTTTTGACTTAGAGATACCAAAACATAGACTGTCGTGCAATGCCTGCCAGTTGCTTTCCTTAATTTGTGCCTCATCCAACGATAAGCTCCACTGATAACTGGTTGGCGCTTTCCAACAGCTCCACATTAGTTATGTTAGCATAATGTCCCACTCTTTCAGTCGTGCGCACACACTTCCTTATAAAAATGTATACATTTCTGCTTCTGTTGTTATTGTTATCCATGTTTCAGAGCCATTCAACTGAAGTGACTTGCAGCTGAAGATTTTAATTTGTTTTATTCTTTCCTCTTCAGGACCAACGTCGAATGAATCAATTTTGTTAATTCGACTTAATGTATTTAAAAAAAAATTGCCATAAGTTCTTCAATGCAACTTTAAGAGTTGCCGTCTACTGGCGTATGCATGGACGTTTTGACTCAGGCCTAGCTTCCATATGTATGGACTATCTGGGTGGGGGATGGCTTCCGTCTGTATGGACTCTCTGGGTGGGGTCTGACAGCCGTCTGTATGGATTCTCTGGGCGGGGTCTGGCAGCCGTCTGTATGGACTCTCTGGGAAGGGGATGGCTTCCATCTGTATAGACTCTCTGGGCGGGGTCTGGCAGCCGTCTGTATGGACTCTCTGGTTGGGGTCTGACTGCCGTCTGTGTGGACTCTCTGGGCGGGGTCTGGCAGCCGTCTGTTTGGACTCTCTGAGTGAGGGATGACTTCCGTCTGCATAGACGATGGGGGGTCGTGTCTGGCTTCCTTCTGTATGCCCCTGTGGTTGGGTCTGGTTGTATGGACGCTCTCGATCGTGTCTGGTTTGCAATATGTATGGATGCTCTGGGTGGGTATTGCTGTCGTCTGCATGGACGCTCTTGGTCGTGTCTGGCAGTGTCTGTATGGACGCTCTTGGTCGTGTCTGGCAGCGTCTGCATGGATGCTATTGGTCGTGTCTGGCAGCGTCTGTATGGACGCTCTTGGTCGTGTCTGGCAGCGTCTGTATGGCCGCTCTTGGTCGTGTCTGGCAGCGTCTGCATGGACGCTCTTGGTCGTGTCTGGCAGCGTCTGCATGGACGCTCTTGGTCGTGTCTGGCAGCGTCTGCATGGACTCTTTAGGTCTAGTCTGAAGCCAGCAGAGTCTTTCACTGAAAACCAAGCAACTAAATTACAACATAACATGTGTCACCCCCAACACTCTTTATGGTTCTGAGACTTGAACTAATCTGCAAGGCAATCAGATGAGCATTGAAGTCTTTCCCTTTTGTTGTTAGAGGCGAACTAACTATCTAAGTGTGTGACTGGGTCTCAAACCACGAAGGCACACGGCGGATAGGCGTCTAGAGCACACTCATCATGCTAAACCGTCGCGGTTTATCATCATTTGGATATGGGGTCCGTCGTGACGAAGATGTTGGAACAGGTAATGGACGTCAAGGGTGGAACCGACCCTCTCCGTCATGGTCTCTCCTCTGCAGTCGTTCACGACCACCTGGCTAGGTCAAATCGAAAAGATATCATCCTCTCTGCATGCAGACTGGGACTCGTCATTGTGCTCATATACGGTTATCGCCACGGCCCGTATCGCCTTATGGACTACCTACCTACTTACCTACCCACCCAATGCAGTGAAAGATCCGTTAGCCTTTGGTTGTCCCCAGCCGACCTGGCGACTAGGCAGGTTTGTCTGGGCCTCCTACTTTGCATATATTGCTAACAAGATATATGCTAGGGTATGTAATCATTTATATAGAGTGTTCCTCTCGCTACCGGTCGTGGTTTCCCCTTATAACTTTTAAACCAATGAAAGTAATTCAATCACATTTGGCAGAGCATACCATTGTGTGTCAGGCGCACAGTGAGCTTAAGAAAATATTGAAAGTGGTCAGCATAGGATCCTAGGGTTCATTTCACACGCTTATCTGTGTTACGTAAAGTATTTTCTAACACATCATCAGTCATAGACTTAATTTTCCGCCACGTGGTTTCTTGTAGTTTCATGATATCCATTCTGTTGTTGCCATACACTTTCGCTTTCAGTATGCCCCAAAAGATGAAATGAGGTGGGATAAGGTAAGGTAGCCTTGGTGGCCAAAGTTTCTTAGAAATAACAAGACTGTCTGAAGAAGGAAACAATTTAAGGCATGCTGACATTTGTGGTGTATCATGTGACTCTATTCTGCTGAAAATAGCCAGTGTGGAGTTCCTGGTCGTCAAATTGGTTAACAAATTCACGGGAACTAACCATGTAGACTGCAATACCCACGATTGTATGGACGAAGATCATCATTATCATGTAGCATGTTCTGTGTAGAACGTCGTCCTCATCACGAGCAGGCCGATATGAATCTCAAGTCTGCAGTCAATCTTCCCGCTTGCTCCATGTTCGTATTTAGAGTTTCCTTGATATCGTGTACCCACCTTCGTCTTGGTCGACCCCTACGTCGTGTTTGAGGTACCATGCACTCTATGACCGTTTTTCCAGTCAGTTACGACGTTTGACGTTTTTCCGAAACAACGTTTATGAGCCAGTTTTCTTCAACATTCAGGTCTTCTTGGATGGTTTTATTTGACACTTTCTTTATCCAAGAAATATTTAGCATTCTTCTGTAACATTTTGTTTCAAACACTCCAGTTTTCTTTCTTGCTGCTTGTTTCGTAGTACATATCTTGCACCAGTACATTGCTACAGGGAATATGCATGTTCCCAGTATCTTCAGTTTTAGTTGCTTGTTAGTTTTATGCCATAGATTTTGGATGTTGTTTAGCTTCTGCATCGCCATGACCAATTGTCTTCGTCTAATTTCTTTAAAGCAGTCTTCGTCGTTTGATAACTTAGAGCCAATATATTCAAAATGTGTGACATGAAAGAAGATGGAGACCAATAATGTGAGGTCGCAACAGAGCACACCGCACGCCATTCGTTCCCTCATAAAAAGCCGTCTCCGGCACAATGTGGGGATTTGCACCATCCCAAATACAGGTATTCTAAAAATTTGGTAGTAACACGCCATTTTGGCGAACAACGACCAGTTCTCTATTCCCGAATGCGCACTTTGCTAAATTGCTGGGACCAGTGACCGTAGTTGAAACTCTTCTGTCCCTCGAGAGGTTTCAATTTGTGCAAGCAGTAACACGATATGCGATACACGTCACACTTGTGTACTTCAGTTTTCTATCACCATCCACAACCCTCTTCATTCGCTTTGTACAACAAGCTTGGTAGGTAGCAGTGGACTAAGTATTTCAACAACAAAAATACGTCATGGAATATCATTAATGTTCCCTAGTGGTTAATGAGAGCACCAGAATAGGGCTACTGTTTCCTTACATGCATGTAGTAAGAAGTGACAAAAGATGGTCACGCATGTGATTAGCAACCCCATCATGTAACCACCATTGCAATTAGAACACACTACAAGTTATTGAAATCAGGTATTCCCAAAAGCTGGCCAGGTTAATCATGTGCATCGTCGGACCTATGTTTCAATAGATGGGGCGAAAGGAAAAGTACACGCTTACTTACCACGCCTGGAGGAGGGAGGCTGGCGTATGGTTAGGAACAACATCCTGATCAGACATATTAATCAGGGTCAGGCAAAACATACTGACCAAGACCCTCAACTCAGCTTCCTCCAAGCACTCCCTGGAAACGGGCTGTTTTAATGGCAGCCTGGCAAACGAGGTGAGGGATTGACGTGATCCCCATAGTAGTGAGCGACACGCAGATGGAGCCACGCATAGCAAAACGGCCTGGAAGACCCCGCCGGTCCACCTTCATCAGCACGCTCGTGATGTAAAGAAAGCTACTGCAACCCGCCACTTAACGTCTTTTTAAGGGATCACAACAAGGTAAACCTTCTTATTGTGGGCATTCAAAACAACAAAGCAACCTTACCACGTCAAACCCCCACGCACTGAGAGCCTCCGCCAACGTATCCCGTCAGGCAAACCACGTGAGTACGTGCGCACGGAGAGTTTAAGACAGCGATAGGTGGTAAATTGACCTTCTATTCTCTTTCAAATTCGCAGCTGTTCGTTTATATCGTGTACCTGAAACAAGTCAGTGATAGGATGGAAAGGGTCACAGACAACATTTGAAGGTAAAAAAGTACGTAGGCTGAAATGCGTCACAAGATGCTAGACATTAAGATACAATATTTACACCACGCTAGTTATCTTTAGCTTTCGCATGATAAAACAGAGCGCATGTTGAGTAACGGTACAGTTAGAGCGATTGCTTCTCTCGTCAAAGGGATTAAATTCAACCCCAAGCCGCTGCATGTTCAAATATTCCCAGGTGTTGTTGTTTTGTAAGACACTTCTTTCTGATTTTTTTCGCCTATCCTGTTTTACCTTTCAGCGTCAGGTTATGTAAAACACTCTTAGTGAGTTAATTCAACACGTGATGACGTTTTTTGGGTGGTTACAGTGGCTCTTCTTACAATGCGCGGCGTAGTTGAGAAAGTGGAACATTGTCCTCCTTGTTATTTAATCATTCCGTGGCTCATAAGTAAGTTTACCACTACGGGGATTACAGAGCAGATCCCCACCTCGTCTACCAGACTGCTGTTACACGTACTGTTTGTTTATTTCCAGAAACCACTACAAGGACATGCGGTGAGGGTCGTGATCATGACATTCACCTAGCCCTGACGTTAGTCTTGGTTCCCATGTCCAGATATAGGTTGAAACCAGACTTTCTATTTTAGAAGACAAGGCAGCGACGGAGGAATCTGTTTGCCTCTACCTCAATGATTGTTGACACATCAATCATTCAATAAAATCCCTTCATGTGGAACACAAGTCCTCAACAAATACTACTCAAGTCTTCCTGTCCTGTGCCATCATTGCCAAAGATACAGAAACACGCACGTCTTTCCTGTCGGTATTTTAGGTTTATGTTAACTTCCCTTTTCCAAGTGTTTTTAATTCTACCCCTGCTTCTTTTACCATGAGCATCTCAGAACAATGACTGTCTTGTAATGGTATCAGCTAGTATGCGTAATGTGTGTTTTATATATAATCAAGGGGACGGCGTGGCCTAGTGGTTAAGTGGCACGGCTCACAACCAGAAGGTGCTGGGTTCGATCCCCATCACAGCACCGACCGTTACCCCGGGGAAGCAAACCCTAAGAAAATGCAGGAGGAAGCAGACCCTTACATAAAATGCATGCTGAAGTCGGATGCACTGGGCCGACAGGCGCAAAATAAAAACCACAGTGTAACGCACACACGCCTTGGGGAATAGATAAATAAGGCGAACGCAAAACAAAAAAAAACAAAAAAATATATATATATAATCAATACCTTCTCTTTACACCTAGTTACACTGGCATCTGTTCTGTTCTTTCTTACAGTTCTATATTAGTGACTTTATCATACCATTTTATTCCCTCAATTCAGTGCAATGATAAACTGATGAAAGTTTGAGCCGTTTTAGTTGTACTTTTCGTTGTTCCCCATGTTTAACATCCGTGCAGTCAGACGGACTTAGCATTGTTGTTGTTGTTGTTGTTGTCCTTGTATGTCCACAGAGAGAAGGATGACGCTTTTGTGAGTCATACACGGACGTTAAATGACGGGATTTTGGAGCTTTCCTCACGTCCGGAGAGTGCTGATGAAGTGGACCCGAGTCTTCCAGACGGTTGTGCTATGATTGGCTTCATCTGCATGTCGATCACTACTACGGGGATCACGTCGATATATCACCTTATTAGCCAGAATGCTATGAAAATAGCCGTTTCCAGAAAAGGACTACGAGAAAGCCAAGTTGAGGGTCTTGTCCCATATATTTTGCACAAACCTGACTAACATCTCTGATCAGTATATTTTGCCTGACCAGACTTCCTTCCCAACATTGGAGTTGAAGATCGTATTCTGGTAGCATACTTAATTTTATTTGCTTTCCACAAATTCCGTGAAGCATTTAAAGTCCATCTCGCATTTCGTTTATTATTGTGATATTGTTGCCAGTATTTCCAACCGTGTCTATTTCACTATCAAGATATATGAACGATTTTACCGCTTTGTAAATCCGCGTCTCCCAGTACAATTTGATTGTTGTTTCGTACTTTACTGAGGATAAAGATGCTGAGCAGTGCATAAGCTGCAGCGGTCAGCGACCCATAGCTGACTGATAGTATCAGGACTAACGAACCAGAGCTGCAAAGACACTTCTACACCTTCAAGCGGTGATAATGGATAACATGTTTCAATAGAGTAGACTGCTAATTATAAGGGATCGAAGAGGGAAGGCAACCAGGTACTAAAAAGAAATGCCTGCTGAAGTCGGATGTGTCGAACCGAAAGGTGCAAATATCGCAGTCAAGATGAAAACCACTATACAACGCATTCTGTTCTCCGGAATACATCCTGCTACTTGCAAAGCCACTTTCAGAGATTGGTAACAGGAGATTGAGAACGAACGAAGAATAAGACAAATCCCAGTATATGTTACTAACCGTTAGGTTTATTGCATCTGGAATATACGATTGGCTGTATTTGGAAATTATGGCTGTAGAATCGTAAATTAGAGAAAGGTAGACCCGCAGCCTGTCAGGCACCATCTATGCCGCTCCAATAGCCACATAACCAAGAACTGATTTTATAACCACACTTTCTCTGTGGATGAAGAATCCGCGAAATAATTTGAGTAGATTGTTAACTTGAATTTTTCCCGGGCAGCGGTAGTTAAGGAAACTTTTTTCGATTTCCAACTGCCAAGGAATTGTTAACGTGGGCGCCACTGGTCACGAGTGTCAGATCTCACTACTTAGAGATCAGGGGAAGTGTTTAAGAATGTTCCAGGTTAAAACATCTCGATCTTCATCGTCATTTGAATCCGCGATCTCCAGCACCCGAGGCAAACACAATTGTGGGGGGGGGGGGGGGGGGTGGGGTGGGGGGGGCGGTGGAAGCTAGATGTCGCCCGAACATCAGCACTTGCCTTGTGCTTCTGCGTAGCTGAGTGATCCGCACCAGTTGTAAACAAATTTGCATATCTCAAAAAAATGTATACACCAACAGATGCGACCCGGTGAATAGTCACAGAATAGTTTCTAAAGTCTACTCCAACTGAGAAAATATACATAATAAGCGGCGTTGCACCCCATGAAACATAAACTGAAGGAGGTCCCTGGATAGAGCTGCGCAAGGAACCTGCGCCTGGACATAACTTGTCTTACATGGCATCAGCATCATCAAGTGCCGTCTCAGCATCTGCGGTTGACAAAACATTATCTCCAAATGTCTGTGCAATGCCAGTGTCTAGTAGACTCAGTTAAACTATGTCCTGACCACATCTTGATATTGTCTGTCCATCTGTACTTCTGACGCGATCTTGCTCTTTTTACCTCCATTCTTCCCTTTAATATAACTTTCAGCAGACTGTCATGTCGCTTGACGCTATACACAAATTGTATGTTCTTATATGCATGTCCTGTCATCGTGACAGACGCGCAAGCAGTACTTTATGAGGAACAGAAAGGATGGTTTAGGTACGAGTGAATAGCAGCTGTTGAGGCCTCAAACATCAAGGGGTTGACATGGATGTACTGTCCCGGTCATGCTGGGGTTCAGGGCAATGAAAGAGCTGACATCATGGCTTCACAAGATCCCATCATGGGAACATTAGTGATAGATAAAAGTGACATTTTGAAATCAACCAATGACCGCCTGTTAGATGACACTGCTGGAAATAGATCATCTGAAGACAGGTCAGTTTTACCCTACAAATGACAGGGCGTTGCTACGGAAAACCAGCTCAAATCGAGAGGAGCCGCAGACACTTTGGTTCACGTATCAGGCTGATAAGCCAAGGGCGCGAGGCTACCATGTGGAGGATTACGGCCGAACTCTTGTAAGCCGCAATCCCGCCCAAAATCTCAGCACCGCTGCAATGGGAGGCTCCTACATGCTCGGGACCTGGGGCTTGCGCCCCAGCCCTATCAGGTAGAGCCACAGTAAGAGGTCCTTGCCGCCCGCAAATCAAAGCGGGCGGACAACTGCTTGATACTCACCCTATACGGCGATGGGGTGCGAAAAACACCAACCAAAGACTTAGAACCTGGTCGGGTTGTCGAAAACAGTAGAGCAGCCACCTCACTGTGAACTGTCAAGACTCAACCACTGACCATGAGAGTTGTCCGCACACCAGGCGATCAACATCTCTGTGACATTACCAGGCTTGTCCTCTGGCTAAATGCACTCCGGCTACGATATCTACCTCTGTACGTTATCAGCCATAACTATCATGCTGGACGCAGAAGAGATGCAGACCAGCGGACATTGCACACCTGCCCCACTGTGTCAACACCCCAGGTGGCGGGGAATGCTAGGCGTACCATCCCTGCATAGAAGCCAAGAAAATAAAGGGAAAAAGAGATACCCCACTCACATGCAAATGCTACGTTTCTTGCAGGACGTGACGATCCTGGGATACAGACACACTGGACTGCCTCTCTTCCGGGTAAACCAGTCCATCTCATATATCACATATCATCATTGCACCCTATAGACACGAGTAGTGAAGACTCGAAAGTCTGGTAAGACAACTTCCATAGGAGAGAAAACTCTGATCGCAAACAACTGCTGCCTTGCAGATAGGCTGGGGACAGCCAAAGGCTAAGGAGGGCATCCCTACAGAAACGCCTGTTGAAATCGGATGCACGGGGCCGCAAGCCTAACAAAACAGTGCAACGTAAATCACAGTATGATGGCAGCACAACCTATTCGAAAAACGTATGGCGCTCATCCTGAGGAGACCCGCCAGGCAGCGATAGCGCCGGGCCTCACGCCTCGAAGGGGCCCACCCTTGACTACTGGTGGTCACCCACCCATGTGTCGTGGAGTCAAGGCACATGGCTATGGGGTAACGTCTATTGGCCAAAACCTCAAGACCCTCAAAATACTACAGTGGAATGCGGAGGGAGTCATTAACAAAAAACTTTCCCTAAAACACCACCTGCATGAAGGTAAGATTGACGTGGCATGTATCCAGGAAACGCACCTCAACAATAACCATAAATTCTCAATCAGAGGATACCAGACCTTCCGTCTAGATAGAGAAGGCCACAAAGGAGGGGTCCTGATACTGACCAGAAACAGCATACCGAGTAGCGCGGTACCTGTCAATCACACCGGACAAGCAGAAATTGTAGGAGTTGACATAATGGCTCAAGAGACGAAGCTCCGCATTTTCAATCTGTACGGACCACCAAACAGAGACCTATCGCTCTCGAGTATGGAGGTCAGAGACTCCAACTGCATAGTAGTTGGAGATTTCAACAGCCACTCGGAGAGATGGGGATACTCTGACACAGACAGCAGAGGTGACGAAGTGGAAGATTGGGAGATAGATGCAAATCTATCCCTAATCAATAGGCCGGAGGATAGCCCTAGCTTCTATTCAAGAACATTGCATACCACCTCGACTCCAGATTTGGCCTTCTCCACACAGGACATACACTATAAAATAGACCGCCAGGTGCTAAACCAACTGGCAGGTAGCGACCACAGGCCGATCAGGCTAACCATTGACATGGAAGTAGGCCCACAGGAAACAAAACCGCTCCCACGTTGGAATTACAAACGAGCCGACTGGGACAGATTTGCAATCCTGACAGATGGGCTGTGTGAAACCATCAACACACGAAACACCAAAATGAAGCCCATGGTAGAGAGCCTAAGCAAGGCAATAATGCAAGCCGCCACTGAAACCATCCCAAGAGGAGCTAGGAAAAACTATAAGCCCTACTGGAATGATGAGTTACAGAAAGTGGAAGATGCAGTAACAAATGCTAGGAACATGGCAGAACGAGAAAAATCCATGGAGGCAAACATCGCCCTCAAAGCCGCCGCGGCGAAGTACAAACACACTCTCAAGCAAACAGCAAGAGAAAGTTGGAAAAATAAAACGGAAAGTTTAAACCTGGACAAAGAAGGGAACAAGCTATGGAAGCTAGTCAGAGCCATGAACGACGAAACCCCGTCAAATAAACAAATTACTATCAAGCAGGGCGAGAACTTGATCACAGGTAAGAAAGCCGCAAACGCCTTTGTCGATCACTATGCCAGAGCAAACCACATCGAGGTCCCTGCAGATAAGCATACAGACATTAGCGAAGAGCTAAAGGGACACGAAAACATAAATACGGCTCCTGAAGAGCACATGATGGCCAAACTAACAATGCGCGAAATGGAAGAGGCTATGAGAACACTAAAGAAAAGGAAATCTCCCGGAAAAGACGGGATAACAAACGAAATGCTGATGGGGCTGGGCCAAACAGCGAAGAAAAAAACTACTATCAGTCCTGAACCAAAGATGGAAAAGGGGTATTGTACCCCAGGCATGGAAAGATGCAATACTGGTACCAGTACCAAAAACAGGAAAGGACAAAACAGATCCAAATGGATACAGGCCCATAAGCCTACTGAGCTGTGTCGGCAAGCTGATGGAACGGATGATAAACACCAGACTGATGTGGCATCTGGAAGAAAAACGAATACTAATTCCACAGCAAGCCGGCTTTAGACAGCACAGATCCACTGAGGACCAGGTCATCCTCATAGCCCAGGAGATAGAAGATGCCTACCAGGCACAGAAACACACAGTAGCTGTTTGGGTGGATCTGGAAAAGGCATTTGACAAAGTCTGGAAGGATGGACTTAGAGTCAAGCTAAGAAGAAGTGATGTCTGTGGGAAGATGTACAAGTGGATCAACCACTACCTCAAACAAAGAACGGCCAGAGTCCAAGTACAAGGGCAGATGAGCAAAAAGGTGACACTCGAGCAGGGAGTACCCCAAGGGGGAGTATTGTCACCCACACTCTTCCTGGTATATATAAACGATATTACAGAGAATATACCAAGAAGAGTCCATAGCTCAATGTTTGCAGACGATCTGGCTATGTGGACCTCTGAAAAGAATCTCACCATAGAAAGAAATCGGATGCAGACGGCCCTAACATCGCTGGAAGAATGGGCGAACTCTTGGCTGGTCAAAATAAACGAGGAGAAAACCACGTGCACAATATTCTCGCTCTCATTAAAACCCCAAAGTACCAAATTAAGGCTAAATGGCAAAATCCTGCAGCCAAACGACAACCCAACCTATCTGGGAGTCACATTTGATCGGCGCATGACATGGAAAAGTCAGATTGAGAGAAACCGAATGAAAGCCAGAGAAAGAATGGCGATCATGAGGAAACTTGCTGGCACAAGCTGGGGAGCAGACGAAGGCATACTAAAGAAACTGTACACTGGAAGAGTGAGACCAGTTCTCGAGTATGGCATTGCGGCATGGACAACCGCAGCGAAGGCGAACTTCGATAAAGTTAACAAACTTCAAAACCAAGCCATGAGAATTATAACAGGTGGCATGAAGTCAACGCCAATTGTAGAACTTGAAAAGATTACAAAACTGCAATCCATGACCGATAGAAGAGACTGCAGAGCCCAGCTGCAGTCAGAGAAACTCAGAAGACTGACTGACCATCCAATGTACCAGAGACTAAACAATTTGGGAAATGGGAAACTAAAGCGGAGAAACTTTGCAGAAATAGCCAAAGCAAAGATGCACGAAGATCCCATAAACGCACTAACAACACCAAAACCCATCACTACTGTACGAAAACCTACTTGGAGGCAGGATACATTTCCAGAGGTGGTAGAAAATATACCAGGTATTGCAAACAAAAACTGCCAGAGTGAAAAAGAAAGGAGAGACACTACCCTAAGCTTCATAACGAAAAGCTACCCAAGCATGGACTGGACCCATGCATACACCGACGGTTCTGTAACAAACACTACACAGAACGGAGGGGCAGGAGCATTCCTGAACCTATCAAATGGCAGAAAAATAACACTGTCATTCGCTACTGGTAAGTACACAAGCAATTTCAGAGCAGAGGCAGAGGCACTGAGGGCGGCAGTGGAAGAAATGGTAACACACAGTGAAAATGATAGCCATATAGTCCTGCTGACAGATGCTCTCGAAGTAGTCACAGCGCTAAAAAGCCAGAAAAACACTGAGCTTAATGACTTAAGAGCAGCACTCTGCAAACTGTGCCAGCAGTCCGCACCAAAAAGGGTAGTGGTACAGTGGGTTCCGTCACACTGCAACATCAAAGGCAACGAGGAGGCAGACAGACTGGCAAAAGAAGGTGCAAGGCTACCACAAACAGATACCAGTATGACGTACGAAGAGTCAAAACGGCTTATCAAAGCCAGATACATGACCAAATGGGAAACCGAACATACTGGTTACACCAAAAACGATGCCTATTACCAGTTGAACCGAAGAGAGCAGGTCGTTGTCTTCAGACTTCGCACTGGCCACAACAGACTGAGGTACCACCTATTCAACAAATTGAAGATAGGGTGTACCGACGAATGCCCGTGCGGTACTGGTAAAATGACCACTGAACATCTGCTGCAGAACTGCCCGACATACGAGGATCAGAGAGAGCAGATGTGGCCATTGCCAGTGGAACTGCAAGACAAGCTCTATGGTAGTGACGAGAGTCTCAGGATGACCGCCGCTTTTTTCGAGAAAATAATGGTTACTGTCTGACTGTGTACGCAGAAGAAGAAGAAGAAAGATGACACTGAAATAGATGAAGCAGCGATCCACAGGTTGAAAAGTGTCGACATTAAACGAGGTTCGAGCGGAGTGGGGCGCATGAGAGGACGGAGCAGGAGAGTCTACAACTGGCAAGCTACAGGGACCATCAGCATTCATACTCTACGCCATTTGCTGAGAGAGACTGAGCACCTATGGGTATGACCGGAGTGCAATGACGTCGATTCTTATTAACAGAAACAGAACAAATATGAATGTCCTTCAGAAGTATCTTCTCCGCCTTGAGTAGTTACCGAAGCACACTATTGGTTTTTCTATCTTTCCAATCAACTCGTCCAAGTCTTCTGAATACCTGCATTTCAAAAGCGCCAATACCCTGTCACTTTGGAAGGGGTTGAAGGGAACAGATAGTGAAATAAAAATAAAGGCCCATCGCAAAGTTGTCTCTGGATATGTTTTTACTTGTTTGACACTGTTCCTAATTGTGTCTTATTTATGGAGCCATAGCATTCTTTAGTATAACATGGTGAGGTTACGCTCTTCCATGGGGTCTAGCCATACTTTCTTCGTGTGCAATACGCCTCGCATGTGCCATACACTTTGCTGTTTCGCCTCGTAAGCAACTCGTTTCTAATATAGTTTTCGCATTATTTGCAGTCTAAGTCTTCGTGTGCTCGGGATGAACATATCTCAGCCATGGATTTCTCCACAGTTCACTTAAGGGACATGGAAGTTACTATTTGAACTCAGAGCTGGTGCATCACGATCCAGGAAGAACATGAAGACTGAGGATACATGGATGATGAGAAATGAGAATTTGGAGCAACACAAGAACCAGCCCACCTGATGATCTGCCTATACCTTTTAGAGACATGCAGAATGGATGGCATATTAAGGGGGAACGATAAAGGCATTTGACCGACCATTGGAAACATGAGCGTACCCAGGACAAGGAAACCCACAACAATTCACGCATACTATAGCATTGCTGATGATGGTGATGATTATGATGATTACTATTATGATAATTTGATAATAAAACGACTAACTACAATACTTTTTACTATAAAAAGTTTATCTGCCATAATAAGTCGCATACTATGATTCACACAGCAATCATAGCACATTATAAGTGCGTTATGTGTAACGTATGGGTTTTCTACGTTCACGTGTGCTGTTACGCAACGCTAGGGGAGGGGGGGGGGGCGGAAGGGGGGATGTAAATTGCATTTCTTGAATCTGTGTGTCTTCTTTTTCTTCTACTTCTTCTTCTTGTTATTATTATAATTATTATTATTATTATTCATCTTCGTTTTCTTAGTTTTCTCGACATTTTTTTTAAATGTCTGCACACGATGTTCTTTTCTTTAGATAAAGGCGGCCATGGTAGAGAACTCTACGAAGCTCACAATAACTATGGTAAGAATCATTTGCGTCGGTCAGTGCTGCTCCCATTTGCCTAAGCAGATAACAGTCGTAGGATATGCTCTGCTGTCTGTGTTCATTGCCGCAAGTACACATGGCCTATAAGTTCAGTTAATTTCTGTGTAAGTTACTATTCTATGTTTTGTGTCTTGTCCTCATAGTGAACAGAATGAGCTACTCTGCTCGATTTAGGCAGTGATAGTTGTCTCTTGTTTGGACGACTTTCCTATTTCTTGGTTATTCGTTTTTTTTTCCTAGATTTATTTGTTTTTTTACGTGTTGCTACTTCTTTTGGTATCTTGTCTGGCAAAGTGTGTTGTTTCGTCTGTTTTAACCCTGTGTTTGATTATTGATGATATGTCATTCATCTATTTGCCACTAGGTCTTCCTTGTGCGCTCTAGCCAGATCTTCTTGAGTTATAAACATGCAATAGTAGCTGATCAGATCGAATTGTTGTGAGATAATTTAATAATCTTATTTGAAGTCTTCTAATATGTTCAGCACAAGGGTCAGTTCGCTTTTATTGCATTAGAAGCTCATAAGAACAGCAGTGTCAGTCTCCACTGATGTGGATGCTTTCTTAAGAGCTATTTTTCTTCTACGTCTTCTTCTTCTTCTTGTTCTCCTTCTTCTTTTCTTCTTCTTCTTCTTCTTCTTCTTCTTTTTTCCTTCTTCTTTTCCGTCTTCACTTTCTTCATCTTCTTCCTCACTGAATTTTCATCACTTCACAATCTATTCATTTCTTATTATTATTAGACGATGAGTATGTTAATATGGTGTGTTGTTCAGAAATATTCAGAATTAAATACATAATCAACAGAATAATACTTTGAGTTTCGATTTATTTGTGAATTGTTGAGGTCACTGATCCATTACGTGCGATGGTCAAACAGTTTTGCACTTTAGTTTGAGGGGGCCAAGGCACTTACCTAGCAATTGGTGTAAACTTTAACCGATACCCGTCTACCATCTAATCTTCACCTTTCATTTGCCATAGATGTAGGACTTCTCCGTCTGGGCCCGGGACTATGCCTTCAGTTCGGTAATCACGTCCTAGATGTCAGAGAGTAGTGCGGGTATGAAATCATGCCCCATGCAGCGAACTCACTGGATTCAGGACAGTGACTTCATGCTGTTTTCCAACATGAAGAATCCGCGTCGTTGGACGTTGTTTTTCTGTCGTCCAAGAATTGTTTACTGAATTGCAGACTTAGTTCCAGGCCAGGATAGAAGATTTATACAATCAGGTGACCAGGATAATGAAGAAGAGATGGAAGAAGTGTATCACCTTGCATGATCTGATGCTCATCAATCACTTGTCCTGAAGACCACTCCCTCTGTTGAGCCGCATGGACACTCTTTTCAACCTGCTCTGTCCGATGAAAATGCAGACGCACGCGGGGATTTAAATAATGAAAATAAGAATGGTGTGCGCCATTTTTCAACAACACTCAATCGTTCTGAGCTAACTTTGGTCAGTGGCAAGATATTATCGAGACTACTGAAGATAGCACAGGGTAGAGATTTTTCCTCAAGGATTACTCTCGAAGCTTTTCCCATAAACAAGTATCCGGCAAGTCAGCGAGGCTGTGGCATCCAATAACTTGGGAATGTAGCATGACCAGGACTATATTTGTATGTCCATAATAAATAGAACAGGAAACTGTAAGTACCAAATAATGTTCCATATATTCACTAAGTATTTTCACAGAGTGAGTGTCAAAGCCCCTCACATAATGACATACGCGCTATGATTAATCCGGCTTTCCTGAAACCTGCAGGATGCAACGGAGAAAATACATAGACAACTGAAATTCACACCAATATTCTGCTAAGTGCCTTTGTTCCTTCATCCTAAAGTGCAACATATTTCTACCATTCCACGTACATTCATGTTTTCATCATCACCTCCTTCTTTATTTTCTATTTGTTTTTCTTGTATTGCCTTTTAGCGTCAGGTTATGAAGTAATCTCTAGAACGAGTTCGACTGTGTACCTCCTGCAAAGTGGCTCTCACTGCCTCGAATATTTGTGTAAGCTACCTTTTCAATGGTCGTCCTTTGGCTTTGAATCCGTTGACTCTAATTAGCATTGGTTATTGGTCGGTGATGTATGGTGTTAGCCTTGCTACGACCATTTGAGATGCTGTTTTTTATGTAGTCTAATACTTGTGTTGTTCCCAAAAGTCTCATGATGTCATCTTTTCTGATCTCGTGCCACCTTGTTACACTACATTTTGTGCATGCATTTAATTTCTGCTGTCACGATTTATCGTTTTTTATTTACATTTTTTAATCGCATAATACAACATTTGGCAGGATGGTCATTATGATTCATGTTCAGGTTAGGATATCCCGTAACGGGTGATGTTGTTAGGGCACACACGAAAATATCCCCACAACCCCGCGCTATCCATCTCTGTCGGCGAGCGCTGATCCATTCTCTGATGTTCATCGGATTGTTCTGAAATTATATTCTGATATTGTTATAAATATGAAAATATTGTAACTCACTTGACAATTATTTAGTTATAAACCGCCCATACACACAGGTAAACAACTGACATTTCATTGGCCACAATATATGTGAGAGAGTATGCTTACATTTTGAACTCACTTAAATGCGTTGTTTTTAACATGACGAACATTTTCTTTAAGGAAAGCACTTAGAAGAATTAATATGTTTTTATTGAAATGGAAATATGTGATATTTGATAGACATTTTTATCCCGAATAAATTTTGTGCATACAGCTAAATAAACAGTTCGAGAACCATTTTGGGGGAAATGTAAATACAAATGATGTGAACTTCAAATAGAAAGTCTGTTTTTTAAATGTGATTGCTAAAGAAAGATTGTGTTGTTGCTGCTGACCCAATCAGCACAGGTTATGAAACATCTGATATGTGACAATGTGAAGACGTTTACGATTTGACACTTCAAATGTGTGGTATTAGCGTATTTAATTGTGGCGAAGTTATTAAGCGGTCGGACTCGTGATCAGATGGTGTGGGTTCGACTCCGGACTCCGCCGTATTTTTCACGGATTTTTCACCCCTGCATCTCGTAGTCGCCCCCTAGTCGTCTTGTCATGGACTTGCCACTGGGGTCGAGCGGCTCGAGACGAGAGAGTGAAGATAAAAAGTAGAGCAGTTAATCCTTACTAAAAATAGCGATAACAAAATTAATTATGCCATCATCGTCTACGATGGACGGCGGCCTTTTCCTTTGCCTATTTGTATGCTAATTGAGACAATTCATTCAAATAGCATCCTGGGTTGTAATAATCGTACTATTGTAATCTTCTAAGCATTTCTCAAAAGGAGAATAATGAAAGATGTGTAGGGAACTAGCAGTCTCATAATGTTAATGAAGGACTACAGATACCACTATTGAAAAAGCTAAAATACGTTAATAGGTATTTGTCTAATTCACCAGAATTACGATACATGTTTAACCTTGCCTAATATTTCACCGGAATGAGTTAATGGCTGGGTATACTTCAAATACTTTGAATAATGGTATTCAAGCAATCATGTTGTTATTGCCTTTTGTCAAGTAGCCAAATACTATCCGTACTAGGTACTGTAAACATCTTGCTGCTTACTAGGTCTGGGGGAAGATACAAATAGTTTTGGTCATTTTTAACTATCAGTTTTTTAAATTTTGTCCGAGTAGCGGTTAGGGTTAGAAATTATGACAAAAAATGGCACAGGAAATGCTACACGTAATAATTAATTCACCCGCTCAATCAAACACATTATTAGTTAGTTTTCTTACCCTTATGCCGTTGAGCGACGTGGGGAGCTTAAATCGACTGTCTTGCGCCAACTGCGTTGTGTCGGTCAATGTGAGCCCGTATCACTGCATAATCACTCTAATGTCATCTATCTACCTACCTCGCCCCCCCCCCCCCTAAGCTCACCCACCCCCACCCCATTTGCTCTGTAGCCAGATCTGCCAGCGTTGTAAGCCAGCAGTGAAAATTGATGAGATTTATTCTCCTGACATGACAACATCAACTTATTGTCTGTCTTGAAATGTATTCTGCACAAGACGTATTGCCGACCATGCTTCAAATGTCGTCGTTCCGTATTCTGTCCCTCCTGGTAATACCAGTAACCTTCCTCAAACACTTCATTCGACACGTCGAAATTCTTCTCTTACACACATTGTTATTCAACTATTATTCAAGTTGAATTATTCCTAATGCAATTGCATAACCTTTCCCTATTAAGGGGGGAGTAACAGATAAGGTTGAACATAAGTTATAAATTCGGGTACCGGTTGTACGATACATGATTCCTTCTAAGAGGTCAGCTACAGGGATGGACAAATACGTAGCACGCAGAAGAAAAGGAAAATGAAGAGGGAGAAGAATGGACAAAACAGATAATAAGCCTTAGGCAAACTCAGGTAAAGACAAGGTCACACAGCACTGACTACTTGTTTCGAGCACAGTTCTCAACTAGCGTGTGCTTCGCTATATTCAGCGATAGGTAAGGCATCTTCGTTTCTCTTCACATGAGACATAATTGTAAACACAGCTCTCCTCAGATGCGCTGGCGTTGCTTTCAGGTCATG